>CM040455.1:8578234-8655241 GCA_022758105.1 Pangasianodon gigas | reverse complement strand
CAAAACCAGATGTAAATAAGAGTCCTATAATACAGCAGACCTAACAACCCAGGAGAATCATGTGTAGTCCTGCCTTACTATATAACAGAGTCTTAGTTAATATAGTCTTAGGGTTAGTGGTAATTTCTGCTAATTAGTCATATAGTTCCCCTAGACTGCACAAAGCTGCATAGTACACTATAGGTTGGAAATCTGGTCCTTTGAGACCAGTAATATGTCAGAAGTACGAAAGTTTGTGGATGCTAATGCACATAATACCACACAACCAAAGACGTCACATGACCCGCACTGCCTAAACCGAGGTGGCTGCGTGAGGCTTGTGACTAACAGAAATCTCCCCCTTGCCTGGTCTGAGCGTGGACTAATACACGCGTGTACACTTATGGGCAAACACGCACGCACACACACACACACACACACACGCACATGCACGCACGCACACACCTACATTAAATAGCATTATGACTACATGGTGTGATTGAAACAAGTGAAATTAAAAACAGACTGACTGTGACACAGGTAAATATTAAATGGGTAAATTTTGGGGTGTTGGGGGTGGAATATTAATGTCATGATTTATGAAACAAGCAAAAACAGGTCAGGTTTGGATTTAGGTCAGGGTCAAGTCTGTTTTATATTTGCTTTAGTAAAGTGCTAGAGAGAGTAGTAGTAGTAGTAGTCTTTCTTCTTATTTATTTTATTTCTTTTACTAAAATAAGCCTCAATTCAGTCTTGTAAATGTTAAAACACATCCTGTGTATACACCTGTTCTGTGCTGTGTTCTTTGTTTTGCAACAACACAATTCAGTAAAGTTCCCATCTATATATTGTGCACTTGTGCAGCACTGCTCTGAAACATACCCTTCCAGAATATTCTTGACTTATTAGTCCTGGCTGTGAGCACTGAGAGAAGACTGGTATAAGCCACTACACTACTACAACGCTAGATATTCTTGACTTATTAGTCCTGGCTGTGAGCACTGAGAGAAGACTGGTATAAGCCACTACACTACTACAATGCTAGATCACAGAAGGCAAATGGTGTCACAGTCAGGTGTTTTGTGGTAAAATTCAAGTCTTTTTCCCTTCGTAAAAAGAGGAAGCTTGGAGGGGCCAAAGGGTATGTAAAACACCAGAGTTGCTCTAGAATCATTTCACCATGTAGGCTTGTTTCCACACATGACACACAGTAACAGGAACTAGTCACAACTGATATTCACTCTCAAGCAAATGTCTTCTTACGATAAGTAGCGACATGATAGTAGCATTGCACAGGGTATTGATAGTGTCTTATCTTTTGATCACTACACGGCAAATAGTTCAAGTACGTAACGTTCAATACTTTCAATGCCGATTAAACAGAGCAGCGCTAATCTGAAGTTGTATTCTGCCTATAGATGAATCAAACGGTGCATGTTAATTCGACTTTCTTGGTTGGGAACATGCACTGTGGCTCCAGCAGATTTAAAAGAAAATGTCAAGGAGTGAGATTTAGGTATGTTTTTTCCTAACTTGCTGCTCAAGATGGGCAGCAAACAGACTAAACAAAACCAGTATACAAAAGGGTGAACACTCCACAGCAAAACAGGCAACATGAGTGTCCTGGGAACTTATCAGGAATCCAGCAAGACCCCAAAAAAATTTTTTTAAAAGCTGTCGCACTTTTTACTTTCACGTGGAGCGGGTGGTCGGGTACAAAGCTCGTCCAGCAATCAGCAATGCACATACTGTTTTTATTCCTACATCATCAGTGACTGCTTTAACCTGGTCAGTGGTTTAAATGACTAATTTGTTAATATTTCGGGAAAGATGATCAGATATGTTTGTTGGAAAATAATACAGGCAGGTGTAAAAAAAAAAAACAAATGCAGGGGTGGGCAGAATTCTTTCTAGTTCCCTGCACACCACTTTATTGGGACTTTAACTCAGGCACATAATTAATGAACTTTCCTGTGAATCATGAAGCTTGTGACACTGAATTCGCTTCCTCGCAATTGCCATCCCAATCAACGGTTTTTACGTAGCCTAATTTTGAAGGCGCTTGATACAATATCAGTGAATCAAATCAGAGTTAGGTGTTAAACATGCGAAACACATTAACGTTAAGAAGTGATGCTGTGAAGCAGTACATGCACGCTACACATGGCGTGACTGTCTGTCTCTGCTATGTTAAATTTCATTAATGGTACAGCTCACAGTCGTACAGCATTGGCCTATAACTATAGCTGCAAACTTTTGTTTTTCTGCATATCTCTGGGAAGCGTTTTTGACATTAACAAGACTTTCAGCACACGAAATTTCTTCGGAGACCGCTGTGAATGTGGCCGGCAACTGGATATGACATCACACACCAAGGCTTTTTTAGTTAGAGACAACTGCTTGTTTTTCTGCTAGCTTGCTATAATCACTATCTAGCCAGTCACTGGAAACAGAAACTGTTGTTACAGGACCCAGCATTTACACCAACCGAGGTGTTTAAAACTCCCCCGGTGATAACGCTTGTACCATCACTACACACATTACCATACCACGATCGCCTTTATCAGTGTCTCTGCTATGCTACAAATAACCCAGCACACAAATAATATCTGGTCAGTGGATGTCTTGTGGTAGTCCCTTTCCATTGATGAATGGGGTAGGGAAGAACAGATGGGTTACAGTCATGCTGCGCTCTACTAAAAGCTGGGTAAGCTCAGAATTTCCAACGTCTGAGTAGAGAAAAAAAAAAAAAAAAACCAGAAAACACCCCCTCAACTCAGAATTCCTACTCAGAAAGGTCTCCTCAACCCCAGCTTCAGCTTGTGATGTCAAATCAACATGGCTGCTCACAGCATCAACAGCAAAGAAGCAGCACTTCTTTACTTTTAAATGAGTTATGCTGAATATACTAGTATTTGCTTTTGATCAATCAACATACACACGTTATCTTGTTAAATCTATAACACTGACTCTACAGTTCAGTTTTCAGGAGGTGAATACACATCGCTCATATCACTAATGTTAGCTGGCTAGACTGGTGCTAACAAAAGACGAACATTGAAGCGTCCATGTTTTTTCCCCTCACTTTATAACTCGAACTCACGGATTTCAAAAATACCGTAATTCTGAATACCGACTTAAGTTACTGTATGCGTACATGGTAGATTAAGCTGCCTTGAAAGCAGCCAGTGAGTGTATTTGTTATGACATTTTTTTCGTTTAACACACATGAATTTAAAATTCTGATCCCAAATCATACAGATGCATTTTGGATCTGTGCACTCTGTATGATTTTTAATGTACTAGTGTGTATTGTACCAGTGTTCTGTCCTACCAATGGTTTTTCTGCATGCACACATCACTTCTGAATACCCATTAATTCATGCTTCTTCATATATTTTAATATCAGACGTTCTGGTGATAAGCTTCTTATAAATTCTCTCTCTCTGACAAGACAATTTACAGTATCAAAATATGAATATGTTATGCTATGTACGCTATGGTCAGATCATTTAATGAGGCAGGACAAATCTTTAAAAAGCCAGAAGCAGGATATTTGTCTCACTGTGTGCAGGTATATGGATTTTGGATGATGACAGATTTGACTTTGCATCATAGTCTATCATTGTTTAGGATTTAAAACTCTAGGCATTACTTTACTCTGTCTCCCTGTACAAGGTTGGCAAACTGGCAGAACGTGTTGATTGTGTGCACTGGACTGACAAAGCAGATAAACACACAGGGAATGAGTGATGCAAGTCTGAGACACTGAGATCAGAAGTTGAATTAACATTACCGAGGTACTTGGAATAGCAGGGGCTTTGAATTACCCGTGATTTTTTTTTTTTTGTTTGTTTTATTTTAGCTCATTTCCTAGCTAACCCTGGTGATGTCTGGGCTGATGAGTAAGTTGTTTACTTTCCTTACACCTTTTACCACTCCACACATTACGTCTTCAGGACGAGTTTATCATGCCATAACAAGAATTAGCAATACACTTCCAGTAATGCAGCTGTGTCCAAGGCCCTGTATAATCACAGTTACGATTAGCTAGCTAGCAACATGACACTGCCTGTTCAAAGCTAGCAAGCAAGCTAGCTAACCTACTACATCTAGCTCGGTACTGTCTGAATTGTGTGTGTATATATATATATATATATATATATATATATATATATATATATATATATATATATATATATATAATTATTATTATTATTATTATTATTATTATTATTATGGCTACGGGCAAAATGACAGCTAAATACAAGGTTTAGGCCACAGATAGCCAAGCTAGCTCGCTGGCTAAGGCGAGTAAGTTAACTAGCCAAGTGTCTTTCCTCACATTCAGTAATTATCCTGATAGTTTATATTTTAAAGTTTTAAATATTCGCTTATCGGCTTATCTAGTTACATTCATGAAAACCTCAATGACATTCGTACACCTGTATCAAACAGCAGGTTAGCAAATGCTAGCTAGCTAAGCTCAATTACAAAGGGGGTGATGAAAACACTTACAGCTATCACATTGACAAACGTAGTTTTGCCCGAATACTGAAGCCCAACAAGCGTTAACTCCATCTCCTCCTTCCAGAACAGGGACTTAACCCAGTCTAGGAAACGGTTAATCAGCGCCAACATTTCTGCGACTGATAAATTCCACCGCTTTGGCTTTGTTTTTGTTTTTTTTTGTTTTCAGCGCACTCGGGTTGTGAGCAGTAGCAGGAGCGTAATGTTTGGGAGGAACTGCGCGCTTGTCATATGACCCTGATGCGATTACTATTACTGTTGCTCCACACTGCTGCTCATCACACGCCGCCATCTCCCCCCAAAAACACACACACACACACACACACAAACACATGTGGAAACACAGTTACCCTAAATTCCTTCTGAATACATAAATACATACATAAAAATCTAAACAGTATGAATGACTTGTATTTAAAGTAGGTGGAATAATACTTGTGGCTTTAACACAATGTAAACAGTATAAAACATGAAGAAGAAGAATGAGCCTTTATTTGTAACATATACATTACAGCACAGTGAAATTCTTTTCTTCACATATCCCAGCTTGTTAGGAAGCTGGGGTTAGCCATGATACAGCACCCCTGGAGCAGAGAGGGTTAAGGGCCTTGCTCAAGGACCCAACAGTGGTAGCTTAGCAGTGCTGGGGCTTGAACCCCCGACCTTCTGAGCATTAACCCAGAGTCTTAATCACTGAGCCACCACAGTATTTTTCATAGCTATAGTGTCTTGCATAAGTAGTCAATAACTTGGATATGGACTATGTCTCCATCACAGTGCTTAATTTGTAAAACTGATAGCACATATACATTATAGTACAGTGAAATACTTTTCTTTGCATATCCCACTTTGTTAAGAAGCTGGAGTTAGCTATGATATAGCACCCTTAGAGCAGAAAGAGTTAAGGGCCTTGCTCAAGGACCCAACAGTGGCAGCTTGGCAGTGCTGGGACTTGAACCCCCAACCTTCTGATCAGTAACCCTGTACCTTTCAGCCACTGAGCCACCACTACCCTCAACAAAGAGAAAAATCAAGAGAGAGCATGAATGCAGTTCCCCACTACCAGAAATTATGCAGTCGAGTCATTTGGGGAATTCGTTTGGGGAATTCGCACGGGTCAGTACAACCAGAGTATGAAATGCTGCAGAATCAGCAAACATTTCATGAGATGATATGATAAGACTAAAATTGAAATTTTTGGTCTTGGAACAAAGCACTACTTTTGATGGAAACGCGACATCCTGAGAGCACTGTCCCCACAGTGAAGCATGATGGTGGTAGCATCATGTCGTGGGGGCTGCTTTTCATCTTGCAGACTGGAACAGGTTTTCAGGTGGAACATGGGAGTCACATATCTTGCTCTCAGCCCTGACACATTTCCCAGACCCTGTTGATGAAAAGCATCGTCACGACATGATGCTACCACCATCATGCTTCATAGCGCTCTCAGGATGTTGTGTTTCCTACAAAGGTAATGCTTTTTGCCAAGGCCAAAAATTTCTATTTTGGTCTCATCATTCCATCTCACTGAATGATTGCTGTTTGCAGAATTTCATATGCCTTTCTTTTCACCACTCTTCCATCAAGCCCAGGTTTGTGAAGTGTCAATGCTACGGTTGTCCTGTGAACAGTTTCTCCTATCAGAGCTGTGGATCTCTCCAGCTTCTTCAGGGTTGACTTTTTGGCTGCATCTCTGACTAATGCCTTCCTTACTGGGTCACTTGCTTTTGGTGCATGGCCTTCTCTATGCAGAGTCACAGTTGTGCAATATTCTTTCCATTTTTCATTCACTCAGGTGTGTGTCCTCATCATGCCAAGAAGAAAGGACATCAGCCATACCTGAGAGAAGCGATTGTTGCTCTTCATCAATTTGGGAAGAGTTATAAGGCCATCTCCAAACAATTTGAAATTTGCCATTCTACAGTGAGAAGGATTGTTTACAAATGGAAAGCCTTCAAGACAGTTGCCAATCTTCCCAGGAGTGGCCATCCCAGTAAATTCAGTCCAAGGTCAGATTGTTTAATGCTCAGAGATATAAAGAAAAGCCCAAGAGCTACAGCATGTGATCTACAGGCCTCTGTGACCTACAGGCCTCTGTAAATATTTATTGTCATGACAGCACAATCAGAAAAAAGACAAGAAAAAGTATGACTTTCTTTCTCCAGAAAGAATATGGAGCATGACTTAGGTTTGCAAAATTGCATCTGAACAAACCACAAAAGTTCCCGGAACAATATCCTTTGGACTGATGAGTCAAGGGTGGAGATGTTTGGTCATCATGCACAGCGTCATGTTTGGTAAAAACCAAACACAGTGTATCACCAAAAACACCTCATATCAACTGTCAAGCATGGTGGTGGAGGGGTGATGATTTGGGCTTGTTTTGAGCTACAGGACCTGGTAAACTTGCAGTCATTGAAACAGGACAATGATCCCAATCACACCAGCAAATTGACATCTGAATGATTATAGAAGAAAAAAATCAAGGTGTTGGAATGGCCAACTCAATGTCCTCAGCCTCAACCCCACTGAGATGCTGTGGCAGGATCTTAAGAGAGTTGTGCATAAACAAATGCCCTCAAACATCAATGAACTGAAGCAATTTATAAAGAAGAGTGACCAAAACCTCTCGAAAATGATATGAGATACTGATAAACTCATACAGAAAACATTTGCTTCAAGTCATTGTTGCTAAAGGTGGTTGTACATGTTACTGAATTATAGGGTGTACTTATTTTTTCCCACCTGGTTTCTGAATGTTGGTGTACTTTTTTGGAAAAAAAATGACTGCATATTGAAATCTGTTGTGCTTTTTTGTTCTCACCTGTTTAAGAAGTTGATAAGGAGCACACAGTTTCTATTTAGGCCCTGATAAATAAAACGTAGAATTGAAGGAGGGTGTACTTTCTTGTTCCCATGACTGTAGGGTGAAACCAGAGAGGCTGGATAAAACCCACACAGACTCGGAGAGAACATGCACAGAAAAAACACACAGATGGTAACCTTGGAGTTGAGAAGCAGCAACACTATCTGCTTCACCAGCATGCCACATTCTTTATTTTATGGTGCTCAGAGGGATGTTTGAAGTTTGGAATATATCTTTTCACAAACCAAACCCTGATTGATATTTTCCCAGAACTTTGTCCTGGAATTGCTTTGATAGTTCATTGGTCTTCATGATACTGTTTGTTTAGGTATATTCTCCATCAACTCTGGAGGCATCTAGGAACAGGTGTAAGATCACATGACACTTTAAATGCACATAGGGGGGCTCTATTCATCTAATTATTTGACTTCTAATGGCACAATTACACAAGAACTAATTCAGGCATTTCATGACAAGAGGGGGTGAATATTTATGCAATCACAAATTTTACATTGTTTCATATGTAAATAATTTTGATTGATATTTTTTCCTCCACTTCAGTATTATGGGTTATTTTGTGTAGAGTCATGAGATATAATCCCAATTAAGTCCATTTCAGTTTCAAGCTTTAAAACAATAAAAAGTGGAAAAGTGAATACACTGTGCACTGTAGCTGTAAAAACCAGCATCAAAACATAACTTGAAAAAAAGTTTCAAAAAATATTAATAATAAGTATTGAACGTATCAGTGAAAAGTGACACAAGTGTTTATTACAACAATTTTTTTATTATAGCCAACACAGTGGCTGACATCACAGAAACAACTGATTAAATAACAAAAAGTTTAATGAATGGGTTAAATTACACAAAGGTACAACTAATCAATGTTTAATTACATTTACTGTTTAAATACATTCATTACATTTATGTAATACATTATTATTATTATTATTATTATTATTATTATTACTACTACTACATTTATGTTACATTTGCATACATTTATTTGGTAGACACTTTTATTCAGTTTATATAAGTGATGCAGTATAATTCACTTAGTTGCACAGTGATAAAGTGCATTAGAACAAATTATTCACCAACCAGAAACAAGTGCAAGACAGCTGTAAGAAGAAAACGAAACACAGTAATGGGGGTAAGTGCTTGTATGTAAGAGTGCTACAAACATCCATCACAAAACAGTCAAAACATTTTTTTTTTCAATTATATTCCATCATCTAACGATGCATACTAATTGTGTGACTAAGTTCAAGGTAACCTGGTTTACATAAAAATAAGCAAATAGAACATAAACACACAAGTGGAGAGATAAAGGTGTTTTTTGCATCAGTGTTTTGGTGTTGTTAGAGTAGCTTTAGATTCTAGTTCTAGTAGACTAGAGTAGTCTTCAGAGATTTGTTGAAGACTGTGAAGGAATGTGCATTGAGAAGTTCATTTTCCCATTGCAGATCCATGAGTGAAAAGTTGGGCTTAAGGACTAGTACCATGGAACCATCCGCTGCTGTTTACTCGCATTCCACAGTTCCTACCTAAAGCTTCAGAGTCATTGGCTCACTATTCAGACCGTGTATCTGTTTCTGAGTTGATGTAGATGAAACCCTTAAGGTTGCACTTCACCAATTTCTTCTTTAGACAGCTTGCAGCCACACTCATCGGAGGGCAGTTTCAGGGAACTTGAGGTTGGATGGTATTCTGCCAAATGAAGTCAAACATTCCATTTCACATCTTTTTTTTACACCTTTGCCTCTGATACAAATAAATAAGATTTCCCTAATGGTATGACATTTTGTGGTATATTTGCTATCATGCTATCATGCTAAATATGTTTCCACTAATCTCAAAAGCACAACCTCTAGAGAGTCTTGTACATTTCAACAATAAATGCCTGCTTTCAAAGAAATAGGCAATTTGATTGAGACAATGGCAGAAGACCAACCACAGACCTTTTTCCGTTAGTTTGTCAACAAACACAAGATCACTAAGTGCTTCCCGCAGATTTCTAAACTAATTTTGTAAGATTCCATGAACTTTTTTTGATCCAGTTATTATTTGCTCCTAAAAGCTTATTGTGTATGGGTGCTCATAATTTTGTTTTTCCACCTAGAAACCAGAGCATAGATGATCCAGATTGCAACTTGCAAGATCCTGTGTGTACAAAACATACAATTTGCCCACATCTAAAGCTGAGACAACATTTCCACTGGAACTTTTTGAAGAACTATCCTAAATTAGAGCTACACAGTTAATGTATTTCTGGTGCCCATGATGTATAATACCATAAGAATGCATCCTGCAGAATGGCTAAAACACTGAGTGACCCAGAACTAATAACATTTCTAAAATTGTACTTACTAATTTTCTATGGTATCCAAGAGGTGCCCTGAGGATACAGTATATTGTATAGTTTGATAAAGCCAAGTGACCAAATAAATGTTTGATGTCACTTACTTTTCTTCGTTCTCTGTTCTCTGGTCCTTTGAATGCAGAGATAAATAACCATTGCCAGGCAAACCAAACTAGTGATGGCTAAACCCACCACCATGCCATTATTAGTCACCAAATCATTAGGATAATTGACTGTTAAGAGAGGACAGTTAAATATGAGTCACAGAATTTATATAAAACAAAAATATGGCACATTAATTGCTAAAGAAGAAAAAAATCATATTACTTGATTAGGCGTTTACATTGATTAGGCATTTAAATTGATTAGCCATTTACAACATTTACAACAACAATTGCCATTAAATTATTTAAAACTGTCAGACTACCTTGTGACTCCTCACTCCCCATTTGTTTGATTGTGGCACTTTATATTAATAGTGGTCTGCTTATCACACACACAAAAAAAGAAACCCTCATCCAGGCATATAGCTGAGCAGTTTTAAGGGTCTTGTTCAAGAGCCCAGCTGTAGCTCTGTGTCTGACTGTGATTTGAGTAGTATTTGAGTAGGGAGCTTTATTGTCATTCCAGCCATATGCAGATATACAGTAGAACAAAATAGCATTCTCCCTATATAGCCTTGGTACAATTTATTATAGAAAAGTGACAGCAGCGTAGTACAAGGTAATCCCCAAAATAGAACACTAACACAGAACCTTATGCACTGTGCTGAAGATCATTTTGGATTTGAAATTTATCAGAAGTTGCCATGTAGTATATGTGAAGATATAGTTTATGCACGTAAAGTATCGACTCTGTGTTTAGCTGCTGGTGAGCAGGGTGATGGGAAAAGGGAGGAGTATGAGCCCCCTGCTGGGTAAAAAATTCACACCTCTCCACAATAACATTGGTACAGAGATAAAAAACAGACAGCACAACTAAAGCTTTTTTTGATAGTAAAACACCGTACACAACTGCCACAATACAGTATATGATAACATTTAAATCTAGTAGGCTAGGTAAAAAAAATTTATGAAAAACTGCAAATTCTTAAAGCACTGAGGGTCTACTTTCATATGAGCCACTAACCATTAACGTGCAGTGGGACGTCACAAATAAATTCAATGCTGAACACGGGCACTCCAAAACAGGAGGAAATTCAATTTTTTGGTCTCAGGTAAAAAGAGTTAAAGATGTATGCTCTTAAAATATTTGAATGAGAAATGGTTTCATACAAATTTTGGAATAATAAATGCCTATATTTGTTGTTGTGCCAAAGAAAATACTAAAACGACCTAAGAGTATTTCTTCACTTTAACCTTCACAAAGAATGTGAAGGATTTATGAATATAAATATGAACACAAACATGAATAATAAAGTAAATGCAAATAGGAAATGCAATCCACATCCTCCTGACATCCCAACACCACCCCTTTCCCTGACTACCCTGCTTACGCAATGATACTACCAATGGTGTACTATAATATTATATATAAACATAAAAAGTAGCAACACTGGGAAAGTACATTCCTATATGTTCTCAGGTGGACTAGGAATCTGAAAATTTACCAAAATCAGGAAACGTTTGATGCATAAGAATGGTAAAAGCATTGACTAGCCTTGCTTAACTGACATTGTTTGCTGGTACTGTGAAACTGTATTGTACAGTAACATGGGTAATATTTGCAGAAATATTATCTACATTTAGTTAGCCACCTGCATCATGATATTCTAAACGATAAGATGTTGGACTACTGAGCAGAAGGTTGTGAGTTCAAATCCCAGAGCTGCCAAGCTGCCACTGCTGGACCCTTGAGCAAGGCCCTTAACCCTCAACTGCTCAGTTGTATAAATTAGATAAACATAAGTTGCTCTGGATAAGGGCGTTTGCCAAATGTCGTAAATGTCACCATGTTAGCTAGCTTAAAACATAATTTTTTAATAGGATTTTCCAGTTACCTTACTGTTATCCTATAAAAAGCATATCTTAGCATATTGGAGCAGGATAGCTGGTAACATATTTGACCAAAACACCACATATATTATATATAACATTGTCATAATACTTAAAGTACAAAACACAGGGTGGTTATTTACTTGAATTAACCTGTGCATAGTATTGCTTACTTGAACACCGGATAGGTTGTACCTTTAAAATGACTATTTCTGATAATAAATACTAATCGCAAAATAACCACAGGATCTATATCTATATAGGAAATTGTAATAGTACAAGACTTTGACTGATTGACTGATAAAAGGCACCGACCTTGGCAACCGCATCTTGCGTTGTGAGTCCTGTTTCCAGGAAATAATACAGACAAGCCAAGTTTTCTGCAGCTGATTTTCAACAGCACAGTATCAATGATAAGAATATGAAGGAACTTAGCAAGAGAAGTGTAATTCTGGATTTAGCTGTAAATTGACTTACTCCGATATAGGCTTACACATTTTGCCCTCCTCATCGCTGTATGTTTGGTTCGGACACAGTTCACAACTATATCCAAATTTAAACGAACCTGTCAAAAGTGCAGATATTATTAACATTTATAAACACTTAGCTATTTTGTAATTGTTCGATCAACTCTGTAAACATATATATATTATAAATTATATATAATTTTTTTTTTTAATGTCACTTCTACTTATACTCCTCTCCATATACCCCAAGTATGGTATGACTCAAAAAAAGAAAGTTTCCATTTTAAACCACAAATTACAGCCTGACCACACTCTTATGGGCGTAAACACCCAGGGACTGGAGAGAAGTTAGCGCCTGATATGAAGTTGTGAGGAAAGTAATCTGTTTGCTCTTACCTGTTCTCCTGAGT
Source organism: Pangasianodon gigas (assembly GCA_022758105.1). NCBI lineage: Eukaryota > Metazoa > Chordata > Actinopteri > Siluriformes > Pangasiidae > Pangasianodon > Pangasianodon gigas. The sequence continues at coordinate 8,642,633 of CM040455.1, read as the reverse complement.
TCTTCTCCTCGTTTGCACCGTGGACTGGGTGAACATTTAGAACAATCATCATTTTCACATAAATCACTATTACAGAAGCAGTGGTCACTTTTTTCCTTGCATTTCTGACATACACTTGGAATGTTATCACTGCAGTGTTGTATAGGAAATTGACCTGTAAAAATCACACATAAATCACAGATGATCTTTACGTAAAAAATGATTATAAACGATAACTTACTGAATGTGCTGATTTCTAGTAATAGTGGAATTTACCTGAAGGGTTTATATTATATTAGTATAATACAAACATAAATAACTAAAAAGACACAATTTTGTCTTCTACTGTAAAGAAAAAAGAAATATTAATGAAATGTTACTATAATAATTAATAACTACGATAATAATCAACTCATAATGTAGAAGAGAAGTATAGCTACTCATATGAACAGTATTATTATTTTACCATTATTATCATCATTTTGCCTTAAAATAAGAGTAGGATTATAATGATCTTAGTGGCCTTACCTGAAGGACAGGTTTCACAGCATCTCTCCCTGTATTCATACTGTGTCTTCCAGTTACAGTCTAAAGCCATGCACATGGACAAGACACAGCCTGTGGCAAACAGTATCACATAGAAGTTCACACTGTCCATTTCAGCAACATGCTTAAAGGTAATGTTGTGTGCTGCTTATATACTGTAGTACTGTCGCTGTGGCTGAGTCAAACGTGTCAGTTTCTCAACCCACAGTTAGATCAAGAGCTCTCAGGAACTTATACAGAGAGAGGGAGAGAGAGAGAGAAGAGGGACTGGCAGGTTGTGGGTGGGGCTTATCAGTAAATGATGTTAGATGTAATGACAACTGAAATGTGAATGATTTGGACGTTTACTTAAGCAAATGGCTGCTAATAGCTACAGCAATGAGTCTGATGAGAATGTATTGCTCTATGTTAATCAGTGGTATGTAGCAGAAGCCAGAACTAACTTGAGACTTGAGAATTAATACCAAACACCACTTAAAGGCCCTGTCAACTCATTTTCATTAATAGCTTGTTTGTATTTATGTAGCTTTTGTGATAAATTTACCAACTGCAAAATAAGTTTTTTTTTTTTTTTTTTTTTTTTTTAAACCACAGAAACTAATGTCACTTTTTCTTGGTCACTTGGCCTCTGAATTATTTTTATTTTGTTTTAGACTAGTAATAGTGAGTATTTCAACTTCACATTTCTTCACAAAGGAATGAGAATTGTCAGAATGGCTGTACGATAATTGAAATAATAATGATCTACACTCAATAATGTAAGCTTTCTACAGCTTGAAAATCTTTCCAACTCTTTCTAAATGGTTAATAAGCTGCTTGCCACTGTATGTTAAATGACAGGACAGTAAAGCTCAATCTGAATTATTTTTATTAAAGCAGGAATGATGTATGTGCAAAATACACCAACACACCACACAGCATTCATGACTAACATGTAAATTCAAAAGTGTTCTGGAAGCACTACTCTCATTTCAAAAGGCTAGTACTTTCTGCAATGAGCGCTTCATGAGTTGTTTATGTTGTGAGGGAGGCACTGGTGTCAATCAGTGCAATCTGACTTATGTATTGGGGCTGTATTTTAATTATATTGTGGACTAAGCATAGGGACAATCCTACCGAAAAATACCTACCCACTTCCTATGCATAAAAATGACATGTGTAAATGTATGTGTTTGCTGTACATTTTGGTATGTGTTTATGACATTATGATTATGACATTTCCCTTAAAGGCCAAAAGACTATTGCTTAGACGCTTGCTTCTCATGTCTTGTACCTCAAAGAAACCACAAGTTTAACACTTTACCTAAGTCTTTTTTAGAGACAAGCTGGGAATACCCAAATGTTACCGATTACTAGCACTGAAGCTTTGTGGAAATTCTACTTCTAAGAGGATTTTTATATTGTTGTGGGTTAAATGGTAGCTGTACACTGTACGGAAATATTTTGTATGCATATAAATGACTGGTCTGTCAGCTTCAGGTTGACTCAGGGCTTTTTACAACCACAGTAAAAAAACACTGCAATATGTGTGTTTGTGTGTGTGTGTGTGTGTGTGTGTGTGGGTGTAAGTGTGAGTTGATATACATTGCAACACCAGTCACAAATCTTCTTGTCAACTGTCACACATTCTTGATTTACAACATACATACCTGATACATTATTTAACTTGAAAATGAAAAATGTTCAAATGTGCAAAAACAAGAGAATGCTGATAAGTCAGAACATAGGAACACTTCAAATTATCTGTAAATCTTGGATTCCTTAAAAAAATACCCATGTTACCCTAGTAACACAAACAACAGACCTACGTTTCACTACATTTAGTTATCTCATATGTTCTGTTTGGAGTCCCTGAGATCAAAGACTTTTTAACAGCTCATAAAACATACTTAATATTTTTAAATCAGCTTGGTATTCACTTTTTCTAACTTTTTCTAATTTTACTGGAACTGCTAATAAACAATAATTTTGTATTGATACTGTGTTCCATACACCACTTAAAATAATTTATACACAACTTCTGACCCCAGCTGTGATACACGATTTACTACAGTAGATTTCCACGTGCACTTATTTTCTGCACACACACAAACACATTCACATTTTTGTACCTGCCACACAGACACTGTATCATTCAGCAAGGAGCCACAAATTAACTACCAGGGATGAATGAGCCCCAAGACAACAACAAATAAACTGGTGAAGAAGTTGGAGTCATCAGATACCAAAAGTATGTACATCCACCATTACGAGTCCAACATCACCATGGCCTGAAAGGCTTCTGTGCAAGGAAGAAGCCGCTACTCCAAGACCAGCATAAAAAAGCCAGACTAAAGTTTGCAGGTGATCACCAGGACATTATTTTGAAATGACCTCTTATGTAAATAAAGTAGATACCCTAATTGACTTAACACAAGAAATGTATGATAACAATATAGCTGCAAGCAGCAATTAAGAGGGGTAAGCACTTTCTGTCCCCACCCCTTAGTTCGAAAGTTATGAGCGGTTTTACTAACTTGTGAATTATAGCACCCCCTAGAGGGGCTTTAGACAAAACTTCTTGGAGTCCCTTAGGACAAGGTCATTTAGTCATCTACAAAGTTTGGTCAAAATACATTAAATTCATTTGAGCTTTATGGAGGAACCATCCATCATATCAAAAATCTGAGAAACGACTTTTGTTTGGTTTGGTCTCCCAACGATCTCTTCCAAATTTCATGGTTATTTAACAAAATTTATGGTAGAAAATTCAAAATGGCCAACTTCCTGTTTGCTTAAATCACCAACACTCGGAACCTTCAGTGGAATCACTAGAAACAAGAATCTTGATTTGATGTTGAGCGGTTCAAAAGTTATGAGCAGTTTTGCCGATTTGTTAATTATAGCACCACCTAGAGGTGGATTTAGACAAAACATCTTGGAGACCCTTAGGAGCTACAAAGTTTGGTCAAAATATGTCACACAGTTGCTGAGATGCCCTCACAGCTTTGCCATCAAATTCATTTGCGCATTATGGTCGAACCGTCCCATACATCAAAAATGTTTGTAACAACTTTTTATCAGTCTGGTCTTCCAATGTTGCATGCCAAATGTGGTGATGATGGAACAAAGTTTGTGGGAGAAGATGACAAAAAAAAATTCAGTATGGTGGAAATTAACATCTTGGTGTTGAACTCGGTTTGACCCAAAGAATCAGAGGAAAGTGGAATCGCATTCCTAAGACATTCTGTTGCAGACTTATTATTGTAAATGCATGTCCAAATTTGCCATATTGGAGGTGCATGAGAGCTTGAGTGGTGTATACCAAAATTGCTGTAAGGTAGCTGAGACGGTCCTCTATCAACGTGCCAAATTTCATAAAAAACATACGATGCAATCTATGGGCATGGGCTGCCATAGACACCCATGGGAAGTATAACAATAATAATAATATTAATAATAATAATAATAATAATAAATGGAGAAAAAGAAGAAGAAGAAGAGGAATAATAAGAAGAATATAGCAGCAAACAGCAATTAAGGGGTGCGAGCACTTCCTGTCCACACTCCTTAGTGACAAAAGAAGAATCATCATGATCGCAGGTTAAGCAGTTCAAAACTTATAAGCAGTTTTAATAATTTGTGAATTATAGTGCCCCCTAGAGGGGTTCAGACATAACGTTTTGGAGTCCCTTAGGACAAAGTCATTTACTAATCTACAAAGTTTAGTCAAAAGCCATCCCACTCTTGCTGAGATATGCCCTCAGTTCCTGTTTGGTGACTTCACCATCAAATTTGTTTGTGCATTATGGACAAACCATCCATCATATCAAAAATCTGAGAAACTGTCAGGTCAACCCAGTCAGGGAACTCCACTTCCGAACACACACCGCAGCCTACGAACCAGGATTACACTCCCCAGAACACATACACCCTGCCACATTCACAGTCACCGGACCTGTTCCCAATCGCACACACACTCACACAGACTCTTTAAGAGACTCTCACTCACCTTCACCTTGCTAAGTATACGCTCAGGTTTGTGTCTGTGAAGCTGACTATACCAAGCCTGTTTCACATGTTCGCTGTTCTGGTTTGTCCTCGCTAAGTTTTTTGACTCACGTTTGTTGCCTTTACCTAGTTAAGCTTGTTTGCCGATCGCCTGACCTCTGCCTGTTGTTTGACTTTGATTCTGCGTAATGTTTTGGATTTGTTGAACTGTCTCTCATTAAAACCATATTACCTGTAACTGCATCTGTCTCACCATCCTTCACATGACAGAAACAAGTTTTGTTTGCGTTGGTCTCCCGATGCTCTCTTCTAAATCTCATGGTTATTTGACAAAATTTGCAGGAAAAGAATTGAAAAAATTTTTTTTGTTAAAATTCTAAATGGCTGAGTTCCTGTTAGAGAAATCACAATTTCCTGACGTCAGCAATGATCAGCATATTCAAGCGAATCAACAGAATCAAGAATCTTTAACAATTTTCAAATATGTGAATTATAGCAACACCTAGAGGTGAATTTAGACCAAATATATTGGAGTCCCTAAGGATGGGGTCCTTTAGTTACGTACAAAGTTTGGTCAAAATATGCTACCCAGTTGCTGAGATATACCTTCACTTCCTGTTTGGCAGCTTTTCCATTAAATTTGTTTGTGTGTTATGGATGAACCATTCTGTACATCAAAAATCTGAGAAACAACTTTTTATCAGTCTGCTCTCACAATGCTGCATGCCAAATTTGGTGATGATTGGGCAAAATTTGTGGGAGAAGAAGCAAAAAAAAAACTGCTTTTCATAACATTTAAAATGGCTGACTTCCTGTTTGAGAAATCACAAATTTATTACCTCAGCAAAAATCAACACCTTTGATGGAATCAGGAGAAACAAGAATCTTGATTTTATATTAAGCAGTTCAAAGGTTATGAGCAGTTTAACAAATCTGTGAATTATAGCGCCACCTAGAAATGAAATAAATGAAATGTCCGAAATGTCTTGGAGACCATAAGGATGAGGTCCTAGAGTGGTTGCTGAGATAGGACTTCACTTCCTGTTTGGCAGCTTTGCCAACAATTTCATTTGCCTGTCATGGTCGAACCATCCAATATATCAAAACTCAGAGAAACAACTTTTTATCAAACTGGTCTCACAATGCTGCATGCCAAATTTGGTGATGATTGGACAAAGTTTGTAGGAGAAGAAGCATAACAACTGTTTCTGAAAAAAATTAAAAATGGCCAACTTCCTACTTGAGAAATCCACATCAGTACCTTCAAGGGAATCAAGAAGAATAAGAATCTCGATTTAATGTTGAGTGGTTCAAAAGTTATGAGCAATTTTACAAATTTGTTATATTTGTTAGTTTGGTCAGAATACATCACAGCATTGCTGAGATATGCCTACACACCCTGTTTGGAGGCTTCACTGTCAAATACATTTGAAGTTAGCTGAGACTGCCCTCTATCAATGTGCCAAATTTAATAAAAAAGCTTTCTATGGGCTGCCATAGATTCCCATAGTAAGTATAATAATAATAATAATAGTAATAATAATAATAATAAAAGCTGCAAACAGCAATTTCAGGGGCCAAGCACCCAGACTCTGTGAGCCACACATTCACAGACACGCTACAATTGTTGTCTAAGCAATCACGGGAAAGCAGAGCCATAAAGGGATTCAAGAGTGTTTTGTAGTCTTACTCGTGATGTGTATGTTTGACCACGGACAGTGGTGGAATTCTCTGACTGTAGGAGGAAAGGTCTAGATGACCAAATGGGCACCAGGGAGGCATTGCTGCAGCATTGTTTAGACAGGTCTCAAGATGATGTGAGCCAAATTTGGTGAAGATTGAACAAAATTTGGAGGAGGAATAGAAAACATGGCAGTTAGATGTAAGCATTTTTTAGCATGTTATTTTTACTTTTGACCAGTAAGTGGCGCTGGCATGAACTTAGCCTCAGGTCATGGTCCTGAAGATGCCTACCAAGTTTTGTGTCAGTGCGCAAAAATGTTGCTGAGATACAGCCTCAATTCCTGTTTGGTGGCTTCGCCATCAGATTCGTTGGCCCATTACTGGCAAACCCTTTGGACTATTAAAAATTCTTTTGATAACTTTTGTGAGTCTTACTCTGAAAATGATTTTTGCCAAATTTGCTGATGATTGGACAAAATTTATAGGAGGAGTAGCAAAAAAAACAAACAAAAAAAACCCCCCAGCTTTTAAATTTTGGAAACACGGTTCAAAAGTTATGATCATAAATGTACTTCCAAATTAGGCTCAAATTTGACCCAATGGTGGCACTAGAGCATTGGCAACCCTTGGCCCAAATTTGGTCAGAATGTTCTTTAGAACCTCCCCAATCAGTGTGCCAAATTTCACAACTTTTTACCAGACGGTTCTATGGGTTCCCATAGACACCCTAGCCAGAAGAAGAAGAAAACATAGAATAACAATAGGGTGCCTACACACCTTTGGTGCTTGGCCCCCTAATAATAATAATAATAATAATAATAATAATAATAATAATGATGATGATAATAAAAAACATACAATCACTAAAGGGTGCCTATACTCCTTTAGTACTTGGCCCCCTAATGAAATGTGTGGAGTTTTGTCCTCAACTGTGTACACCTGTGTGTCTTGTAGTGAGAGCAGAATGGCAGAAATAGAATTGGTAGAATGGCAGAAATAGAAATAGAATAGAACCTGATAGCATCATGCTGAACCTGCGTGTCAAGCCTGCTTTCTCTCACGCCTACCTATATTTTCTATATTTCCTAATAAATTAGTAGGTTCCATTTCATTTTAGGTTCCAAAATATAAACAAACTAGTAGCTTAATTTAACCTTCCGCAACCCTGACCAGGCAGTTACTAAAGATACAGTAAATGCATCACATTCATGTCAATGAAGTCATGTCTTCGTGCCATGAACTTCATATCTTACCACTTGCTCATACCCACATGAAAGTAAAAAGCTCCCATCAGTATTATTTTTAACCCCACACATGCACACCTCTAGTTTCAGTCCACAGATGCCCTGTGAACCATTCTGGTAAACTATCTTTAAAAATGTGCACCTTCTATTCTTGTTTGCACTCATATCCATTTAGATCTGTTATATCCATCAACGAATAATGCATTCATATTCAGTTACGTCCCTAACCCCTATATAGAGTGAGTGCTTAATGGAAAATTTTCTCTGAACCAAAAAGGACCAAAAGTTTTATTAAAATCATCCAAACAGGTAAAAGCATTAAATTCAACCAAGAAGTTTTAGAAACAGGACCAGGGGAATTACCGCTGAGCAGAACAAGGATAACTTAGTAGTCATCACTGATACACAAAACTAAAGACTGATTAACCGGACTGAAGTCATCACCAGTAAACAAAACAGAAAACAAAAACCTTGAGAAATAAAGGGAACTGTGATTATTATTATTATTATTATTATTATTATTATAAAAAATAATCAAGACTGAATTATAGGTCTCAATATAGCAAACTGTGAGACACACGACTGATTAAAAGGTCACCATTTCACACATCAGAAGACTTGAATCTTTTGAGAGAGAACTGTTGTCATAAGTACTCAGGAGTTATATAACTGCTCTACAATACTGAAAACTGAATAGCTGTCATCTCCATCTTCAGACTGATCCCTGCTCAGTTGGACTTTTTCTGAAAAATACAGTCAACAGAACATTTTACATTGAAATATTGACCAAACCTCACAAAATGTTTTGTATTTCCGTGTCCTTACAATTACAATATTTATCTCAAAATTTTTCCCTTTGAACTCTGGATGAGATGGACATGCACTTTCTAAGCTTTGTGGATGGCAGAGTATTGGGATGGCAAATATTTACAGCTTTCTGATCTTATTTTAACATTAAAAAAAAATTGAACAAACTGAAATGAGAAGGTCAAAAAATAGTCCCCATATAAGTGTTAGAGGTAAAAATTTCTGTATGCAAGGTCATTCAAAAAAGAAAACGTTAAGCTGTCCAAAGGACACAAGTAAATTTGAATAACAAGCCTGATTAAAAGGACTCAATAAACTGATAAACCATTGATAAAACATTTAGACCTGGATCTTCTGGGAAATAATAGGAACCATGATTAACAGGTCCTCAGTGATATACAAGACTCAAGACTGGTTAACGAGCCTCAGTACAGCAATATACTGTATATGAGAGTCAAGGCTGATTAACATGACTCAAAAGTTGTAACTCCATAGATGACAACATTTCTGGTGTAAGCAGAATGGGTATCTTTCTGTCATGTTTTCTGATTCCTAAGAGAACTGAGTGCCGTACTGAGCAATGACTCAAGCTATCAGCCATGGAGTTCTGACTGGACTCTATAAGTATGAAAAATTACACTCAACACAGCTGAAGAGACAAAAGGAGATGAAAGGAGTCCATCGTCAGCTTTGGAGGACAGAGTACCTGTACCTCTGACCATAGTGACAAGCTACATAACAGCGTTGAGTCACTTCTTCTAAAGTCTAACAGGGTTGGAGACACTTATAAAGTGATCTCAGTCCACTTCTCAATGCAGAAGTTTTTAAGCGCCTTGATATTCTAATTTGTGTTGAATTGTAGATACACTATACGGCCAAAAGTTTGTGGAAACCTGACCATCACACCTATATGTGGTTCTTCTCCAAACTGTTGCCACAAAGTTGGAAGCACATAACTGTCTGGAATGTCTTTGTATGCTGTAACATTACATTTTCCCATTTGACTTGAACTAAGGGGCCCAAACGTTTTCCAGCATGACTATGCCTCTGTGCACAAAGCGAGGTACATGAAGACATGGTTTGCCAAGATTGGTGTAGAACTCGAGTGACCTGCACAGAGCCTTGACCTCAACCCCACTGAACACATTTGGGAACTGGAACGCTGACTGCACACCAGGCCTCCTCACCTGACATCAGTGCCTGACCTCACTAATGCTCTTGTGGCTGAATGGGCAAATCCCCACAGCCACACTCCAAAATCTAGTGGAAAGTCTTCCCAGAAGAGTGTATGTTATTATAACAGCAAAGGACTACTAAATCTGAAAAGGGATGTTCAACAAGCACATATAGGTGCCTGTATGCGCAGCTGGGAATGGAGGAATGCCGAGGCCAATGTCTGTGCTCATCTCCACGAGCATGTATGTTAGATTTAGTAAATTACTGCTTATTGGCTTTTTTGTCCCATCCATGATAAGACATAAACAGTAAATCAGAGACCATTTAGAGATGGAAAAAAATCACGGCACGTTAGTGAAAGATTACAGACAAGGAAGAATTTCGTCTTTTAAGTAATTAGTACTAAGGAATTGTGCACAGTCTAACCAAGCACATGTACTAACAAGATTTAAAAAGTCAGCGTTGATTTCGGGTTGCCTTTAATAGCCTATTTCTCCTAGCCCAGTTCACCTAAACACACTACGCACCAACACATACCCAGCCCCAAATCAAGCCCCCCTCCCCTATGGGCGCCTCTGTGGTCAAACAATGGCTTGAAAGTGCCCTGTAGGGTGCCCACACAGTAGATAAACAGTGGAAAAACTATGATGAAATGCCCTAATGCCCCACTGCGTGTAGGAGATGCCCTTTAATTTTTCAATTTTTTTTGAACCACAGACAACCCATGTTCTCCTCTGCACTACACTCATGAGGTCTGACAGTTTATGAGAACTGTTTGTTATGGATTTGTTAAATAGGATTTATTTTATTAACAAAAGAGAATTTCTTCTATTAGGGAAAAAAAATCCATGTCTTAACCAGGATGAAGATGGCAGTGAAAAGACATTTCTAAGACATTTCTTGAACTACACTAACTTCAACCCACAGCTCGTCACCCAAGCCCCCGCCCCCCACCCCAGTTCATGACGTTGATCCAGTTCCTAAGCAATAGACCAAACCACAGTCAGTAAGTTTGTCATGACTAGAAAGAACAATGTTTTGACGTACATACTATATCCGTCTCTCTCTTATTTTCATTAGAGTGGGCGAATGCAGCTTGGTTTTAATCCCACCAAAGCAAGGTTGTCACTCACTGGGGACATACTCAATTGAACTTACATAACATGACTAGGCAAACCTGCATATTTACCACACTTCTATCAAGCAGTGCTGATTTTACACTCTCGTGATTGGGTGAGTCTGAGATTTGGGTAGCAATTAGATGTAATTCCAGTATATGTATACATCGAGCTTTGCCAGAAGTATTTAGGTATTTATCATTCTGTATAATCTGTATTGTTTTAAATATGATCAGCTGTGTACTTATCTTCTAAATAAGTAGACATATTGATACGTAAGTACACATTTCGATCACTAACCTTAACAAAAAACCGTTAGAAAATTCCCAGAAACCAGCAATTCTGACATGAGCACCTGAGACTGATTCTTTGAAACAGCAGACAAAATCATGAATTGCTCAGAAACAGCAGGAAACAGTGACACCATTATGAAGACTAAATTACACGAGGAAGTATATAGTGCTGACTGTGCTCGATAATCACATGCTACTTGATGCTTGAATGTCAAATAACCAAACACTTTTCTTCATGACTTTGCCTTTTTACTACCATAGACTGACTGTTGTTTTTGTGGTCTGTTGTAGAATTAACTATAAAACCACTAGACGTGATGAAACTTCAGTGGCTAATGTCTACTAATAGGGCTTATAGTAATCTGCCTTTATGTGCATTACCTAGAATTTCAGAGGCTTTTTTTCTTACTGTGATAATATAATGTGCCTGTTACTAATTAAGGACTTATTAACCTTGTTGATACATGCTCTATTTTACAATATATTTCTGATGCAATTTTAGAATTGTTGTACTCGTGATGTATTAGCTATTATTATATACTGACACATTGTCCTCATATACAGTATACATGATTTATTAAGGAAAGCTTTTAAAAAAAAAAAACACACAAAAAACCCGGCTATGTCTGTTGCATGCACAGTTGGCCTACCATTGGTTTAATACCTTATGCCTTGTTTTTGGAGAGGCTTTCTGCATTTCTGGAGTTGGCCACTGGTTTATTGCATCATATGTCGGTAAGTATACTCAAGTTGACATTTTTGTATAATTATTACTAACTACATCAACGTCATCCTGTAATGAAAGCCCACCCATAATGATTTATTGATTAAACATCTTGATTGGATAAAATAATGAGTTCTTAACTGTAAAATAAAGGAAAATCACAGTTAAAAGATTTATGAGTTATTTGGTATATCTTGCAGTAGCATAGTTGTATACTTTTCTTGTACCACTGGTGAAAGAATGTAAAATAAAATAATATATATTGATAAACTGTGCCTTTTACTATCAAATCAGCATTGGCAAGGTGCTTTGTATGCTTGATTGACAGAAGAATTTGATGGATTTGGTGATCTTGGGTGCTTCAAGAAAAGTGAACACCTATTCATATTTGAACAATCAAACGTGACCACATATGTGGCTGGAAAATTATGAGCACAAGATCTAAAACTATGATCAACTCTTTTTTCTGCGCTTTGAAAGAGCGAGGTCATTAACTCGAATAAAAAATCTTACTGTAGGAGGGGATATTACCTGAAGTCATAGAGCACTCCCACTATTGCTTAGAACTCATTTTTCTGCAGGGAAGTTGAGTCCGAAATATGGTTATGCAGACACTGACAGAGTTATGGAGTTTCAAGTTATATGTGAAGTTAGTGTGGCCTTCCTAAGAAAACCTGTGTTGTTTAGTAATTTAGTGAGTTAGTAATTTAGTAATTTAGTGTTGTTAATGTCTTTGTTAATGTAATCTTTTTCCAACCAGTTTCACAATGGCATAGCATCTTAAATCTAATTCATTTCATTATTATCTGAATTTTGTATTCTATTCATTTTCATTAGTTTCCTTAAAGCACTGCATTCTAAATCATGTCTGAGTTGTTGGCCTGTTTCACAGAAAGCTACAGACATACAACCCTGCAACTGCTCACCTGCTCCTCTTCTGACTTTGTAAACCAAAATGCCATCGACCCATAACTTAATAACAGACTCATAATAGTTGCAGCAGGGGAGAGGCTTTCTAAACTGACAGGCAAGTAGAAACACCTCTTCGCCCTGATTGGTTTGATGCTATAGTGGTCCACACATGTGTATCTTTTGTTTACAGAGCCTGGGGCTCCACTGAGACCAGATGTTCTTCTCATCAGCAGATATTTTACTGGTATGTGGTAAGAGTTTTGCCAAATATAAAAACAAAAATAAAAATGATAATAAAAATTTTGATTTAATAAATCACCGATCCTACGTTTAGGAAAATGACCTGTAAATTCACCCATTTTTAGTACCCAGCTAATTCAATTATTTATGAACGTTATATCTTGAAGATCTAGTTTGGTGGCAACCGTTTAGGACCAAACCTGTGTTTGTCACATGTTTATCAATATTTAACTTATTTCCAATTATTCTAATGTACAAATTGTACATTAGCAAAGCAATTGTACAAATGCTTTCTGCCCACATAAATATATAATTTTCTGGGCGATCAAGGAATTTTGCACAGTACAGTATCTACATTTTTTGTTAATGTCGTGTGATTGCTGTTTGTTTGATCCCACTGACTCTTAACACGACTGCTCACAGCAAACTTTTGAGAGTTACAACCTGTTTGAGTCCTCCATACTTTAAATAAGTCTTAACAAAGGAAAGGTGTGTTGGCTGGTTTAGACAGTCTAATAAGGAAAATGATCATTTAGTACACTTAAACACACACACAATATGTAATACAGGCCATGTTTTAATGAGTTTTAATAAGAAATATTAAATAAACATAGAATTCTGTTTTGTAGATAAACTATAAAATAATGTATAAATGATGTCAGAGCAATGACAAGAAATAAAATACAACATAATACCAAAGAATACTTGAACTGTGCCTAATTTTCCAAAAAACAAAATAAGTATTTTTAACCTATTTGTATTCTTAAACATTTATATGTGTCTATTGTGCAGTCCACTTTTACTAATATCTGTATCCACATAATAAGACAAAAAAAAAAACAAACCTATAAACGGAATAAGCATTCTCAATTTGTCCTAAGCCCACACATTATCCTGGTTTGATACCTCAGGAGATTATAAGTCATCACAAGGCATAGACCCATTTCGGTGGTAAAACAGAAGGGCATTTTGGAAACGCCAGTAAAAGGTCATGGCTTCACAGTAGTATTTTTTTCAGCAGCTACACACTAGTTTCGATGGCTCTAACAGTCAACATCTTCCAATGAGGCTTAATGTCCTATGCATTTCTAGTGACATTTATATGTAAAATAAAAGACAAAAAATGCCTTTTTTAATGAAAGAAAACCAAACAGATTGTATACAAAATAATGATCCAATGCAAATATATGATTCAAAATCATTCCATGAGCACTGTATCATCATAACTCAAAAATATAACACTTAAATAGTTCCTATAAAAGGATAACATGTAATCATAATGTCTCAGCCCCAACACAAAGATCAAGCCAGACATTTAAATGAAGTGGGGGAAAAAACACCTCTAGGACAATTTCAGTTTCAGTTTATTTTAGTCACGGAACAGACTGAATGTTCCAGGGCTAAAGCAATGTAAAGTGCAGCTAAAATACTGTGGGTGTCACTGGTATATAATACCTACTGCTGATTTTCAGTCATAGCAATTTTAAAGACAGGCGTGTGAAGAGGAGGATTAGACAGGAGGAAAGAATTTCTCGCCAGATTCCTCAACTGGCTTTCCACATGCACTACCTAGAGAAACAGACAAACAGAGACACAGTGGGAGACTGTATCTGATACATACACACACGCAATCACACACACACACAATCGTCATTCAATTCACCAGCTTAGTCGTTCCCTACCTTGTCGTACTATGTCTGTCTTTTTCTTAGGACATCTGCTGAGCTTTAGTATGAGGATGAGAAGCAGAAAAGCTGCGAGAGAGGCCAGCCCTGGAATTGAAAATTTACCATCAAAATTCACTACTGAAGGTTCAGCATCTCAACATATAAGTGTATTTCAAAATGTTGTTAATGTTATAGCAGTTGAGCAGTGAAAGTTACAGAGGGCATGCTTCTTGCTGTCTTGGGGCCCTGGAATGGAGGTTGTGGGGGTAGAGATGGGGTATGTGTTGGTGGTTGGAGTGATGGTTGTTGTGCTGGAGGATGTCTGAGAAAAAGGAGAGGGGGAGGAAGGAGGTACTACGGCTTTCGCTTCATTTCCGCAAATGACGTCAGAGGTGGCATTTCCTGGAATTTTCTCACTGCTCTGAATGCACCTGCAAAGGAAACCGCAAAGGTACAAATGAACACGTAGTTGTCAGACTTCATTTAGTCCTGCACCTTTTAGTTTATGATGTCTTAAAAGGGCTTAAAAGTTAATGATGTCTTAAAAGGGCTTACTGTGGCAGTAGTTGACATGCAGAGTTAATTTTGTCAGAGAAGGTTTTAGGTGGACATTTCTCACAGATCATTTTTCCATTTCCTTAAAAAACGAACAAACAAAAACTTCAGCAAAACAATACAAGCCAACAAAATTCAGTGGGAAAAAAACATATATTGATGAGATATGATAAATATATTATTACCTAAATTCTTTATCCCTGAACCTAACTCGCACTTGCATCTTTTTTGTGTTTCGTCCCAGGGAGTAAAGCCTTCAAGGCAACGACACTTAGTATTACTTACTGGTGTGCAGGGTTGAACTTCATCACTAAACGATCCTAAAATAGAGAATGAAAAGTAGTTAAAGCATTAGTGCAATAGAAGAGAGAGAAAAAATATCATGAAAACAATATTTCACTATAATCCAAATTATTATTATTGCTGCTCCAAATAGCAATGCCTTAAACAGACAAGACATTCTCTGTGCTTCTGATATGAGCATACACTTGTAACAGAAACAAATACCTGGCTTTAAGTTTTACTTTAGGTTTTAAATTAAAATAGGTTTGCGAATTACAGGCAGCTGCAGTTATTTCATTTTTAAAAACAATTGTAACCCATCTGGGAAAAATTGGTGGCACTTGCTGGATAGAAAAACAGATTACCTACCACAAGGATCACAGTTTCGACACTCTTTACTTTCACTTTGTTTAGGGTTGTATTGGTCAGCTGGGCAGGGTTCACAACTGTCCCTTGAGTGTGTGGCCTTCTGACCTGCATGACACACACATCCAATCAGTTAAAACAACATCAGTAACAACATCAGAGGTAATAACGGATCACAACTATCTAAATCATATCACAGATTTACCTGGTTTACAAATGATTCCAGATGAAACATGAATTTGATCAAGCGTTAACAACCACAAGAAGCTCCAGATAATGTAACAGCTTTGCCAGAGCATGGCAGCGCTGGTTAAGCGGCACGCTGTGTGTAGTCACAGGTGTGCTGCCTGTTTCAAAAAGAAACAGTGAATCAAATCCGTAGATGAATGATCACTCGCTCTTTATGAGAAAACGTTCATACAGTAATGTTCCATCATCCACCCACACAGAAAAATGAGATAATGAGATGATTAAAGTTAATACATGTGTTTAGTAATTAAATAATGACGTTCATTTTTAAAGAAGTGGTTTTTACCTAATGTTACCTAATGAACCTAACTTTAAAACTTAAAAGTTGTTTAGCTGAAATTAGCCACAGGATGAAGTAACAAAAAGAGTAGGCTACTGAACCTTTAGATATCAAAGACAGACATATAATAATCTTATGTATACTTCATTCAGTCTCAGATTTCTAAAGCTAATTTAACCCTGATCTGTTTTTGATTATGTGTATCTGTGTATCAGTATCTGTTTACTGTCACTAGTTCAAAGTGAGTTCCCGTAATTATGCTACTTTTGCTTCTAATTTTACAAACCTTCACACAGAAGTTGTGAACAGTGAGAGAACACAATTTCTTTTGCCAGCTAACTGAATTCAGGCACTCATTCAGTGTCTCCCGCATTCACTCAATCAATATTCATTTCAAAAATTCATTTATAGTATCTGGCTCACTGGATGATACTTCTAAGAAAATTGTTGCAGTGCCTGTTTGGCCTGTTTGAACAGAAACTAAATGTGCTTTCACCATTCCATTCCATCATTCTACATGTTTTTAGGTTTTTTTTTTAATGGCCAAATTCTTGCCTCAAATATCCAATTTTCTCATTATGCTGCAAGGGCTACTGTATTGCTGTCAAATCTGCACAAATGAAATAATCAGACTCTCTGGCTGAAACCTTAATAACCAGTTATTCCTAAGCAATTATAAGACTAACTTAAAATACATACAGATTATTTTTGGATTGCAGAATATGATGAATCATGAATAACATCATGTTCTTTTGAATGCAAATTTGTAAAAGAGAATTTCTCAATGTTTTCACAACCAGTAGGCTAGTATTCTGCCTTTGAGAGAGTGACACATTTGTAAGTTTTATGCACATTTGTAAGTTTTATATAATCTGCTAGTGCTAGTGGAATATAATGGCTAAAACTTTAGATTTAAGAGTTGTATTCGATTCTTTCCCCTTTTCAACATAGAGGCAAAAATAATTCACTACACTAAATTCATTCTAACACAGAAGAAATCTTCAGCATGCAGAACAAATTGTGTCTTACGGTAAAAAAACCCAAAAACTAAATCTTAAACGGTATATTCACCACTTATTTTTTTCCAAAGTGAAGTTTTTAAGATATGAGTATTTCAAGGTAAACGTTTTCCATTTTGAACATTTTTTTACTTTAACTAACTTTAGTTGTTTCCAGTGTATCCTCAATAATAAAAATAACATTTAGAAGGTTCCCCATTTCCCTGTAACAAGTCACACGCAGAGTACTGGAAAAAAGAAAAAAAACACGCCTCTTTACTCAAAACAGCACGACATCATGAAAGCTGCACTCTTGCAGAGCTTCCGTCCTTAGCTTGTTTTGGTGGTTAGAAATGGCAGGGAATTTAGGACAGTTTATTAACAGGTTACAAATGTTGTGTAACAGTATATATTTCTTAAATTCATAGTCAGTTATTGCACTAACTTATGGTGACTGCTAATGTGTAGGCTTTTCACGGTGGAAGACAAAAGTCGGTTATCAGAAATGGAAAACAATGGTTATGTTTGAAGGGAAAAACCATTTATGTTTTGATGGATTAATATATCCTCATCTTTGTAGATTTTATCTGAAGAATTTTTTTCTGTTCCACTTGTAAATGTAGCACATTCATAAAACTACATAAAAAAAAAATATATATATATATATATATATATATATATATATATATATATATATATATATACTTACACATATATATATATATACACAGAACATAATAATACAAGTATTTTGGTTACAGTGAGAATAAAAATAAGGTTTTGTTAACAATAGCAACTATTTCTCACACTTTCATAGCAATTTAAGTTCACAGTTTGTTCACTGTTTCAATCTTGATCCTGACGTTGCTGACACCTGCAATATTGGTTTGTTATAGTTTCTCCACTATAAATACACTTCTGTAAAACCAATAATGTGCTTATTAATAAGCAGTTTGAGGTGCATTGATTCTGGTGTTTTGGAGGTCGCATCCAGAGCAATATAACTGGAGCTGCATAAATATGGCTTGGTGTTTTTATTGCAACATTGTTGTTGTTTTGCAATATTTCAAAAAAGACATGTGATGTTACATGGCTGAAATCACTTGATGGTCTGAATGGTGAGTCATCGAATTACCCCTATAAACATACTGAACGGTAATTGATGGCATTCTCTTATGAAAATGGTTCTTTGGAAAGTTAAGTGTTTTGGCTTACTCAAGGGTTTCTACTTGGAACCATTTCAGATAAACATAGGTTTGTACATAGAACCTGTATGGTGGGACAAATTAAAGAAGCCTTAAGGGTTCTAAATTTAAGCTTTTAACCCCTATTATAATCCATTCTATTCACATAATGATCATAAGCTTCTGTACTGGTCTGAGGAGCTTTGTGTGTTCTCCCTGTGTCAGCATGGGTTTCCTCTGGGGTCTCTAGTTGCCTAACATTGACCAAAAACATGCAGTAAAAAAAAGTTTTAGTTTTTACTAAATAAACAGTGGGAATTATTTAGCAGAAGACCAGGAAACTCTTTCATAAAAGAGCCCTTTTTACTATTATCAATATTTTCACTAACTGAGAAAATCTCAGGATTTTCTGGAAGTCTGAATTTTACCATTACCAAGCAAATATTACATTTGAATATTACAACCTTCTAATACCATTCTCAAAATCAACCGTACTTATGCACTGTAAATCAGAACCCATGGTAATATAAAGATTACATGATTTATTTAAAAAAGACAATGAATCAACACATAACCAATTACCCAAGTATTAGTTAAGTCGACAAAGCATTGATATTTCATTTAATAGATTTCTCATTGACACATTGACAGTTTGAGTTGCTCATTGAC
Source organism: Pangasianodon gigas (assembly GCA_022758105.1). Classification (NCBI taxonomy): domain Eukaryota; kingdom Metazoa; phylum Chordata; class Actinopteri; order Siluriformes; family Pangasiidae; genus Pangasianodon; species Pangasianodon gigas. Next base: position 8,623,671 of record CM040455.1, on the reverse strand, counting down.
ATGATCCTTTAACGAATCAAATTTCTGCCATCTGAAATCTAACAATATTTTGAATAAGCAATGTAATGAAAAATACACTGAAAAGCAATCATATCACTCCCTTAACTTTAAGATGATAAGCCTACAAAGACCATTATGCAGTCAAGCATCAGGATAGCCCCATTTTCTAAGTAAATAACTTTGAGTCTTACAACTAACAGGTCCATTAATATAATCACAGTCGCAAGGTTACAGTGGCACATAACCATCAAATAGTGTATCTATCACCTTTAAACAAACTCTATGTCAAACTCAATTTCAGCCCAGGCCACTTCAGGTTTTATGTGTGCCCTCAAAGGGCAGGTTGAAAATGTAAGACTAATTTAATCACTCATTCAGAAGTGCCTCTTCTTCAGACTATTATTGATTTTAGTAATAACACACACATACACACACACAGATATATAAATATATATACATACACATATACACAATGCTGTGCAAAAGTCTTAGGCACATAATAATGATAATAATAATAATGAAATTAAATGTTTTTACATTTAAAAAAAATACTATAAATAGCACTAAACAGTAATAAATGAAACAAAGTTTCAAACTTTGCTTTAAAAAAAATTTGTAGTCTCAGGTACTATTTGTGCAGTTTTATAAGGAAATGAGCTGTAAGTTTTACTGAGCATCTTGCAGAACTAGCCACAGTTCTTCTGGAGACTTTGTCACACTTGCATCTTACTTTTGCATGCAAAACCCAGCAGCCTTCATTATGTTTTTCTGTCTGAACAGTGGTCTCTTACGTAATCACATAATGCTTCTTTCTTTACTGACATACAAACGTTTTTCTGTAATATTTAATTTTGTGCTGGAAACCTGATGTTTGGAAATCTAAAATGGTTTTGTACTGACTCGATAATGTAGAAGTCATAAAATAAAAATCTATAACAACGTTTGTGCTAAAAGAAATAGGATGCCCAAGACTTTTGCACAGCACTGTATATATATATATATATATATATATATATATATATATATATATATATAAAATATAAAGTAATAGAAGTAGATGTAGTGTAGTAAGGTAGCTGTAACAATAAGATTTGTTTCTGTTTTTGTACAAGCAACATTTCAAAACCAAAACATATATTTGCTTAACAATGAAATGGTTGAGTGCTCTACATTTGTAATATCAGTGGGTACAAGAAATTTAAACAGTAAATGAGGTGGTAGTGTCAGGTTTGCAGAACACTAGTGAACAGTGTGAACAGTAGCTACTGTTCAGGTTCCTCAGACATGTGAAATGGGCAATGGAGAGTGCTGCCTTGACTCGTCATTTAAAATTGATCTCTCCAGCACGTGATCACCCTGGATATCACACACCATTCTAATGTGGATTAATCCCCGCACATAATAAATACAATACATACAAAATACACAATCATTACAGTGCTCCCATGTTATATTGTAAATATTAGCTTGCTTGGAAAAGTTATGCATTTCATGAGTTGTATGTGTGAAGTTGTATGTGTGAAGGGTAAAACCAAGGCTTACCTACTGCTGTTCTGCCCAGATGACTAACAGTGTTTCCTTGAGTCAGTCTGTTGATGTCTGGCTTTAGGTCTTGTGCGGTAGCAATCTGTAAAATGGTCATCATTAATGCGTGATCGGTGTTTTGTTTTGTTGAGATCCATTACCGAAACAGCTGTTCGCACAGGTAGGTGCTTCCAAACATAGAGAGGACATGGGCAGTGTGATGTCGGAGCTGTGGCATCAAAGAATTAGGTAGGAGATGGTAAACGTCAGTGATTGTAGCATCTTTGAACTTTGCTTTTAGGCTACTATTGCACTGTAGCTCTTTTAGTTTCATCTGAAAGAAAGAGCCAATCATAGCCAGTGGTGCCTTTTAGCAAGTCATTCTGCTCATCGTCTTTGACGTTGCTCATGTGCAGGTTCCAGAATATTGCCTCAAATCTGTAGCCTGCCATGACAGAGGTTGAGAATGGAAAATTATGGAGCTTATCCTTTCTCCACAAATCTCAAACTCTTGGTGGTTTTATAGGAGGCCACAGTAAATGACTAGGCCCAGGAATTTGCGCATCTTCAAGCTAGTTACAGGACTCCATGGTGTCTACATGCTTTTCTTCTGCTTGTACTCGGCATACAGGTTTGTGCTGTTGCAGAGAGTCTTGATTGTGGCTTTATCAAAAAATACCTGGAACAGCTCGAGAGAAGTGTGCTGCTGGTGGCTACCAAGCTGTACCCCGAAGTGTGGGCAGGAAAAAAGTGATGTACAAGAGGCACATCATCTTCGTTAATATTGTCCCACCTGTCCTGTTCAGGTTGTGTTGCAGACAGAGGCGCACTGGCTCTCCTAATGGCTCAAATAGATGACACACGAGTGCTGCCTCTTCTCTGGCTTCTCTGGGGGAGGGGTAGCTGGAGCTGTCAGTTTTGCAGTGGAAAGCTCCATGTGGGTGTTGAGGGAGGAGAAGTGTGAAGAGAATCAGGAGCATTTTCTTCTTCTCTGTAACAATAAATGATCATGAATACAAAGTACAATAAGTACCCAAAATCACCATTAGTATATGCTAAACTGGCTATTATATTTATAATAATAATATATAATAATATTATATATATAATAATAATTCCATAATAAATATATTTAGCTATCAGAGAGGCTGTGGTGGTGCATTTGCTGTTGTTTATTACTACATGAAGTGCAAGACATAAAGCATTTAAATGCTACATGTGAAAAAAAATGCAGTGTCATGCTACATGTGAAAAAAAAAATGCTGTGCCATGCTACATGTGAAAAATACAATGGCACATCCAGGAAGTAAACTCAGGGAAGGGTATAGGGGGGAATAGTAGTTTGTTATTTAATTATGGAATTAAGATGAAACATCCAATGAGAATGATTAATATATCATGCTAGTAACAAACCCGAAAGTTCCCCCTTTAGCTTCGCTTCTGTGTTCCAGTGTTCCTGGAATAAGCTTTGAATCCACCCTGACCATGATAACCTCAGCAGTTACTCAACTAATATAACACTTTGCCAACATTTAAAAAACATTTTAAAAAGTGATAAATTATATCTTAAGCACAGTATTATGCATTGGAACAATAAACCATTATTAACAACACAGACCATTATGCTGAGAAAATAACATTTAAATTAAAAACTATCATAAATCACAATCAGAGGGAAATACCATCAGGTTACTATTCAGGTTACCATCAGAATAAAATTAGAGAAGCCATTAGGAACAACACATTCCATTAAACTACCATTACAGACTACCAGAAATGCATTCAAATCCATTAGGACCCAGGATAAATCTCTGAAATTTCTTTATTTTTTTTTCCCCCACAGGGCAGTAGTTTGTTATTGTGCTCATTTCCATATTGTGACCTTCTAACACAGGAGACACTCAGGCACTATAGAGACACTACCTTCAAGAGATTTGTGTTTACGCTATTCTATCACACCAAATTCTGCCTTTACGAATAACTGGTGAAATGAATCAAGTGTGTTAAATGATACTGAAATCTAAACTCAGTCTGTAGCTCTCTAGGACTGAAATTTGACATCCCCAGTCTAAGATCTCATTCCCAATGCCAATATTATGATAAATGAAAAATAGGGCTTGGGACCTGATGTCACTATCAGCATTACAGGCTTGTTTTGCCATTTGGGTAGGGTTAGTTCCTTGTCCACATGCTACAAATACATTCAGAGTTTAAGAGATTGTGTTTTATTTTGGTTTTCTGACTTGACATGCTTAAAACAGAATCTGAGGAGAAGGGGATGTATCACAACAAACTGCAGATGGATGTCAAGCAATGAGGAAGTCTTACTGACCAAGTGGATCCTTGTGAACTCCCAAACAATGCTGAGTAATGCTCTGGATATGCTTCCCTCTGGATACGACATCCTCTTACAGTCCTCTTGCATCTTTTCATATCTGGGGTGTGACGTGACTGAATTTTATTTTGAGCAATTAAAAAATGTCAAGCCACTCAATGAATGAATGTGTACAAGACCTGCAGATCTACAAGAAGCCATAATGTGGTAAGACAGTCATTCAAACCAGTATAGCAATGCAGAAACCATTACAATTACCTCATTGTTCTCCACAGTGATTTTATTTATATTTGCCCTGCTGTATTACTGACATTTAAAATAAGCAATACTGTAAATCTCTAATACCTTAGAGTTGGCGACTTAAGTCCAAAAGTTACTTCAGTATTTACACAGAGAAATGATTTATGTGTATTCAGATACCAGTTATGCATAAGTCAGTTTTCTGGGCTCCTCATTCAGATTATGCAAATTACCAGCATGTGGATTGCACCTCTGATGTTGATTTATTTTGAGTAGAAGTGTCGTGGATGGTGTTTTTCAATACACTACTGCCTTTAAACACAACCCTGCTAAAAAAAAAAAAAAAATTACAGAAATTCTAATGGTTTCCAATACAAATACCATTACAAACCATTAAAATCATTACCATTACTCATCCTTAATGGTATCCATTAGACATAACATGCCACCAATAGAAGGCAACAAATTACCAGTAGAGACCCACAGGGACCATTAGAGTTTCCGTTAAAACCAATGCAATTCCCATTATAACCATTAAAACCATTACAAATTCTATGAGGGTTTCTATTTTTTTTTTTCAGCAAGGAAGTAACTGTCTCCTCCAGTACCCTCAGTGCAAAAAAAAAGTGTTTTGGACTTTAAAGCAATGAAACTATTTAATTAACATTTAATAAACTAATTAATTAATTAATTTACAGTCCACTGTATATATACATGTTTTTAATATTACTTTCATAGTTGCTGCTGTGTTAGTTTAAGACAATGACAGCTTCCCATCAGAATGAGTTCACACTCAGAACACCAGTGAAGTAGCTCTGCTGGCTCTGACTTACCAACTCTGCTAAAATGGCGGATCCTACATCCCATTCCCAAGGCCTCTAGGAAACACCGTCTAACCCTTAACAACAGACAGGAGGCGCCACAGCCTGAGAATATCTCTATCTTTGCTCGCCGAAGAAGAAGAAGACTTCAGTTTTGTTTACGTTGGTTGTCTAACAAATTCTCTAAATGGCAAAATGGCTTTAAGGCCTTGTTTTAATGCCCCGTTTTCTAATACTCGTTTGTTTTTGTAACACTCGCCCTTCACCTGGCTATGTGTACTAGCGAACAGGGTTTAGTTAACTAGCATTAGCTCTCTGGACTGACATGGAGGAACCGTGGGATTTCGAGTTCCTTTCTCGCATCGTTGACAGCTTAGTGTCTTTTCTGGCTGAATTTGTGGATGACTGGCTGGCCAACGACATGAGAGTCGCCGTGTTCAAAATACTTTTCAGCTGGCTCGTCCTCAGTTTAATCGCCATACATTTCGCTTGGAAAGTTTATGGTAACACGGTGAATGACATGTACTACAGGCAAGGTGAGAGAGCTAAGTGCTAGCTAAGTGCTAACTAAGTGCATTGTGTTTCTGACAGGGAAGCAAACAGCTCAGATTTTTTAATTAATTAATTAATTAATTAATTAATTTGTTTATTCATTCATTCATTCTTGGTTTGTAGTACACGAAAAAAAAACTGAACTGAATAAACATGAGATGGTCGACTATATATATTTCTTGACTGTACAGTGGAACTATTTTACTGAAAATAGAGGCTCAAAATAGTGGCCACTTAATTCTGACAAATCTCGACACAAATATACTAGATTAATAGAGTATTTACAGCATAATACATCATCCTGATATGAATTAGTTCATTGTGCAGTGACTGGTCAGCTATCTCATAACAAATAGCCATTACATGGATATTATAGACAAGGCCAGCTTTGTATAAGTGGTGAAAACTCCAACTGCCAAATCATAGATGCTCAAGCTGGTAGACCATCTTATTACTTGTCTAAAATGATCAGTAAATGTTTTAGATTTTTTAATTGCCTTACTGTTGTGTTAGTCCTTGAAATCAATTTGTCTACTATGTTGTATTAGTAACAGTAATTCAGTTTCCTTTCTAGCCTTTGTTTTGGTAGTTGGTCAGAACAAGCTGTACAAGACGTAAAACTCTGTAAAAAGGTTTCATTTTTGGCATCCAGATCAGATTCTTTGCTGTCAGCAAATGTTTTAAAGCAGATTGTTTTGGACTTTGGTAGACCCAAGTGCAACAGCACCACCAATGGTTGTAGGAACAGAATGGGATGAAGAAGCAAGGTTGGGCTGATAGCCCAGACTGTAGATTCATGCAGCTTATCAGTACTATTCACATCAAGTGATTACACAGAGTGAAACATCCCCTAGATTTGATCTCCATTTGGGATGATATATAATTTTGCCGACATATCCTTAAGATGTCATTAAGAGTGATTGACGGCACGTGTCACAGGCGTAATGAACATAATGAAAGAGGTTTACTATTTACTCTATCATCATCCCCAGTCCCCCCCGGGGGGGCACAGTGGCTTAGTGGTTAGCACCGGGGTTAGGGGTTCAAATCGATCCTCCGCCCTGTGTGCATGGAGTTCGGGGTTTTCCTCCGGGTACTCGGGTTTCCTCCCTCAGTCCAGAGACATGCATTGTAGGCTGATTGGCTGATTCAAGGAAACTCTGGATTATACAACATACTCTAATGGATACGTTTTTTGATTATTTTGCAATCATCTTTCTTTTTCATTAATCAGGAACTGGGGGACAGAATGGTGGCACACCAGATACAGCACCTCACCTGAGTGGATGGTAGGTGTCCAGACTTCTTTGCTTCCAGGTACACGTATTCTCAGATTAACTGTCTTTGTGATCTTTATTTTTTTTTTATTTAGCTTTGATGCTACATGGCAGAACAATGATTTGATTTCAGCTTTATTTACAGTAATGGCATTTCATATGTATGTTCTTTTGCATTTATGCTTAATTAACGATGAATAGCACCTTTTTTTTTTACAGCCGGCGAGTAAAAAAATGAGACATTATAACTACACCTAGTATAGATATTGTTCCCTAAATATTGTCTGACAAAGTCATTATTTTTTTCTGTTCAGGGAGAATGCTGCCAGAGAAATCCTAAAGTCACACCATGAGTGATCAGACACCAGCCTGGTTCATATTTTGGCTTGAGATGGGACCACGGTGACTAATAAGACCTAAGACTTCCTGTAACCACATTGCTGAAGAAAAAAACATTCCGGAGATGCTCATATGAAGGTCTTGAGAGGTCATTGTAATATCTGTGACACAAGATTATCCAAAAAAAAAAAAAAAAAGGAACTGGTACTGTGGCTTGGTGATCGAAGAACCGTGACTGGCTTTTGAGACATCTAGCAGCACTTTGTTGGAAAGACTCTTTGTAATAAGTAAATTATATGAATCTTGATATGGATTGAGCTTGACGTCCATCGTTTCAGTTGCAAGCTTGTACACATAGCACATGCTCTCCTAGTCTCAGACTGCTCAGCTTCTGAGCAGCCACTATTACATTACCATTTTATTTATATCAAAATATTTAGCATAACCTACCAACTGAACCTGAACTGTATATCACAAGAGAGATAAAGCTGGCTACAATTACAACAATACACCTAATTCTAATAATAAAACGAATAAAATAAAGTGAACTTGTTAACTACTTTGCATTCAACAGACGACCCAGAAAAACATAACAATGCAGTGTTGTCTTGTAAGTCTTACAGAAAATACTGGGACTTCACCCTAATTTCACCAGTAGCTCTTATTCCATAGTTGACTGAATAAAAATAACAGCAAGTTCACAGGTGTAAGCAAATAACTAATGTATTTGTCTGCACACTAACCAGACAGTTGTTTTTGTAGAAGAGCAGACTGTCTACCACGTTACACATATGCCTATGCACTCTGAGTGAAAGCCATTGACACTCTGCTGTGGAAAAACAATAAAAGGTCATTCTTACAGATGAGTTCTGTTATTATTTTTGGATTTTAAAAGTTGTTGTTTTGTGATGAGAGTGAGTTTATTGGTCACTATTAGAGCTGAATTTAGTACATTCACAATTTGTCTTAAAGCAATTATACACAGCTCTGAATATATTATATATGCAAAATTTGTCTTACAAAACAATCATATGTAGCATTTACCATATTATGCCAGAACCTCTTATCTTGCTGGCACTAGGAACATCCTGTTGGATGCTCTCAATCCTAATAGACACATCTACCTTTCATACTTAAACTTATTGTTTTCCCTAAACCTGAGAACAAATCTCATACCAAGTAAAAAATCTTTTGGATCGGTTACACTGCTGATGGTGGTGGAGGCAGAATCATCAGGTGAACATCCATTACATTGGTACCTGTGAGCCCTGGTAGAAGCAACTTCTGTCCCTTGGAAAGGGAGGAGAAAAACGTGAATGAATCATTGTTGCAAAGAAATACATCAATGTCCAGTCCCTGACTTTGGGCCTCTGTCTCTATGTTCCTATCACTAACTGCTCCAGCTGCTTCAGTAGGGCCATCCTGACCATCAGTTCCACCACTGAGGAACACGGTTGTGCTTCTCTCCTCTGCCCTGCTGAGCTCTAGTCCCACCCTCAGGGCTAGCTCTTGGTTCCTTCCACCTTTGCCTTTCCCCAGTAGCTGGACAGTGGGTTCACCTCCAGCCAGCAGGCATGTGGCATGCCAGCTTTCCTGCCGGCCCTCTTCCAAATGTTTCATTGTGCGACAAAGTTCCGAGCTCTCCACCCCAACCTCTTGCCCCAGTTTGAGAATCTGATCTCTGAGCTCTGGAGGCTCCTTCCCTGGAGAACAGGCAAAGCGAGACAGCAAGCCATAGAGTTGGGCCACAGCTTGGACATTACCACACACCCCTGGAGAAAGAATTACTGGTCGAAGGCCTAACTCTTGTGCTTTACGGCTGGCACACTCCAGAGCAATAGCATTGGAGCCAATCACAGCGTTGAGAATGTTGTCTTGTTGTGGCTGATCTTTCAGCTTGCTTCTCTGCTGGGAACCAGTTTGATTCAGAAGCTCTTTCACAGATAACGGGAGAGTGGCATAGAGGTTGTAGCGGTACAGGATGGCCCAAACTTCCTCCAGTGATGTCTCACTCCATACTGTTGGGCCACTGGCTATGAGATCTACTGGATCTCCAATGATGTCAGACAGAATCAGACCAACCACCTAACAGAAGGGACAAAATGGAATTAGAAAATACTGGAGAAAGACTACAACCCTTTTTGTCATGCTGCCTTGTAGCTACAATCATGCGAAAAAGAAAGTACACCCTCCTTCAATTCTATGGTTTTATTTATCAGGACCTAAATAACAATTGTGTGGTCCTCACCAACTTATATAAACAAACAAATAACCTCAGGTAACAACAACAACAAAAAACACAACAGATTTCAATATGTAGTCATTTTTTACTTAAAAGCAAACCATCAGTCAGAAACCATGTGGGAAGAAATAAGTATACCCTATAATTCAATAACATGTAGAACCACCTTTAGCAACAATAACTTGAAGTAAACATTTTCTGTAGGAGTTTATCAGTATCTCACCTTGTTTTGGTGAAATTTTGGCCCATTCTTCTTTTACAGCATTGCTTCAGTTCATTGATGTTTGAGGGCATTAGTTTATGCACGGCTCTCTTAAGATCCCGCCACAGCATCTCAATGGGGTTGAGGTCTGGACTTTGACTTGGCCATTCCAACACCTTGATTTTTTTCTTCATTAGCCATTCAGATGTCGATTTGCTGGTGTGCTTGGAATCATTGTCCTGTTACGTGACCCAATTTCAGCCAGATTAAACTGCTGGACAGATGGCCCCACATTTGTCTCAAGAATATTCTGGTTTAAAGTGAAGTTCATTGTTGTCTCGATGACTACAAGTTTCCCAAGTCTTGTGGCTCCAAAACAAGCCCAAATCATCACCCCTTCACCAACATGCTTGACAGTTGGTATGAGGTGTTTTTGGTGATACACTGTGTTTGGTTTTTGCCAAGCATGGTGCTGTGCATGATGACCAAACCTCTCCACCTTGGTCTCATCAGTCCAAAGGATATTGTTCCAGAACTTTTGTGGTTTGTTCAGATGCAATTTTGCAAAGCTAAGTCGTGGTCCATATTCTTTTTGGAGAGAAGGGGCCTTTTCCTAGCCACCCTTCCATGAAAGCTATAATTATTCAGTCTTTTTCTGATTATGCTGTCATGAACATAAACATTTATTGTGCTTACAGAGGCCTGTAGGTCACCTGATGTAGCTCTTTGGGATTTCTTTATGTCTCTGAGCATTAAACAGTCTGATCTTGGACTGAATTTGCTGGGTCACCCACTCCTGGGAAGATTGGCAACTGTCTTGAAGGCTCTCAATTTGTAAACATTCCTCACTGTAGAATGATGAATTTCAAATAGTTTGGAGAGGGCCTTATAACCCTTCCCAGACTGATGAGCACCAACAGTTGCTTCTTTTGAGGTCATGGCTGATGTCTTTTCTTCTTGGCATGATGTAGACGCACACCTGAATGCTCCAGTACACCAAATTATCAAAAGTTCTGCTTTTACAGAGGTAGACACACTTCTTGATGATTAACTAATCTTGTGCATTTCATTAGTAACACCTGGCTGCTAATTATTCTCTTAATGATTGTGAAAGTAGGAAGGGTGTACTTATTTTTTCCCACTTGGTTTCTGAATGTTGGTTTACTTTTTGGGAAAAAAAGACTGTTTTTTGTTGTCATCTGAGGTTATTTTTTTGTTTATGGAAACTGGTGAGGACCACACAATTCTTACTTAGGCCCTGATAAATAAAAACATAGAATTGAAAAAGGGTGTACTTTCTTTTTTCCATGACTGTATGTTAGCTAGCTTGCTATGTTATGAGATGACTGGGAGGTTTATCATTGCAGGCAGAATTGCTGTTAGTTAACTGATATTGCTGATAGCTGAGATGATGATACACCCCGGGATTGTTTACCCACCTGGACATGAAGCACTAGTAGGCTTTTCTGTTCTTAAATGCTTTGAGGTACCCTCCAGAATAGAGAGAAGGGTTTTGTATACATATATACTACATATATACATATATATGTATACACACACGCATGTATATACACACAGTGTGTGTGTGTGTGAAAGAGAGAGAGAGAGATACTTTGTGCAGCGACAGAAAAACAGAATAATCTAGGATAACACTAGGTGGGCTGTACATGCAAAATTTCACCCTAAATGTAGAACCTTCTGAATTCTTTATTGCTAATGTATAGTACCAGTTGCTTGTAGCTGGTGACAGTGATATGTATTAGTTCTCAATCCTGTTTTTTCTGCATTGTTGACTCACCATGTGTCAGTGACTCAAATCTGTCAATGTTGTGAGCACACCTCTGCCCAGAAGTGACTTGCATGCACACTTTTTTGAAATCAACAGTGGAACATACAGTTGGGGTCATCAAGCTTACATATGCCTTGCAGAATCTGCAAAATGTTAATCATTTTAAAATAATAACAGGGATCATAAACTTGTATTTTGTTTTTTTATTTAGTACTGCCCTGAATAAGCTGTTTCACATAGCAGATGTTTACATATAGTCCACAAGACACAATAATAACTGAATTTACACAAATGAACCGGTTCAAAAGTTCACATATGCTTGATTCTTAATACTGTGTGTTGTTACCTGGATGATCAGCAACTGTTTTTATGTTATGTGAAAGTTGTTCATGATTCCCTTGTTTGTCCTGAGCAGTTAAACTGCCCACTGTTCTTCAGAAAAATCCTTCAGGTACTGCACATTATTTGCTTTTTCAGCATCTTCTGCATACTTTCCAACAGTGGCTCTATGATGTTGAGATCCATCTTTTCACACTTAGGACAACTGAGGGACTCGTACACATCTATTACAAAAGGTGCAAACATTCATTGATTCTCAAGAAGGCAACATGATACATTAAGAGCCGGGGGGTGTAAAATTTTGAACAGGATGATTGGTGTAAATTGTTATTATTTTGTCTTTTGGGAAATATGTAAATATCTTGTGTAGCTATCTGAAGGGTAGTACTAAATGAAAAAAGTAAGATCTTTAAACAAAATAATAATTTACACCGATCATCCTGTTCAAAAGTTTACATCCCCCTGGCTCTTAATGTAGTGTGTTGCCTTCTTGAGCATCATTGAATGTTTGCACCTTTTGTAATAGTTGTGTATGAGTCCCTCAGTTGTCCTCAGTGTGAAAAGATGGCTCTCGACATCCATTAAGAATCAAGCGTATGTAAACTTTTGAACCGGTTCATTTGTATAAATTCAGTTATTATTGTGTTTTGTGGACTATATGTAAACATCTGTTATATGTTTTTTAAAAAATTATTAACATTTTGCAGGTTCTGCAAGGCGTATATAAACGTATGACCCCAACTGTACATCACTCACGTGCATCATGAACAAGTCACAAGTCACATCTATGAGGCAATCCATCATTGCAGAAGTAATAGTAGTAAATGAATGAAATACAAGCTGCTGCAAAGTTCATTTGCCCCAGAGGTGTGATGAAAATACCCAAATGAATTTCATTATGGCCACAGTGCCATGTACTGAATATGTATCTGATCTAGGACCACATAAAAGGGGCTCAAACATGAATTAAAAAGATTTCAATCGAATCAATTTAACATTGTTATATGAATGTAGCCTCTGTTTAATGGCTTTGTTTTAAGTGGAGAGAGTTACATAGTCTTACCTGGGCAGGGTATGCACAACGGGACAGGCCTCCACCTTTCAACAGTGACAAGGCTCGCCTCACTGTGTTTAACTCCTGAATTGTGGCCCCTGCAGCCGCTAGGCAACGTGTCACTTCCTGTTTTTCCTGTAGGGTTATTGGTGGGACTGGAGCAGGTAGTAAAGCAGAGCCACCACCTACGAAAAACGTTGTGCCAAACAAACACAGAAGTGTCTACAATGTCTATTTCTATTTCATCTGCAAAATAAAAATGGATGCCATCTAGAGCACACATTTTAAAATAAAATTCCCCTTGAGTGGCAAACATGTTGTTAGTCACATTTATGTGTAGCTCTGGTTGAAGCTTGGCTGTTGATTATAAAACTGAGATTGTACCTGATATGAGGACAAGCAGCAGATCTCCATCAGTAAGACTGCTGGCGAGTTCCCGGATGCTCTCCGCTGATCTTTGGGCATCTGTGTCTGGCAGGTTGTGTTTAGCTCCTTCCATCACTTTTATTTTACTGCTAGGGTCTAGCAACATATTCCTAAAATTACAGAACAGGTATATCAATGGTTATATTAACAATTTTAAGTGCAATTTTTATGATTATATATATATATATATATATATATATATATATATATATATATATATATATATATATAATCTTTTATTGTTAAAATAATAATAATAATAGTAACATATACAAAATGTAGGTTGAAGCACTATATTGGAAAAAGAAACATAACATTAGAAATGTAATAATACAAATGAGGGGAAAAAAAATACACACCGGAATAGTGTCAATAATATCAATATAAAATAGTAAAGGCAGAAGAAAATGATACTTTTTATTCCACTTAACTGGTCATGAATTTATATCAGTATAATTGCATGAAAAAATGACAAATGAGCTGTTTTTCCCCTTAAAAACTGTAAATTTGCCCCTGAAAAATATTGAGGTGGGCTCTAGATCCACCTTTTAAACCATAAAACACAAGGTATACACTGGATACCTACAGCTTCCTGTGACGTTGCAGTGTTTCCTGAATTCCATGAGGCACACTAACTATCCCTTGAACCAGGTGATCTCCCACAATCCTCTCTGCCTCTGCAGCCATCCCCAGCACAGCCTTCCCAAAACCCACCAGATGCAGGTTATGATGGAGCTTGAAACTGTGCCCAGCTACCACCAGCTCATCACCCCGTCGCTGTAGAGCTCTGCGCACCACACTGTCCGGCTGCACTCCCTCCACAGCAGCAGCAAAGATGGCACGAGCTTGCTCTTCTAGTGAACACATGCTTCTGACCCATAAAGGGCTCCAGTGAAGAACAGAGCGACAAAGTGTTAGGACTTGGGCCATGGACCAATCAGTTCATCCACACTGGCCGGAAAAAGGCTTCTCCTGACATTTTAAACAATAAAGGTAAAATTCAGAAATGTTAAAAAAAAATTATTACATAGCAATTACATAGGTTGTAGCACTTGATGTGAGGGTGATTCAAATAATGTTAACACTTATATGACACTGTAAGGCTGTAGTGGAAACACTGCAACTCAAGGAGATTAGGTACTCATTATGGAATGTAAAATACAACTTTATTGCTTTATTGCAAAAAGGACAACAGTACTATAAAGAAAAGAAAAGAAAACTATAAAGAAAATGTTGGAAGTTATGTTTTAACATGTTTTAATCACCCTGCATAAAACGATGCCAGGTTACTTTGCTTGAAGTTCATTTTCAAGCACACAAATCATAGCCAGCTCACTTTCATAAAAGTTCAGATTGAATTCAATTTTATTTCTGTAGAACGTTTAACAATAGACACTGGCACAAAACAGAAAATCAGATGTAGATATAGATCCCTTCTGAGCAAGTCAGAGGTGACATGAGAAAGAAACCTGGAGAGAAACCAGACTCAAAAAGGAACCCTTTCTCTACTGGGTGACACTGGATCATGGGATTATAAATCATTACAGTAGACATTCATAAAAGGCAAACAACACTTTGATTTCCAAATAATGAAGGCAGTAGAGCTCCTACTGAGCAGCTGAGCAAACTAATAAGCTTCATTATGTAATAGACATACTGGTTAACAGTGATTAATAAATGCAAACAACAAACAGCACCCTAATAAACAATGACCTAGACAGTATGATCGACTTTCATAAAATAGAAGCTCTCATTCAGGCACTTACCAGCACTGCCTGGAGTAAAGAAAAGCACTTTTTTTCTAAGTGACACATACAAGTAAGACTCTGTACTCAAACAGTTCAATCTATCTGGCTATGTCCAAACTGCATGTCACTAAACCTGTTTACTGTTTGAATAATGATTGACTTGTGCTGGCCATAAGCCACAGAGGACAAACAGGAGGGTTGAATCATTACCTCATCTTTGAAGGCCTCTTCAACCGCACTAGACAGACAGACTGATGGACACACACAGGCAGTCACTGCAAAAAAGCTTGTGTTATAAAGGCCCAGGGACAGAACACTAGATTTAACATTGTACCTATAATCATTGGCTAATCTTTTGTGCTAGACAGTGCTATCAGTCTATTTATATGCACTAAATGTACACTTATATCTCTATATATATTTAAATATTATATTTGCAATGGAAGGTCATGGATTGAATTTTCAAATACAGCTAGCATCATAACTAAATATTTAAGAAGTAAACTTTAGTGGAGGAATTTATATAAGGTTTAAGCCAAGTGATAGTCATGATGGTCAAATTATAGAGCCAGTGAGTATATAGAGCTTGGGAATGTGAAGTCATGATGCAGTGTCTTATGAGTGATCCACCATTTTGGCAGGGTTAAGTCAGTTTTACATGTGTTCTCCATGTTGGATTATACAGTGAAGCTCCTCTAACAACAGACCTGTGATTAAAGCAAATTATACATTCTGCTTATGTTATCAATCCATGCGATCCAGGCTTGTACAGAAAATAGGGCCAACAGAAACAATCTTCACAGAGAGCTTGAGGTAGTAATAAGCATAATTTTTTTCTGTTCATTAGCATGTTTCGTTTCTCTGTTTCACCAATGTCACTAGTGTATTTGTAGATGCCCTGTGAGTTTCGCATCATCCTATGCTGTCCTTGTACTATGTAGCAGCCACACTGACATTTTAATTTAAAAAAAAATGAATGACACCGCCAGAACTTTGTCAGCTGTTTTTGATTGCAATGGCACTAAAACTGGCATTAGTCAGTCATCTATTCAGATAGGCAGTTTAGATAATCAAAGATTTTCATACAAACTGAGTGTTGTGAGTGTCATTAAGGTGGGAAGCTATTCTTGTGTTATAAATAACAGCATCCATGGACTACAATCCATTATAAAAACTAAGCAAGCAAAGTTTCAGAAGTAATGTTAGAGAACAGTATTCTGTACAGTATGCCTTTTTGCCTTTTTCGGCCTTTTGGTGAATATCACAGGAATACCCAATACACCCAGGCTGTGATGATTGGTTGGGCTATGTAAAATATATCAACCAACCAAATAAACAAAATGCATTTTGACTGAAAGTAATTGCAAGAGTGAACTGAAAATATATGTTAATAATTTTTTGATATCTTAATTAATACTCTGTTATGTTCTTTAATACATTTCCTCACATTTGTAGTTAACTTGTATACAGATGTGAATCGGCCAAGATAAAAAATGTTTCCCCACCAGGTTATATTTAATACATGACCATCATGTGTAATTTATTATTTTACTTTTTTTATTTACTTGTTTTATTAGTGGGAAAAGGTCAAGGGTACAGATTACTGAAGTGTATGAAATACTGTGCTCTTATATTTAATATATGCTTATAAGCTGAAATATATATGCTATTTTAACTGTCAATAACAAAGCAGGGTAAACATGAATAAAATCTCTATGGAGGACAATGAAGGCACTGTAACTATAACGTATAACTGTAATGTTAGCTGCATACACTGGTTTCAGTGACTCTGTTAATCTCTCACTGTGTGTGTGTACAGGTAATTAAACCTAAAACTGAAATGGCGGAAAGTTCCCATAATACAGCACGACATGACTTTGACTCCCAAGTCTTTTTGGAAGTATTGTAAAATGTGTGGTCTCACGATAAGAGTATTGCGCACTACATTACTATTTCTATATACACTCACTGTCCACTTTAAAAGGAACACCTGTACACCTGCTCATTCATGCAGTTATCCACCATCCACCTCAAGGTTTGATGTTTTGTGCATGATGAGATGCTTTTCGGCTCACCATGGTTTTAAAGAGTGACTGTATAGGTTATTATATCCTTCCAGGCAGCTCGAACCAATCTGGCCATTTTCCTCTGACCATCAGTGAGGCATTTCCACCCACAGAACTGTCGTTCACTCAATGTTTTTTGTTTTTCGCACCATTCTGTATAAACTCTAGAGCTGTCTGTGAAAATCCCAGGAGATCAGCAGTTTCTGAAATACTCAATCCAGCCCATATGGTACCACCGATCATGCCACGATCAAAGTCACAGAGATCACACTTTTTTCCCCATTCTGATGTGAACATTAACTGAAGCTCTTGTCCTGTATCTGCATGATTTTATACATTGTGCTGCTGCCACATGATTGACTCGTTAGATAACTGCATAAATGAGCAGGTGTACAGGCGTATACACACGCACACACTCCTGGGCAAAAGAATTGGCAAATATTAAGCTTTTAATGGTCTAACAACAAATCATTGGTCAGAAAATGAGCAAGAATTAAACAAATGCACTCCTGAGAGCTCCTGTGTCACCATTTGCACCATTTTTTTTCTTAAGATTAGTGATTATTTGGTTATCTGCCACACTTGATGCAGCCACAAGGCTTAAACATTTAAAGAAACCAAAGGGAAAAGCTTCCCATACTAACTTCCTTTATCTATTTGTTTAATTCTTGCTCATTTCCTGACCAATGGTTTGTTGTTAAGACCATTAAAAACTTTTTTTTTTTGCCCAGGAGTGTACATACATACATACATACATACATATACATCTTATATATGTATATATATATATATATATATATATATATATATATATATATATATATATACACACACACACACATACATACACACACACACACACAAACTGTATTTCTATATATTACTATTACTATATACTATTTGCTTATACAACCATGTGTGTGTTGCTGTTTTCTGTTTTGTGATGCAGCTTTAAGCAGAAAAGCAAACGCTCTACAAACTGACCTGTAGGATTTTCATCCGTTCATCTGTTTGCACGAGAACGGTTTGTAAACAGACGTCACTACCGGAACAACACTCACTGTCAAAATAAAAGTTTTAACATTCGGGAAGGTAAAGGTCAGACCGGGATGGGTTTTGTATCGGATTTAGTGACCACAATTACGTTAAAATTAAATATGATAATATAAAAGACCTAAACCTATGAATATACCAGTGTTGAAAAGTGGAAAGTGTTCTAGGCATTTTGAACAGTAACACATATTGACCATGAGGTGGCGCTGTTGTAACACTCAGGTCAAACTTGTCATCTAAATAATGGCGCGTTTTGTACGTTTTAAGTACTAAATAATTTTCAGATCATATTTGTTAATAATAATTCCTAAGTGGTGTCTGAACTCATTGCGTGTCCATTACAGGTCATTACAACAGATAGAAAGAGATATTTTTACTCTACATATTATAAACGCACCTTTTTGGAGTGTTCAGGGATGTTTCAGATGATCCATGTACCTCCACATCACTGTTTGCACTACACTGTATACTCAAAATTGTGCAATCCCTTTTCCCCCACATATGTGCAACTGTTTCCATGTTGTTGTCTTGTAAATTGTCTCCTTACATTGTCATTTGCTTTGTTAGCTGTAGGTGCATTTTACGGTCACAGAATTTTATTTATTTATTTTCATATGCTCCATATTCTGAAAACATATGTGAATAAAGTTGGCATGACTTAAGCTGGATGGATGGATGGATTTCCATTCCCAGCTCACTTCATTTAGCTACTAATTGAAGCAGTGGTGGCTCAATGTTCAAGGCTCTGGTTACTGACCAGGAGGTTGGGGGTTCATGCCCCAGCATTGCTGAGTTGCTACTGTTGGACCCTTGAACAAGGCCCTTAACCCTCTCTGCTCCAGGGGCACTGCATCATGGCTGACCCTGTGCTCTGACTCCACCTTCCTAACAAGCTGGGATATGCAAAGAAAAGAATTTCACTGTGCTGTAATGTATATGTAACAGTTTCTACTAAGCCTGGAAAGCCATTTGTATTGAGAGTGGACACTTTTCCAGAAAAAAAGTAAGTAACTGGATATTATTACTACATTTCATAATTGTGGATTTCTTACCATGGTCATACATCATGCCTTGGCCCTTTTTAGCACTGCTGAGAGAATGGATGTGCTGACCTTTAAACAATCCACTGCTAGGACAGAGAGTGAATTCCTTTACTGCACACTTATAAACCTACTAATAAAAAATGGCTCAAATCATACTTAAAAACTTCTAAATTCTTCAGGACGATCCTGAGACTGCTTTCCTTTTAATGAAGCCTTGACACATCTTCTACATTGAAGACCTGCTTAAACGTTGAACATTAAAGACTAGCAGTTAATAAAACAATGTTTCAACTGGTAAAGATGGTCCACATCAACTTTATTAACACAGCCATAAAAATCACAGGCCTTAAATGATCAGTTTTTGTCACTACTCATGCATTACCACAGGAGTTATTTATTGTCTTTCCTGTAACAGATGCAATCAAGTGTATGGGCTGAGACTGGCTGATTTTTTTTTTTCAAGCACTTTCCCAGGAAGCAAACTGACGTTGGCCCAAAATCTATTTCGGGTAGCTATGTTGGCCCTCCCTGAGACACTTCAGCAGCTGGAGTCCCTGCTTACACTTTGCGCACAATGTACAGTACTGTGCAAAAGTCCTAGGCACATGCAAAGAAATGCTATAAAGCAAAGATGCCCTCAGAAATAATGAAATGAAATGTTTCTATTAGGGTTGTCACGATACCATAAACATATCTTACGATACTATACCAGCTAAAGTATCCTGACACAAAGCTTAAGTAGTATCATGATACCATGCAATATTGTTTTAATTCATAATTCAAATGTACAAAATGAATATTAATGAGAATGAATAACTGGCTATTGGAAAAACTCAAGAACAATCATACAATTAGCTAGCAACTAATTAAATGTGCCACATATTTCATGTATTGTTCTCTGTAGAGCAATGAAATCATGCAAATGGAAATTGTCCTCAGAGTATTAAGAATGAACACAACATTAGGAATAAATAACTGAATTTGGAAATGAACTCCAAAAAAAAAAAAATCCTAAAATTGGGAACGTTAGCTTGCTTACTATCAAACACAGCTAATTTAATAATTTACACACAGTAATTAGCGTAACGTTAGCTTGCTTACCTTTAAACAGGAAATCTTTAATGATTAAGATAAATAACTGAGGTTAAATGAAGTGTCACTAACCTTTGTGTATTCTGCAAAAGCAGTGGAATGTGTCATTTTAGCGAAAATAGTATTATCTGCCGCACATACAACATTACTTATGGTACTACCATATTGACGATACTACTTCTTAAAAAAATATTGGTATATTGAAGCTTTAGTATCACGATACTACTACAGTATGGTATACTGTGGAACCCTAGTTTATATATATACATATATATATATATATATATATATATATATATATATATATATATATATATATATATACATGTTGTTTTTGTTCTTCTTCTTTCAGCTGCTTCCGTTAGGGGTCACCACAGTGGATCATTGGTCTGCATATTTGATTTGGCCTAGTATATATACATATACTTAGATGCCCTTAACTAAGATTTTTGCCTATTGCACAGTACCTGAGAATCACATTTAGCCTAAAGATATGGATAACTTCACTTGGATACTGTAGATTTAAAGCTAAAAACTCTAATGAAAAAGAAAAAAAAACTCTGATTCTTGTAATGAAGATCCTTTCGAGACAATCATTACTGTCTGACTAATCGCACTATCCAGTGTCACCCAGATGAGGTTTCTTCCTCCTGTTGTCTCAGGGAGTCTTTCCTTGCCACCATTGCCCCTGGTTTTTTCATTAAGGATCTAAATCTATATCCAGATTTCTCTAAAGTTGCTTTGCGACAATGTTCATTGCGACAATGTCCATCCAAGTGCTATATAAATGAAACTGAATTGAATTGATGATAACAACTCTGTTTGGACTGCTAGTGGTTGTTATGGGAGCAATGAAGTGAGGCAATGTAGAGCGAAAGAGCTCATCTACAATCGCGCAACTTTGGAACCCCATGAAAGGATTGTCATGTTTTGACAAGAGCTATTACATCATCAAGCATTTTCAATATCCACTGGTTACAGCCTTCATATTATTTTACAAATTATTATTAGTAGCTGTCACAGATCTCTTCAGTTAAAGCAAGATACATATACACCAATTACACAGCAATTGTTTAATAACTGTCAGGGTTTGTGAATATCCAAAGTAAGAAAATAAACAAGCACAAAATAATGTATAATAAAGATAATACGCTACAATACGTAGAGAGGGCAGCACAATCCTGACAGCTCCATGGCACTCAGTTCATTCCTAACTGAGCTAAATTTCCCCTGGGTGTCAATAAATTTGTAAATGTGTGTTGAGGATGGTGCCCTGTGATGGACTGGTGGCCCATTCCCACCTCACGCCCAGTGTTCCCGGGATAGGCTCTGAATCCACTGCAACCCTGACCAGGATAAAGTCGTTACTGAAGATAAATGATAAATGAAGAATGAACGAAGGTTATAGACAATAAAAGTAATCAGATAATATGTGGGAATTTCTTAGAAAATCAATTCAAATACATTAAGACAATACATTTTGGCAACATGATTTAGCAATCTTATGTGAGCTTCAGCCATAACCTTAATAAACCTAATTTAATTTGGGAAGAAGCAGGCCTGCAAAAGTTCATGTTTGGATTGACATGTTATGGGTTTGAAGCCAGTCTCCTTGCAGTACTATGTTTCTTACTCATGGATAAATAATGTCCAATGATTTATTCTTAGTTTGCTTTGATACGTAGATGAGGGGATGTTACATGGCTAGAGTCTGACATTCTCACGTGCTCCAACTTGTTCTTGAATGTTATAGATCTAGCAGCAGTGACCAGAGCCACAGCTTCACACTGTGCTTGTATTTTATGATTTAAGATTAGTTCAGTGATGAGTTCCTCTTCCTCACAGAGTGATTTCTCTGTCTGTAAACTGAGTAATGCATTGGCTTTACAGTGATTGTGGTGTGAAGATACGGATATGACAAAGAGCCATCTGATTTTTAGCTGGTCTTGACAGAGATGGAGCTGTGAGCCATGAACTCTCAGAAAAAAAGTGGCCCCAAATCAGTAAGGGGCTATACTTGGCTCTCCTTCTGCAAGGGCTTAGTGCTTGTTCTCCATAAATGACAAAGATATATCACTTCCCTATGTTCAATTAGATCTCCTCTCTTTTTCATTAGAACGGCTATGGAGAATAATGGTAACTGGAAAGGATGGAAACAGAATTAGCCACTGCTAGCACTTTGTCATGCTCAGGTTAAGATTCATCTTCATGGGTTTTCCTCTATGATACCAGTTTGCTCTTGTTATTCCATTAGCCTACAGCATAACAGAGAAATTGTGCAAGCTCATAATACTCTCCACTGGTGCCCTTATTGGCTGTGTTCAGACTATTCCAAAGCTTCTAGGTGTGATTTATTTTAATAAACGCATTGTGCAGAATAAACAGAGTTTCCTGTTTCACATTAATTGCATTGTGGTGTTTTAAAGCTAAGGAAACAAAAAATGAGGACAGAACAAAACTAAGAAAATGATAACCAGAGTAAAGGGAACAGTCAGGGGTGGGGGATGGTTTGGGGTCTGGAAACCAATTAATCAATAAATCTCAGTAAACCTCAGGGTGTCATTCTGCTGGTAATTTTTCTAGAAAATCCAGTGTTCCTTATACGAGCAAAATGCTTGCTGTTTGCAAGCAAGCAACTAACAAAACTAACTTGGTTATTGTCATGGTGGCTAACCCATTAAACCAGTTCAAAACCAGCATCAACCAGCATTCAGTCTAATCTAAGCCTTTTTTTTTTTTTTTTACTGTCGGAATGCACCTACTAACTATCTAGTGAATCTAATAATACATAATAACTGTAAACACAAAATTATTCACAGGAAGAGAGGACAATCAGTTCCTGATTGTTTAATACAGCTGATTACAGAGACCAGGACAGTCACAGAGACATCTTATTCCATTTACTTTACTGATAGCTATCAAGATATAAAGTCATTTTGTTCTTAAATAAATTACATCAGCCTTCAGGGAAGAGGGAATTTACTGAGTGCCAGATCACTTCTGCCAGAGTTTCAGAAGATACAGTGGATATAAAAAGTGCAGATTTTATGATGTAGAAAATGAAACCAAAATAAATCATGTCAGATATTTTCCACCTTTAGTGTGCTATAGCAACTAACAAAATTTAAGTGGAAAACAAGTAGAATTGTTTTAGGGGAGAGAAAAAAACAATAACCTGGTTGCACACCCCTTAACTAATAAGTTGTTAAAGCACCTATTGCTTGTAGTACAGCACTCAGTCTTTTTGGGTAAAAGTCTAGCAACATAGCAAATCTTGATTTGGCATTTTTTTTTCTACTCTTCCTTGCAAAAATGCACCAGATCTATAAAGTTGCAAGGGGATCTCCTGTGCATAGCTGTCTTGAAGTCATTCCACAGGTTTCTGACAGGATTTAGATTTGGACTCTGACTGGGCCATTCCAAAATGTTGATCTTCTTCTTCTGAAGCCATTCCTTTCTTGACTTGGATTTGTGCTTTGAGTTGTTATTGTGCTGGAAGGTGAAATTTTTCTTCATCTTCAGCTGTCTAAAAGAAGCCAGCATGTTTTGTGCCAAAATAGACTGGTATTTGGAGCTATCAATGATTCCCTCTATCTTGACTATAGCCAGAGTCCAAGATGAAGAGAAGCAGCCCCATAGCACGATGCCACCACCACCATGCTTCATTGTAGGTATAGTGTTCTTTGGGTGTCTTGTTTTTGCATCAAATAATATTTCTGATAGGTTTTCGTCTTGTTCTTTTGTCAATTTTAGAGGGAAATCCTGTTCTTGGTGATGTCACTGTGGTGCACTGCTTCTTCCACTTGTTGATGATGGCCTTCACAGTGTTCCATGGTACATCTAACATTTTGGAAAGTCTTTTGTATCCCTTTCCTAATTGATACCTTTCGACAGTAAGATCCTTTACATGCTTTGTACATGCTTTGTAAGCTCTTTGTGGACCGTAGCTTCAGGAATCGGATGAAAACAAGAAGATGTCAAGAAAATCCTACAAAATAGCTGGTCTTTATTTGGGGTTAATGAGAATCACTTCATTGATGACAGCTGTATGATAATTACTTTTGAACATGAGTTTGAATGTGATTGTTTAATTCTGAGTGCAGTCACATGCCCATTTTAAAAAGGGTGTGCACACTTATGCAACCAGAGTATTGTAAGTTTTATTTTTTTTAAAGCTGTATCACATTCAAGGTGGAAAAAGATCTGACATGATTTATCTTGGTTTTTTTTTTTTTTTTTAATAAAAAAAACCTGCAATTTTAACAGGGATGTGTAGACTTTTTATATCCACTTTTTATAACTTTGTGTTACTGCAACTGAATTGACAGATACAAATTCATTAAAATCAACATGTATAAAATATCATTTGAACACTAAAGGAGGATGAATACTTTCATCTCCATGGACAGATATCAAAGTCTGGTAGCACTCAGAAGCCAGGATATTTTCCCATGCTGATTGACTCAACCACAAATTACCAGTGGCACTCTGTCTATAAAAATCTCTAAAAACCAAAACCGCTCTGTTTTCAGTGATCTTAGAGCTATTGGAGAACAAACAGGTTTCTGTCTGTCCTCATTAGCTTGAGAGGCTGATTACATTGGTTATCCCTTTGCCAATTACTCTAGCTTTTCTTAGTAGCCTCCTGTGGAGCCTCTCCTTCAAGTGCTTCAAAGAACCTGGATCCTCTGCTGGTGATCCACAGGGAGTATCAACCCAGAATTATTACTGGTGAAGGCTTAAAATGATGTCTATACTAGAGAGATTGGCAGGTACAAAAGAGAAGTTCAAGTTTATTAAAACATCACTGAATGACAGACAAAGTGCTTTAAAGGTTCCACTTACTCCACACCTTGATCATGCAGGAGAAGAGTGGGGGCATCAGGTCTGTTTTAAAGCTTTCCAAAGCTGATCACAGTGTCTTTTGTTTTAAGAGCAAACAAATGCAAACAAATTAGAAGAAAGAAAGACAGAAACAGCCAATGAGAAAGGAAACATGGAAACAAATGAAAGAAATGGGAAAGAAATGCCAGCCAGACAAGATAGATTGCTAGGAAGGAAGGTAGGTAGGTGAGTAGAGAGGTATACAGAGAGCAAGAACATAAAAATCAATTGTTTTAAAATAGAAATAAACATAACACATTATAAATTGCTCCATTGCTTTAGAAGTTCCAACAGGGGACACCCGAGGCTGATATCTGCCTAGGTGGTTGCCTCTGGTGATCTGCTGCTAAGCAACTAACGCATCATTTCTCACATGACATCATTTTCAGACTGCTCAATTGGGACAAGTTGGTCATGCTCCGATGTTTTTCAAAACAAGATCCATGAACTTTGCTGAAATAAGAGGGTTAGAAAAGTAAATGAGACAACAGAATGTGGTTAAAGGTTTTGCTGAAGATATCGGAGTAACTGCCTAACGAATGGTAATGATATGCTATAGAGGCTGCTGCTTTGATACTTTCTCATATAATCACTTGAACTTACTTGAATTTAGAGTTTTCTAGATAGATAGATAGATGGGTATATGGATAGATAGATAGATTTGCTTTTAAAAAAAAGGCCCAGAAGCGGATGTTGCATCTGCACATTGCAGTGCAATGATCTGTTGAGCTGTAGCTTTTTAAACTATTTGTAAAGTGCAGACAACCCACAATATTTTGCTGCTTTCTGAGAGCACAACTTGGAAGTTTCACTCTGTCATTTCTGCATGTTTTTCTGGTGCTTGTGCTAGAACTTTCTAACATGAGCACTCTGTGAGTTGTTTACTTTGCTGAGAAGACACTGTTTGTCAGTCAGTATACAATCCACGCACACACCCACACAGTCCTGATCAGGCAGAAAAGAGAGGGTTTTGTAGCTTTTAGTTATAATTAAATTGTAGTCAGGTATATATTTTTCTTTAATCTCCCATTGATAATACTTATTTAATGATCGATCTTTAGTATCACAAAGCTTTTTTGACATTTGAAATTGCCAGAGGCTTTAAGATTCATTTCCTCTGCTGTGTGAGTGTGGAGACAGAGCCTCAGGATATCACAGTTCTCAACCCAAACCTATTTACCCACTGACTGATATCATGAACACAGCTGAATAAATCAGATTCTGTGATAAAACTGTGATAAAACTGAGTGACAATAAATGTTTATCAGTGGGCCATTTCATAGATCATGTTTCAACGTTCTCCTTTATTATGGTTCTGTTTGATACAGTTGTCTTGATATTTGTGGATCATGTCATTCCAAACTGTTAAATACATAAATAATAAAATCGGTTTGCCCATTGTGATTTTTATCCACAAGCACAACCAAAGTAAATATAAAGACATTTAAGAGATCTCACTCCCTGAAAACAACTATATCTTCTAGACAGAAGACACTAATGACAGACAATTACTGATACTAAGCATGCACAGAACTAACAAAAACAACTACAAAGTCAACTGTAATCACAGTAATTATAGTAAAATGTGTATTCATTATTTGAGTATTAAAGGACTAAATGATCTTTATAACCAAAAATCAGAATGCAGTATACTGTATATCTAAGTGGTTATGTTATGATTTGTTTCTTCATATTGCCTTGTAGACTTTGATTGATGCAGTTCCTCGTTCTTCGTAGTGGGAGTTGGCCTGCCCTTATGTTCTGTCAAGTCAAGTCAAGTAGTTTTTTATTGTTATTCCTCTATATAGCTGGAAAGAAATGTTGTATCTCCAGGACCATGGTGCAACACATACCAGAACAGTAGTACAGTACAAAAGACTACATAAATTGCAAATACACAACAGTGTGAGATGAGTGCGAGACAATAAGTACACAGAACAAAACACACAGAACAATAAATACGCAGAACAGTGAATACACAGTACAATAGATACACAGTGCAGTGACAAAGGAACAGTGTGCAAAAGCTAGTGCAACAATGGGCTGTAAACTACTGAATAGTGTAGCAGCACTAATGTAGCAGCAATATTAGCAGTTAAAAAAGAGACTTATAAATAGAAAGTGTCTGATGCAGCTTTGTGAAGTGCAGGTGTGCAATGTTTTTGAGTCATACGAGGTTAGGTGTTTGAATAGCCCAGGTGAGTGTTGGGAGGCAGCAGGCTGTTGAGTAATCTGACTGCCTCAGGGAAGAAACTGTTGCAGTGTCTGAGCAAGAGATGTCCTCTGTCATGTGCACACCAAGAAACTTGGAGGTTTTGACTCTCTCCACAGTTGTTCCGTTGATGTGCAGTGGTGAATGGTCCACTTGAGTTCTCCTGAAGTCAACAATCAACTCTTTTGTCTTATCAACATTAGGAGATAGATTGTTGTCATTCTGCAAGCTGGTTCACCTCTTCCCTGTATGCTGACTCATCATTGTTGCTGATGAGGCCCACAACTGATGATTTCTGATGGTGATTGTCTTGAAGAACACAGGAACAACTGTTTGGCTGAAGGAGATGTTGAAGGTGTCTGTAGGGACATCTGCAAGTTGATCAGCACATTCCCTGAGCACCCGACCAGGTATATTCAAATACAAATTCAAATTTTATTGGTCACATACACAACCATACACAGTACAACATGTAGTGAAATGCTTTTTTCGACTGTCTATGACATCGAATTTACATAAACCAGAATTTACTTCACTACAGGTAGGAAAGGAAAAATATAAAAATATGATACAAGGGATACAAAGATCTGTGGCAGAAACAGTACAACTGTATTTTGAATAAGGTGCCGATATGTGCAATTGTTTGTGCAATATATGCTGTGCAACATCAGGCTGAGGTAGTGGGTGTTGTGCAAACAATGAGGACTCCCTCAAAATGTTGATTGAAGAGAACTCCAAGTTGTTAATGGGCAAGGACTCCCTCAAGATGTTGGTTGAAGAGAACTCCCTGAAGATGTCTGTAGAAGAGAGCTCCGAGTTTCCTTTGTGTCAGGGGGTTTTAACCCTTTCTAGCTGGGCTGATCCCAAAGTGCTTGATTTTAGGGTGGGGTGTAAACTGCATTCTCCTCCTCTGACACTAATTAACATACTGGTCTCTGAGTTATGTGCTTTGCAAACTTTTAGACTTTCCTAAGAGTTAGACTATGGTTATGAATTTTGTAACATGGATATAATAACGCTATACTTAAAATTACTTTATCCCAACTCTTAGGAAATTACACAACGATCACACACATACCAAACAAAGCATTTATAAGCTGTAGACTGCTAATAATCAGCCACAATAATCATAGTAATACTCAACCACACTAAAGCATGCTAAGTAATCAAATTAATAATGGCAACCTTGTGGTTATAAGCATGATACAAATAAGGCATGACATTAAAAGACAACATGTTTTCAAACCATGGTGCACCATTTTAAGAGCCATTGCCCTTTTAGGAGATGTAAAGTAACCTGATGCAGTCTCTTAAATCTGGGTTCTGTGGAATGTGTGACTGGTGGTGAGAACAGGGTGATAATTGTGTTCCTGGGGGAAAGAACAAAGGGTCTCAGTCCAGAAGGCCAGCCAGCGTTGATTCTTTCTTGAGACCTCCCTGGGTGAATCACTCCCCTTTTGGCCTTAGGTTTTCAGATTTATGGCTGAGGGTCCTTGGGTGTTATTCTGTGGACCAGCCATCCGGTCTTGGCCAATGGCCTATATAAATAGGTTTGACAGGGTTCCTCTTGGCTGAGATGGTTCATCCTCTGGTCAGGGATGTTCTAATGTTTGCTCTGTTGATCACAGGATAGCTGAAATTAGGCAGGCAGTAACTAACTCAGTTCCTCAGTGTCTTGGAGGTTTTGACTCTCTCCACAGTTGTTCCGTTGATGTGCAGTGGTGAATGGTCCTTTTAACTTTTAATGTTTTGAAGGTTTTTAAAATATTTTATATATACACCAATCAGTCATAACATTAAAACCATCTGCCTAATAGTATGTAGGTCCCCCTTGTACCGCCAAAACAGCTTGGACCCGTCGAGGCATGAACTCCACAAGACCCCTGAAGGTGTGCTGTGGTATCTGGTACCAAAACATTAGCAGCAGATCCTTTAAGTCCTGTAAGTTGCGAGGTGGAGCCTCCATGGATCAGACTTGTTTGTCCAGCACATCCCGCAGATGCTTGGTCAGATTGAGATATGGGGAGTTTGGAGACCAAGACAACACCTTGAACTCTTTGTCATGTACCTCAAATCATTCCTGAACAATTTTTGCAGTGTGGCAGGGCGCATTATCCTGCTGAAAGAGACCACTGCCCTTAGGTAATACTGATGCCATGAAGGGGTGTTCTTGGCCTGCAACAAAGATTAGGTAAGTGGTATGTTTCAAAGTAACATCCACATGAATGCCAGGACCCAAGATTTCCAAGCAGAACATTGCCCAGAGCATCACACTGCCTCTGCCCGCTTGCCTTCTTCCCATAGTGCATCCTGGTGCCATCTCTTCCCCAGGTAAGCAACGCACATGCACCCAGCCATCTACATGATGTAAAAGAAAACTTGATTCTTCAGACCAGGCCACCATCTTCCATTGCCCCATGGTCCAGTTCTGATGCTCACGTCACTGTTTTAGCCACTTTCGGCAGTGGACAGGGGTCAGCATGGGCGCTCTTTAGTAGGTCATTCGTTGTCATCTTGCATGGTTCAACTTGCAGTTTTACACTATTATGGATGTGCTAAAGAAGAAAAAGAGAAAAGGCATGTTAAAACGATTAACAATTGTTTTACATATAACATAAAAAATATCCAGCCAATTGAAGTCCTGTGGTCAGAATCTGACCATGATAAAGGGCTAGAAGTAACAGAAATTTTGCATGGAAAAAATTACAGTTATTGTCTATAACTATAAACCTACATGGTGGACTAACAAGGTAGGTGTGTCTAATACAGTGGCCAATAAGAACATAGTATTTAATAATTCCAGCAAAGATGCTCCTGCACAATACACTAGTGTACCAGCACAATACACAATACCATATCAGAGTCCTTATAATATCTGGGCAGCAGTGGTCCTATGGTGATCCCTTTCCATGTGCTCTTCTCATAGGAACATATGGGTTACAGTCACTAATTACATGCATATACCTATAAAGTGACCTATATAGTAGGGTTACCTGACATTGCCACAATGTAAACTCATGTCAAGTGATGCATCAGTGAAGACTGCCAAGTATAGAAGCAGTTTTATTTAAAATGTATTCAAAGGTTGTATAGGCCCCATGAATATGAATGAACCTAAAGTAATATAAAACTATGTACTAGTAAAAGGTGTTGCCCCACATTCTCTCCAAAGATTGAACACCTTTAGTTAATTCTATGGTGATCTTAGCTTCCAAGAATTGCCATAACACAAAGCAGTAAATCATAAGTTGGAGATGGCATTATTTTACGCACTCTCTAATAGATAAGATAATTTTTTAACATTATGATATTTTTGGGAAGAAGGGACCTCGTCTGTTTGTAATGAACTGTAAGTACAGCAGGCAGTAACAGTGTTACTTAGAAAATGTCCTTTAATACAATCTTAATGATTAAAGAAGCATGTTCACAGTCAGAAGCAATCACAACCAAATCATTGAACTCAGAGCAGCTCAAAAGCATGTCTGGAGCAGTACAGAAATTCATGGCATGGTCTCCATAAATGTAACACATTGTTCACATTGATCTGAAGAGACAGTAAGTTTTTTAAAGGGAAAAATATGTAGTGTTAGTCCATAATTAAACCTAGGATCTCTACATTGTATTTTATGCCAGTGCATGGTGTTAAGTTCCCCTAGAGAGGTTCATTCTCAGCAGCTGGTGTACAGGATATTCTTATCTACAGAGAGTGGTTAAAAAATTCATCACTTTACTCAGCAGAGAAACCCATGACAGGAACGGTCAAAAAATAGCTTTTAAATAACCGCTCTTACAATGATGTTAAAACTGTCCTACAAGGGAAAAAGGCACCAAAACACAAAAACACACATGGACTAACGTTTTATAAAAAAATTCATGTAATAAATTATGTGAAAGTTTACAAAGCAATACGAGTAGAAGAGAGAGGTTTCTTAGGACTGAAATCATTTAAAATGCTTTTCTACTTTTCTCCTGATAGAATGTCTATAAATCTTGCTTAATGTAGAGTTGCAAACGCACACACACTATAGATGTCCATTTGACAAGAATCTGCATTTGTTTTCTCTCACCTTTTCTGACACAGATCGCAGTTCTTTATTCCCAAACATCTCTTAATCTACACTGCTCTGAAAGCATTGCTGATCTTTATCTAACAGTTTAGGACTGTAAAGAGAGGTTTCTTAATTGTTTTGTCCTTCACCACAGTCAATAATATTTACTTACAGGCTTATTGAAATTGTGGCAGCATAATGATACACAACTACATACAGGGAATATAAAAGAGTTGTAAATGTTATTATAGCTGCTAAAATTTACACAAATTAATGTCAGAAATTTGAGAACATAAAATTTGAGAAGTATGATGTTATGCTGTGCAGCACTGGGTCCAAAGAAGAGCCTCATACGCTCATCAGAAATATGAAAAGCAAATGCGTTTTTAGTATTTTCTTTATCAATTGGCTTACAAATGACAATGTCCACAGTAGCACAAGTACACAATCCCTCACAAAATTTGAAGCTGGTAAATAATTATAAGTAAATTTAGTGTTGCCAATCCACCTACCAGGATGTTTTTCTTTTTTTAGGGGGTTGGGGTGGGGGGTGGGGGGGCTTATAGTTGGGAGGAAACCAGAGAACTGGATGAAACCCCTACAGACTCAGGGAGGAAGTCTTTTACAAGTTTTTACCTTTCATGTCCACTATTTTTGGTTAAATGACCACACAGAGCTTTTATAGCATATATGAAGGCATATTTTGGTGTACCGCTGACATTAAGCGCTAAAAGTTATTTTGCTGAAGCAAGTGTGAATTCCCCAAGGATAGTGTGTAAATTATCATGACGAAGTCAGCAAAAACAGCAGGACACAGCTGCAGGGTTTGAGGGCATTGTAAACCTGCTTCTCATTGTTCTCTATTGTTCCGCTTACAGTAGCACAGAATATACTTTGAGGTAATGTTAATGTGGTTAATGTGGCTTCATTTAATGTGAAGGTCATAATAGGATGTTGAAAATACTAAAAGAATACTCTATCAGTTTTTAACTTAATTGTCCATGCTACTGATGCAGTTGATAGAGATTAGCTTGAAAAACCCTGGAGTACGGGTGGCATGGCAGTGAAACGGGTAGCTTTGTCACCTCACAGGTTCCCAGGTTTAACTAGCTACTCTAAATTGCCCCTAGGTATGAAGGAGTGTGCAAAGGTGTGCATGCATGCTGCTCTGTAATGCCCCGTGTCCCATCCAGTGTGTGTTCCTGCCTCATGACCAGAGTTCCTGGTATACACTCCAGATCCAATTTGACTATGACCAGGATAAAGTGGTTACTGAGGATGAATGAACAAATGCATGAGCAACATGTATTTCATTAAGTCAAAACCTATTGTATTATATTAAATAATGCATGTTACACTATAGTTGCTTCTGTATAAACTTGCCAAAGTTCTCATTCAGCATGCTTCTTATTGAATATTAATTAGAGACATTTGTTGCAAAGGTGCTCTCTATGAATACCTTTCAAACCTGCAACTATTCTCTCTGAAACAATGACTTCAGGAATGCTGAAGTGTCTGAAAATGTGCTGAAATAGGAGTTCAGATGTTTCAAATGCTGTAGGAAGGGCAATTAATCATAAGCAATTGGAGAACATGGCATGGGCAAGTCTGTGACAAAATCTATGGCCATGTGTGACCAGGGATGTTTAGAAATGAAGAATCAAAATAGTTTAGTTGATAGGATTTTAAGGGACTTATGCTTATGCGCAATCTGTATAGTGAATACACAGGTTGATTTCTGTGCTAGGGCGAGGGAAAAGGACATGGGATATAGTTATTTGGTTCAGACCTCAATAATCTTTACATGGCCAACGTCCTTTTTATTCTGGGTGGACTGTGTGACTGGATCCAGGGTAATCCTAGGATGATAAGATTACAAGGAGGGAAATTATTATAATGCATTTGTTTCCAGAATGATTGGTCGAGTGCAGGAAATGATGACTCCATTTCCTATGGGTCAACAATCGAGGGCTTGAATGTTTCCAGTTGTTGCAGCTCAAAACAAAATTGTTGAGCAGTGCCTTGATCTATGAGGGATGCAATATCACATTAAGTGGAAAGGTTTAGCAGGTGAAGACTAAAATTGACTCATTACATTAGCAGGTGGTTTGACCACCAAGCACAGTCCACATTGATAAACCTCTTGAACTGTAGAATACTGTGAGTTGATATGGATTGCTTCTACACTGTAAAAGCATAGGCCCCTCTCAGGGCATT
Organism: Pangasianodon gigas; assembly: GCA_022758105.1. Taxonomy (NCBI): domain Eukaryota; kingdom Metazoa; phylum Chordata; class Actinopteri; order Siluriformes; family Pangasiidae; genus Pangasianodon; species Pangasianodon gigas. The sequence continues at coordinate 8,590,167 of CM040455.1, read as the reverse complement.
GTAGGTGCTCAGATGGAATAAGTTGAGTGTGACCAATGTCCATAGGTTTTCTGAGTGTGATTTTCTTCTTGGAGGAAGGAGCATTGAGTAATGGCACTTTGTCTTCTTTCCATTAACAGTTAATCAAGACAAATGGCCAGGTTGATGAGAGAGTCCAGTGACAAATGGCTATCTCTGCAAGCTTACTCAATAATGACATCTTTCTAAACCTGGTTCGTTCCATCTACATCTGCTAGCGTTTGGAACTCAAGGGTGAGCTCTGCTAATGTACCTTGACCTCGTTAGAAGGTTAATATTTGCTCACCAGCTTCTATGCCCTCGGAAGGATGATCAAACACACTGCAGAAGAGCATAACACACTGCAGTGAGTAATCTTTTGGGCAATTTTGACATGAGATCTTGTTATGACAAAGATAATGAGCATTGCAGGACAAAAATGTGGCACTTCACTTGGAGTGTTGACCTGATGATGTGGCTTGGAGTGGATGGTATGATGGTAACGGGGGTCACCTGTGGCAGACAACTAGACAATTCGTCTAGTGTGGTATGGATGATGCTAGCTGTTGCTGTTTCCCCACTATTCATCCTTGTTTGGAACTGCCTGCCTTTATTCACTGTAACCAGTTGCATCCATGGTTAGGCAAAGTAATCTGTCAGAAAGCTCTCAGACTTGGCATGCAAATGCAGAGTTCAGTTCATTAAGCAAAACTAGGGCAAACAAGTCACTCCATGGTCTCTTTCAAAGCTACACCCTGACATGTATATGCTATTAAAGGCACACAGATACTGCACATACAGTGATTGAAAACACAGACATTCAGAAACTGAGAGAAGAAGAAGAAGAGATAAGAGAGAGATAAGAGAGAAAATAAAGAAGACACATCTCTCCCCATCTCCTTCATAAGTGACATTAAAAGTTTCCTGCGTTCCCTCTGGAATTGGGGAATCAAAAGTGTAATGGAGTGGAGCCAACTCTCATTCAGCCTTCTAGCCCATAAATACTGCAGTGCAGTAAGAAGAACAGGTGTGAGTGACAGTTTCTCAGGAAGGTGGGAGGTGAGGATTGATGACTCTCCCCTACATTTTGGCAGTTTCATCATCAAGGGAAGGCTTGTGAAAAAAAAAGGTTTTCCCACTCACTTCCCCATCCAATAATCAAGCTCTGAGACATGCCTTGGTCATGTAAGAATTCTGGAATATTTCCAAAAGTAATAGTCCAAACAGAAAACCTCAAATGATCTGTATCATCCTTGAATCAGAAATATGGTATAAAATAAACTAAATGCATCGCTCTTTCCGACCAGTGAGAAAGTCTCTTCTCACTCTTGTTTCTATCAGTCCAAAATATGAAAACACCTCTACTTACATCTCTTGTGACCTTCTTGCTCACTCTAGTCTCTAATTATGATCATAATTTATACCTGCAAAAAAAAAAAAAAAATCCTGAGGATAATTGAGTATCCAATTGGTGGTACAGCAAGTAATGTTTCTGCGCTACTGTCTGTGTGGTCTGTATGAGTTGTATGAAAACCGAGCAATACTCACTGTCTTACAGAAATTTATTTTTCTTACTGAAACTTCAAGGATAAATATCAGACATAGATCACAGAAATAACAGAGAAATTGCTGATACACTGCATTATACATTGATTTGTTAATTAATTTTTTTTTTTTATTTGCCTAAACTGAAGATGAAATGTACTTTATGTATTACATGTAGGGTTTGGCAGCATAATATGGTGAGCAAATTTTAAATAGTTATACAGTCAACTTTAGACAGTATCTATTTGCAGTGAGTGAAAAGACAGATTAAATGCTATTTGTGATTATAAGTTTTAAAGATAGCAAAGTTGCCTATTTACACTAAGTGCAAATAGAAATAAGATGCTGTTAGCTAAGTCCATTCTTTCTTCTCTGTTGTCTCATAAAAGTATTTACAGAAAAAATATACATATTACAGTTTCAAAGTGTAAACAAAGCAATTAGAATAATGGTCCACATCGCAATTATAACACAACAGAACACAAAATGTCAAAAAATAAAGAAACATCAAAAAATAAAGAAACATAAAATAACATTATATATCACAATTCTAATATCAAAGAAACATAAAATGTCACAATATTTACAAATTCATCTTTGCAAACTTTAAAAAAAAAGTGGCACGTATAATTATCATAAGCCTATGTACACATAATAACAGCGGTCTGCTCATTCACATGAAATATTTTAATGCAAATGGATGTTAAAAGTAAACTATGTTCTGTTGATTAAAATACTGTATAATATATTTCAAAAGTTTGCCTTTCATTTTACATAACCTTCTATTAATGGGGCCCATGAGCTGTAATATCAACAAACAATTATCTAACCCCCCTGTCTAATGGTGACCAACTTAGTGTAACTGACATCTGCCAGCAAGGGCAGCTATTTGTCTTTAGTGCAAATAGACACTGTCTTAACTTTATAGTTCTTTGAGGTCTTTTCTTGTGATGTAAGTAATAAAATATAGACAATGGTTCATGGTTGCAGTCCATGAAGCAGAGCGAGGGTGTCCGTGACTTTTTAACTTTTGTTACAGAGGTGGAAATCACTTCCCATAATGATCAAAGTTGTATAAATTTTTACAGTTATTAGCATATTTGACTGGTCACTTTAATTGAATGGGTTTAATGCAAACCTCAATAACTCAAAAACAAATCTATAAATAATAGCAACCTTGGACCTAAGGTGTCGTGGAAAGTTCAGGAATAAAAAGCTCCAATAAATAGCCAGAATATCATTGTATCTTTGTATTTGATAATAAGCCTAATATTTGAATAGTTCATAAAATAAATCTGGGACTGTGGACTTTTTTTTAGAGCTAAAGAAGTCCCTGACTACAACCCCTAATAGACAGTATACCTCTTAATAAGAATATATTACAGTATATTAGTATTTCCCATGCCAACCTGATGCTGAAATGTTTTTGAAAATGTGAAATTGTATGGTTTTCATACTTTATGCTTCATTCAATTATGCTACATCCCTAAATGCAGCAGTGTTTAATATTCAGTTTTGAATGTACAATTAGCGTACATGTATTTTTTTTATCTTCTTTATTTTCAGATATAAGCATATTGTTCAGCAATAAATGAAAATCATGGTATGCCCAACCATATTATTCGGTGTGAATTAAAGATCATATAATGTAATATTCTTGTTGTTATGAACTTGTAACATTTATTCAAAATCATTACATTTTCTTTCAAATATGTAGCCTAACGTAGACAAATTCAGTTTCATTCATTATTAATTCGTTCTAGTGAGATGCAAAATGATTCATATGAATTTAATAAACCTACTCAGACAGTTTATATTATCAGCTTGATCTGACAGGCAACAGTAAACAACATTTCACCACTCAGCAGAGGAAACAGTGTTTTGCATGTACTGTATATTTACACTGTGAAGCGTGAAAATATAAAATGATCGTGTCACAAAACACTAAATCTGTCTTTTTTATGTAGGAGGGGAGCAAAGTTTTTCACATTGGATGGGAATAAATTAGGCTTTCTTACCACAGGCTGCGTATGAATGCTTGATTAATCTAAGTGTACTGGTAGGGAGAGGAAAAACACACATCCACTTTTAATTAGACCCCTGGAGAGATTACCTCAAAAGCACAATCACAATAATGGTTCCTTAAACATTTAAGGATTTGTTTTGTCATCATCTTAGGCACTACAAAATTAAAACCTTTCACTTTTTGAGGAAAATTTTAAACTTTTAAATCCATTCACTATATGAAATGTAGTTATTGTATCACTATAATACATTTTGTTCTTACTAATAAAGATTAGCAGTTTTAAATGCCAGCTCATTGTAAGCCTGATTTTAATTTAGTGTTGATTACAGATTATGTGTCTGAATGTGGTGAAACAGTTTTACTTTAGAAGTAGAGTATAGTAGATTTAATAGGTGACATTCATTGTAATATCAGAAGTTGTTCATTGTAGTTTAAATGAAACAAAATCTACTGTATATTCAAAACATACTCCACTTTCCTCCATATGTATTGCAATGTATTGCAAGGTTAACCATGGTTCTACAACTAAGTGTGTACTTCCTTATGTTCTACTGTTCTTAAACAAACTGGGGCTGTTTCCTTCAGAACTAGTGTTGATACTGTGCTTTACTGAGGATGAGAATCGCTCAAAGTTCTGATACTATTTCTACTGCGGATAAAAATCACTCGGAATACTGATATTGTTCTCCATTGGGTATAGGTTGGTCAAGGTGCTGATACCATTCTTTACTGAGGATAAGAATTGGCCAAATGCCTGATACTCTACTCTTTTGAGGAGGAGAAACAAACAAACTCACCACAAAGCGATGAAGCAACATTCAGTGTGCAAAATCTGGAGATGTTCCTTTTAGTGCTGCCAAGGGGGCCACTGTGCACATAGAATTTAATGGAAAAAGGTGCCTCTTGAGCTGTATTCATGTTTGTGTGCACAGTCACTTATTTTAACCAATGGCCTAACCTGTCTTTAGAAACAGCTGGTTTTTGAACCTCCAGCTGGCAGTCACTTCTATATAACACTTGGGGGCCCTTGCTGGACTCAGGGCTGGCCTGGACAAAGCTGATAGGTTTATTAACATGCTGTGGTGCCAGGAAAGCTTAGCCACAGTGTGACATGATTGAACTCTGGTCTTCAACACAGGCAGTGTGTGTTGATAGATAAGGCAAGCTATACACAGACTTATCTGGCCATAGTGATAGCCGGGAAGAAAGCTGTCTTAACTGTCTAGACCCCACAGTGGCCTCTGCTGATCGCTCTGCGTTTCACTGACCCAGCCGTAATATACTGACGTCATTTCTCACAGAAAACAGCAACTGGTCACAAACTATATTTTAGACAATTAGACATTACATTTTTCAGAAAATTACATTTCAGTTTTTCTTTTAATATTACATTTAAAGTTTTACACACATTAAACATACTTTAATGCAACGAATGCCCCAGCCTTCAGGGTGTTCTGTCATTTGGGCATTAACCCACTGTTGTGCACTGTGTAGTTTATCATGCAATTGCAGGATATTGCCTTTGCTTGAAAATAAGGTTTTCTGAGGTCTTACTTTTAATGTCTACACTGGAAAGGAAAACTTGCAGTCATTCATGGAGTTATAATTTGCTGCAAGCTGATGCATATTGTTATATTGAGTTACCTCATCAGAAGTGGAAAGCTGAAGAGAGGGGAGTGCATCAAATGGTGTGACAGTGATAACATTACAGTGTGCAGGTAGAGGGATACAAAAAATTTTTTTCTTCATTTTATCTAACACTTTTGGGCAAGAAATGAAAAAGCCATGCTTCAAATTCATACCTCAATCTTGTCGATTACAATTCTAAAATGGGTGGAGATGATGAAATACTACATTATTGGACATACTGGTACTAACTGATATTAGCATATTATTGTTTCAGTATTTTAGCATCAGTTCATTCTTTATCCCTCTTCCTTATGTAATATGTATTTATAATTAATTATAAACTTTACTAAACAAAGGATTAATTGAGAGACATTTTACCTCTGTATGTTTCATGGATTCAAATGACAAGTGGCACAAAATGGCTTAGCACCGAATCCAGATCCCAGTGTGGGACATACATCTTTAAGTATATCCAGAAAGAGATGCTTCTAGCTGACTCTGAAACAAATGCTAAAATGTATATGATGTACATATTGTCTTTGTATATGATGCTTATATAAACATGTAATTTGGGATTATAGACTGGTTATGTTTGAGCCATATTTATACATAGTATAAATTATAATTCATAGTAAACAAATTTTATTAAAATCAAATTTCACGAATAAAAGTTTAAATTGTCTATTGCATATAATATGAATAACATTTATAAAATAATTAAGATTTTATTTATTTATTTATTTAATTTATAATTTATTTATATGAACACAGCTGTTTTAATTTTAGGAATACTGCTGTGTGGGTGACCAGCTTGATAAAAGAAACTTTTTTAGGACATGGGGAGAATAATAATTTTTCATTATTAAATTAATCAAAGTTTAAATGAGACATTTAAAGTCTGTTTCCTAGTGACTTTTTCTGGTGGTCTTGAAACATGGCCATCAGGTTAAACAATTCATATGCTTCCATAACCATATAATTTCAAAATGAAACATGACTAACACTGAGACCAATACTGAACATAAATACTGTAGACTGTATGCTGTGGTGTTGTGCCTTTGCACTTGTCTTGGTTGTGCATTAATGGATTTGCACTGCGTGTTTATGGAAATATGTATAGATTATGTATTTAGGTGTATGTAGCCTGTGTATTTACAGTCCCATGTTGTTCAGCTACTGCAGTGCCACAGTCTTTGAGGATCACTAAAGTACATTCATTTGCCATATGTACAGTATTGCCTATCATAAAATTGTTCAATCTCTCCATCTTTACAGCACTGAGACACAGAGAGAGACCTGAGAACAGCTCTCTCAGGTGTCAGGCTGTGGATTGGAGTCTTAGCTTCTTCCCCCCTACCCACCCCACACTGTGGAGAAAGATTAAATTTTGATTAATTTCTGCCATCTTCAGCCGGTGGCTCCAGCCTAGTTTCAGGGATGATGATAGCATTGCTGTAATCCGGAGTGGAGCCAGAAGGTCAACTAAACCCTGCTTGTCTATGAAAGTCTATACTCCTGATATATGCAGTTTGAGGAAAAATGAGGCATGTGAAGATAAGCTTTTGCCTAATATGATAAGTGATAGTCCACCCAGACATTGTGGTCTTCCCTAAGATGTCAAAATGTTTGCTGGAATAATTATATTAATTATTGTTCCATTATGTCATGGAGGCTGAATGGTTATATCAGCTTACATAAGCTGTAAGAGGTTTTGAGTGTATGTACACTTATGGTGTTTCTTAATCCCAACTCCGGTGCATATTTAGACTATTCCTATTCTAACACACCTGCCAACCCCAGGAAACGCCATTTGTACCATATACCACATTCCCCCTGGAATTCTATTCACTGTTCATAGGGACATGACATGTGCTAGAATGTCTAATTAGCCTCTTGGTATTGCCATTCAGGCTCTCTCCTCTGTGAATGTGGGTTTTTTTTCACAGTTTTGAAAGGCTACCTGGTGTTTTTCGAAGCTCCTTACCTGGCTCAAGTTGACCTTGTCAGTGATATTTCTGTCTGTGCACCTGGGGGCATCCTGCAGACATTGCTGCCAGTTCTGGCAAGTGGAGACATGAAGGGTTGCCTTGGAAACAGGGCCTCTGGAAAAGGGACATGCAGCAGATTCTTGGAACACAAAACACCTTCCATCATTTTGAAAGGTAAACAAAAACTGCTATGGCAATCATGGTACCATGTGTTTATTAAATGACTTTAAATATACATATGCATATGCATATATAAACAGTACTAAAGTTTTATCCACAGAAATGTCTGCGAAATGAGATAATTACAAGAAATACTAAAGTAACAATTTTTGTTTTAAGTCTGTATGCAAAGGACTTAAAATTGAACTGAACCAATGAGGTCAAAGTGCAAAGTGACCTCAATAAAGTGGCTTTATTTTGATACTATTTACTTGTGAATTAAATGAACTGCATAGGAATATAGCTGTTTTAATGACAGTACCAAAATTTTATGAAAATCGGGGGAGTTGCCCTCAGTGCTGCCTGGAAATACAGTACATTCAGTATTTTTAAAAATCAATCTGACATTAACATAACATTGACATTAACATTGTCCTGTTAGTTTTTGTTGTTTTCAGTGGGATATTTTTAGTGAGAGGATCAGCAATAACTGCAAAAAAAAAAAAAGAAAAAGAAAAAAAGAAAACAAATCAAAAAAAAAAGAAAAAAAGAAAAAAAGCCCATAATAACGTCAGAAAATATTATAATTAAATTCTAAGCATTTCACGCCCTGTTCTCTCCTGACAAAACCACTTCAAACCACATAAATATAATTCTGGGTCATTTATAAATAAGGATGCTAGACAAGCTTAATTTCATCAGACCTCCATTTTTTCATTCAAATGTCAACATATAGCTGAAGGTATGCCAAGTATACCACTTTGTATAGAGTGATGTTATCAGTGTCACCAACATAGTTGAAAGTATATAAAAGTTTATTTGGCAGTGTTACCTGTGTCTTCTACCTACACATCCATGAAGATGTGAAAACACTTGCAGTTCCTGACTTTCTTGACTCAGTAATCATGTTTTTTTATTTTTAACAAGAAAAAAAAAATCCTACGCACTGTAGCTTGTCTAGGCTAATTTCGCCTCTGTACACCACCACAATGGATTTGAAATGAAGCAATCAAGATGTGATTGAAGTTTAGACTTTCAGCTTTAATTCAAGGGTTTAACAAAAATATTGCATTAACTGTTTACGAATTACGGCCTTTTTTTGGATGGAGTCCCTCCATTTTCACAAGCTAAAAAGTAATAGGGCAAACTAACATAATCATAAATATTAGGATTATTTTTATTACTTGGATGCAAATCCTTTGCAGTTAATGGCTGGCTGAAGTCTGGAACCCATGGACATCACCAAATGCTGAGTTTCCTCCCTTGAGGTGCTTTGCCAGGACTTTCCTGCAACCGTGCTTAGTAACTGCTTGTTTGTGGGTCTTTCTGCCTTCAGTTTTGTCTTCAGTAAGTGAAAAGCATACTCAATTGGGTTGAGGTCAGGTGACAGACTTGGCCATTTGAGAACATTCCATTTCTTTGTCTTAAGAAGCTCTTGGGTTGCTTTCGCAGTACATTTTGGGTTGTTATCCATCTGTACTTTGAAGTGCTGTCCTATCAGTTTTGCAGCAGAAAGTATAGCTCTATACCCTTCAGAATTCATCCTGCTACTTCTAGCAGTCACATCATCAATAAACATCAGTGACTCAGTTCCACTGGTAGCCATACATGCCCATGCCATAACACTGCCTCCACATGTTTGACAGATGATATGGTATGTTTTGGATAATGAGCCTGTCCTTTCTTTCTCAATACTCTTCTGTGTAATCTTGGTTTGTCCAAAGAATCTTGTTTCAAAACTGGGCAGGCTTTATAATTAGATGTTTTCTAGCAAAGTCTAATCTGGCCTTTCTGTTCTTGAGTGTTACCAGTGGTGTGCATCTTGAGGTAAACCATCTGTATTTACATTCATGAAGGCCTCTCTTGATTGTAGACTTTGACAATGATATGCCTACCTCCTCCAGAGTGTTCTTGACTTGGCTAGATGTAGTGAAGGGGTTTTTCTTCAACAAGGAAAGAATTCTGCGATCATCCACTTTTGTTGTCTTCCATGGTCTTCCAGGCCTTTTGGTGTTGCTGAGCCAGTGCATTCCTTCTTTTTAAGAATGTACCTAATTGTTGATTTGGCCACTCCTAAAGTTTCTGCTGTCTCTCTGATAGGTCTTTTCAGCCTAATGATGGCCTCCTTCACTTGCATTGACACCTCTTTGGACCGCATATTGAGAGTTCCCACAAACAGCTACTGAATGCGAATTCAATGCTTGGAATCAACTCCAGAACTTTTATCTCCTTAATTTGTCATAATAAGGAAATGTGACCAGTCGGTTCTCGAAGCTGATGTGTTGGAAACAGGAAAAATGGGCAAGCGTAAGGAGTAGAGAGACTTTAACAACGGCCAAATTGTGATGGCTAGATGACTGGGTCAGAGCATCTTTAAAACGGCAGGTCTTGTGCGGTGTTCCTGGTATGCAGTGGTTAGTACCTACCAAAAGTGGTCCAAGGAAGGACAACTGGTGAACTAGCGACAGGGTCATGGGTGCCCAAGGCTCACTGATGTGCGTGGGGAGTGAAGGCTAGTCCATCTGGTCTGATCCCACAGAAGAGCTATTGTAGCACAAATTGCTGAAAAGTTAAAGCTGGCTATGATAGAAAGGTGTCAGAACACACAGTGCATCATGCCCATGCTGACCTCTGTCCACTGCCAAAAGTGCCTACAATGGAAGGCATCAGAACTGGACCACGGAGCAATGGAAGAAGTGGCCTGGTCCAATAAATCACATTTTCTTTTACATCATGTGGAAAGCCGGGTGCGTGTGCATCGTTTACCTGGGGAAGAGATGGCACCAGCATGCACTATGGGAAGAATGCAAGCTGGCGAGGCAGTGTGATGCTCTGGGCAATGTTCTGCTGGGAAACTTTGGGTCCTGGCATTCATGTGGATGCTATTTTGACACATACCACCTACCTAAACATTGTTGCAGACCAGGTACACCCCTTCATGGCAACGGTATTCCCTAATGGAAGTGACCTCTTTTGGCAGGATAATGCGCCCTGCCACACTGTAAAAATGGTTCAGGAATGGTTCGAGGAACATGACAAAGAGTTCACGGTGTTGACTTGGCCTCCAAATTCCCCAGATCTCAATCCTATCGAACATCTGTGTGGTGTGCTGGCCATCAAGTCTGATCCATGGAGGCCCCACCTCGCAACTTACAGGACTTAAAGGATCTGCTGTTAACGTCTTTGTGCCAGATACCACAGCACACCTTCAGGGATCTAGTGGAGTCCATGCCTCAACGGGTCAGGGCTGTTTTGGCAGCAAAAGGGGGACCAACACAATATTAGGCAGGTGGTCATAATGTTATGGCTGATTGGTGTATATATATATATATATATATATATATATATATATATATATATATATATATATATATATATATATATATATATATATATATATATATACATACAGTTAGGTCCGGAAGTATTTGGACAATGACAGAGTTTTTGTGATTTTGCCTTTATACACCACCACAATGGATTTGAAATAAAACAATCAAGATGTTATTTTAAGAGGTTCCACAAAAATATGGCATTTACCATTTAGGAATTACAGCCATTTTAAGCAAAGTACTTCCATTTTCAGGGGCTCAAAGGTATTTGGACAATTGTCTGACAAGAAGTTAATTGACCAGGTGCGGTCCATTCCCTCATTACTTCAAGACAAATGAAGCAGATAAAAGGTCTGGAGTTGATATCAGGTATTGAGTTGGCACTTGGCAGCTGTTCGACTGGAGCTACCAATATGAAGTCCGAGGAGATTTCAACACAAGTGAAGGAGGCCATCATTAGGCTGAAAAAAAAACCATAAATCTATAAGAGAGATAGCAAAAACCTTAGGTGTGGCCAAATCAACAGCTGGGTACGTTCTTAAAAAGAAAGAAAGCACTGGTGAGCTCAACAACATCAAAAGGCCTGGAAGACCACGGAAGACAACTAAAGTGGATGATCGCAGAATCCTTTCCTTGGTGAAGAAAAACCCCTTCACAACATCAAAAGAAGTCAAGAATACTCTGGAGAAGGTAGGCGTATCATTGTCAAAATCTACAATCAAGAGATGCCTTCATGAATGTAAATACAGAGGGCAAACCACTGGTAACATTCAAGAACAGGAAAGCCAGATTAGACTTTGCCAGAAAACATCTAAAAAAGCCTCCCATGTTCTGGAATAAGATTCTTTGGACTGAAGAAACCAAGATTAACTTGTACAAGAATGATGGGAAGAGAAAAGTATGGCGAAAGAAAGGAACAGCTCATGATCCAAAGTATACCACATCATGTGTCAAACATGGTGAAGGAAGTGTTATGGCATGGGCATGTATGGCTGCCAATGGAACAGGCTAACTGGTGTTTATTGATGATGTGACTGCTGACAGAAGTAGCAAGATGAAGAAGGAAAAACCATGCATTAAGAGCCGGGGGGTGAAAACTTTTTGAATTTGAAGATCAGGGTAAATTTAACTTATTTTGTCTTCTGGGAAACATGTAACTATCTTCTGTAGCCTCTGAAGGGCAGTACTAAATGAAAAAATACGATATTTAGGCAAAATAAGAAAAATGTACACATCTCCATTCTGTTCAAAAGTTTT
>CM040455.1:8547768-8578134 GCA_022758105.1 Pangasianodon gigas | reverse complement strand
GACTATATGTAAACATCTTTTATGTGAAATATCTTATTCAGGTCAGCACTAAATAAACAATAACATGCATTTTGTATGATCCCTCTTATTTTGGTAAAATAATAAACATTTTGCAGATTCTGAAAGGGGTATGTAAACTTTTGAGCTCAACTGTATATATATATATATATATATATATATATATATATATATATATATAATAGTAAATATAAGCTGTGGTAAATGTTTTTTTTCTACTTATTGCTTGTTTTTTGTACCGTAGTATCCCAGTGTTCACGGAATAGGCTTCTAAGATGCTGACCAGGGTAAAGTGGCTGCTGAAGATGAATGAATGAATGAATGAATGAATGAATGTACAGGATATTATGATGAACTTGTTTAAATGATTTCTTCCATAATCTCTCAGTCATTGTTTTTAGGAAATAATAAGTTAAACAAATACCCAGAGTGATTTGAGTATAATGTTCTTTTAGACATGAAGTTTCAATTAACCTTTGACATGGAACTATAAAAGTTACTGCTTGCATGTTTAAAATAAACAGTTGAGCTAGCAGAGTAACTAATAATTCAGTTAGACTAAAATTACAAATTAGAGTCAGATATTTAAGATTAGAATAAGATTAGCACCATCAATGGCTTTAGTACTGCAAATTCACAGTTGAATTAACCTATTGTCTTTTGATTTCCAATGGGAATTTTTCATGGAAATAAGGCACTATAGGCATTATGGAGATACAAAAATAACTAACTGAAAGCATGAATGTAGCCTATGGCATATTTTGCTTTACACATATAGCCAATGGCTGTGTCTGGCTGAGAGTTTTATTTCATTTCTGCTTTAGTGGATACATGCTAATTTGATTAGCTATGTATGTTAACCTCTTCTCAATGGCAGAGTGATTTGAATCAGTTGTATATTTTGTGTCAATGAAAAAAAAAAAAGTGGAGTGTCCAATTCTGTGCTTTATCACAATGGGGAAGTAAATAGGAGCTGCAAATATCAGCACTGCCACATTAATATTAACATGCATTATATGATCAAATAAAGTGGTGCTCAAATGCTGAAACCTCTGGTGTAAAATGTGCCTTAAAGAGATTTTCTTAGTGGTTGGTCCACTGGCTGGTGATTTTCTAACAGTCATACTGAATTGTTTTCGATAGTGGCTGTTGCACTGTTGTTGAAGCCAGTGTCCTTTTCATTCTTAAGCACTAACAATAAGAATTACAATTAAGAATAAGAAAAAGAACGAGTAAAAGAGTAAGATTTAAAAAGAAATGTAGGAATTACAAGGCATTAAGACTGTGTGATGATGATGATGATGATGATGATTTTTTTTCTTACTGTCATAGAATCTACTGGAGGCCTAAACCTAAAAAGTTTGGCCCCTGACAAAAGCCTCCATACACCATGCTGGATTAGCCTTGTATGCACATTACATCAAGACATTAGTCCTTGGTCAGCTGTTCTTTTTCTCCCAGCTGGATTTGTGATATTTTCTGACATTTAAAAATATCATGGTGCCTGGAGAATATCCATAGCAACACTACCAAAATACATAGCAATAATTAAAATGTAGAAATTATAAATTACATTGTCAGTTTTTACATTAAATATTTACTTAATTCATTAAGACACATTAGGCAATAACCTCTGGGAAACGGTCTTCAAGATAAAGTGCCTTAGGTTTATTGGCAATGCAGATTTGCCCCTCGAACCATACCAGTTGGTGGTCAATGGCCACTCTTTATACCGCTGCTCTGGTAAAATGGCAAGGAACAGCAAGCAACCATATTGAGCCGGCCATCCCCGACTCTGCATCATTAGGATCTCTAGCTGCTCTGCTGAGGGACAAGAAAACTGGAGTTCTGGATGGCAACTTCCAGCTGGTTTTGTTGGCGTTGGACACGTGGTGGCGACAGAAGATGTTGGTTGCTTATTGTCTGCATCTCCACGCAGGCTAGCAGTGACCTCGGTCGGACAGTCTGATGTTGGGGGGCGGGCACAGTCGAGTTGAGTCCTCAATTCTGTTGCCAACTCTTGCTATGTGCGCCTCTCTTAGCTGCATCACAAAAATGTGTGGGCCTGGACGAGCCCGGTGTGTGTCGTTTTTAAATCTGCAAGAGCTGCTGTTACATCTGCATACGCCTCCTTACAGACATGGAGCTCCTACCTCAGGGCCTCAATCTCAGCATTCTGCCTCGCTAGCTCAGGCCTCAAGTCCTCCACCACATTTTCTCTCTTGGTGTCCAGTGTTTGAAACTTGTTCAAACACAACACTTGCATCTATTGGAAGAAGGCGCTTTGTATTAATACACTGTATGCATTGTATTATACACTAATAACAGGCAATTTACTGCTTTTTCTGGATTGTGCACTTCTTTTGCTACATCCGCCTCTGTGCTGTTGGTTTAGGGAGGGGGGGTCTGTTTTCCACCAAAGGTGTCTGTCAAAATAGTGGAATAATTACAACAGTGCATTTCATAGGTAATATGAAAACAATAACCAGTATCAGTATAATCTTTTTTTTATAGGCATTTTGAATTTTTACCTTTGTGTTCCTTAGCCTGCCACCATAAAACGATGCGGTGTACATTTTCAACTCACTGAAATGGTACAGGTACTCTTTAGTTTGTCTTGAATTAGTAATGCGGCACACGTCACCCTTAAGTACTGTAGGTCTAGGCGGCTGTGAAAGGTGGGTGGGCTTAGACTGAAATTGGGGGAAAATCTGTGGATGCACAGGAAAATATTTATAATGGTTTATATTTTTATTCATGTACAAATTGTATGGATTTTTATGAAAGTTTATATTATTATGAATGTTCTTGATGATGATTTACATGCCAGTGTTTTATTGAGAAAAAATTTTTTACATTACAAACAGTATCAAAACTGTAATATAAGCAATATAAGCAGTTATCAGTGTTTTTAAAATACTGTAATTATATTTTGTCTTGTGCTGGCAGATTTGAAGAAATGCCAGAATCCCCTCTCTGTGTCAACATTTTCTTTCTAAGATCATCAGGATAGCATTCCCAGTACCTAATTTTTAGGGGTTAAATTTTAAGACTATTTTCAATTTTAAGACATTCCAACCATTTGACCTTGTGGCCCACTTTACCTGATATAAGCCTATACAAAGGTGTGAATTACAGTAGAATGCATTCGATGATCAACTTAGTCACATTATAATGAACAAGACAGCAAAATTATTATTAATTTATCATTATACCTTAACCCATGATAAATGTTTTTGGTATTTCAGCGCATTGTTAAATGTTCAAAAAAGTTTAGATATTCTAATACATTTAGAAAGAAATGTTAAAAAACATTTAGAAGGAAACATTTAGATATCTGGTAACAATGCTGGAGGCATGTTTCATGATAAATTCTCAATAGCTTTTACAAAATCCACTCATATGACTACATTGCTGCAATTTATTAATGAATAATTAATAAATGTCTACTCAATTTATTAATGAATGAGAAAAATAGAAGGCAGTACACTTATTTAAAGGCTGTATTTAATAGTGTCTGTAAAGCTAGCCCACACCAAATGGCCTATATCCTACCGTTTCTCTTGAATTGCCTCTTAATGAATAGCTGCATAATTGTGTGATTTGTAATACATTACACCACTTTTTTTTAAATCAATTCATCATTTCAATTGCACAATTATCATAACATTTAGTACCACATTAAATGATGGTGCAGCCTCTATAAAATGGCAACTACTAATAGTCCTACTCTTGGAGCTTGGGTCTTACAAGACTTTCTAACAGACATTCAGCCATGACGAAGATCTCTCCTGAGATTAGTGACAAGATGAGGTCTATGTGAACACTTCCTGACTGACATCAGGGATTTCTTGTTGCAGTCAGGTGTGTGTGTCTCCAACAGCATGATTAAACGATACTGTCGTTGTCAGACTCCTGCAACTAAAAAACCAACTGTACTGAAATTAACATGTATGGGTAAGCTTCTTTCCTCGATCCAGCTGATGTGTACAGTATATAATCTCGATCAAGCTGATATTGTATACAACCTTGTGTGTGTTTGTTTATAGTGTAGCACTACAAGCTCTTGATGATATACTGCTATTGCTAGAAATATTCAGAGTAAGCTTCAGTCCTGATTATAATTGTGAGTATCAACCAGCACCATCAGGAGACGCGTAAAGCAACTTGGGTGGACATACAGCAAAGCCCTGTGAGCAGAACGTTACTGTGCAATGCTGCTTATAGATTTAATTTCTGTGTTTACAGTTTTTATAAATACTGAAATCTTCTATCTTGTAGAACCCTATGGTCCATGACAGCAAAAAGGCCCTGCGTCTTATAATCTATATAATGTGCGTGTGTGTGTTTAATTTATTTTTATTAAGAGCTGGACATTTAGATGTGAAGGTAAGTTATGCCCAACATACAGAATATTTTATAATCTAGTGTTGCAGAACATTGACATCAGCATAACAGTGGAGCTGAGACAAATCAGCAAGAATCCCTGAGGTCACGTCCTACACATCCAGCTGTATTAAGAACCCGTTTTCCTTTTCTTTTGGCAGCACTACAAAACAACAGCCTGGATAACCTGTCAATTAGTGTACCTCTCAGGCCCAGCCAGGTGTTAGTTCAAATGTTAACAAAGCCCTTGGGCAAATGTAGCATTTCGAACCTCTCACTAGTTTGACACTCAAATGTGAGGCGAAAAGGCACAAAATCAGCACCAGTGCAGAAGCAGTACTAATGTATTGCTATTGAAACAAAAGCAGAAAACCGTTTCATAACTCCTTGTTATGACAATTATGGTAGGTTTATCAATATTTGCTATATTTTGGTCACAGTCTTTAATAATTCTTCTTGGTCTACATTTGGATTATTTACATTAGTGGTCAGGTTCAATGTACTTACTGCAAGTCATTACTGCCCATCTGGGACATTCAAGCAGGTTATAAGTAATTGTACTCTTGAAATTATTCAGTGCTCAATTATGTGTTCACTAAAGCATTCAGGTTTCAAAGAGCAAGAAGAGAGCACCGTGTTCCTGCCAAGTATTTCCCCAATGATTTGCCTTTCTTCTAATAGATGTGCTGCATTGCAGCTATCTGAAGACATCAATGCCTGTATGAAAGCTTTCTTGTTCTTGGCATAAAGTAAAGGTTATTGTTCCTATCTAAAAGGTCTTCCACAACAGCTTAAACATACGCCATAGCTAAGTTGTGATTATATTCTGTTCTAGCAAAGATCTTGGGTGTTTCCACTGGGAGAATTCTTTAAGTATGGTCATTGATGATTGCATAAACTAAGTGACATTGTCTGTAGTATTACATTATTTCTCATATCAAGCTTAAAATGCTCCATTCTACAACCATAATGAAACTCCATCAAAAGGAGAATGTTGGTGGGCAGGACTTGAACAATGGGAATTCTTTTGAATTCATGAGCAACTAACGTTGACATACATTAAAAGCACCCACTTTTATTGCTTTATTTTAATATTATGATATTTAATGAAGATTAAACAAATTGTAGCATGCTGTTTTCCTTCATAACACACAGGAGCTGTGCTATTTTAGGTGAGCAGTAAAGGATCAATACTTTTGTACTGTATCAAATTCACTTCAAATTTATGTTTGTTTGTATAAAAATATCAGAACAAAATAGGTGTCCTTTACTGACATTCACCTAAATGATTTGACAAAACGTCTGCAGCAAAAGCTTATTCTTAAGATATTCACTTTCAGGTTTAATGACATTTTTGAGTCATTCCCTCCATTAGGTTTCAGCAGGTATGTTGCTGGCATTATAAGTCTCATTAAGTGGTGAAGTTCATCTAGTAGCAGCTTCTCTGGTGAGAGGTCTGGTGACTGTGGGACCATTTTCCATAGCACTGAATGAAGGTAAATCCCAATGATTAATATGATGTAAAGCAAAAAAAAAAAAAAAAAAGACACTTCATTTGAACATTTTTTGTATGAAAATATTTGAACAAAACAGTATTTTATTTTTGTTTGTAATATGCACCTTAATATGCAAGCATGTATAAATCACAGCAAATCAAGGGCCCAATAACTAACCCTGGCAAATAAAAAAAACAAGTAAAAAGCAGTACTTTCACCTAATTGTTAAACAGTCAGTTTTCTATTGCTGTTTTAAAATTCATATCTGCAAATATGAACTAATAAATACATTTCTAAATTAATCATTTTCCCATGTATTCAGGGTTGAAATATGACACTATTTCTGTCTGTGTGCAGTTATTTAAATGCATAAACTGACAATAATATAACCAAATTATATATTTTATTTAACAGGTATGCAAAACTGTAGTAAGTACTACGTAGTGGCAGAGGTGCCACCATTGCTAACAAGAAAATCCTAGCAGGCAAATAGAAAAAAATTTACCACAAAAACCTTAGCGCATGTTGGTGGACAGGACGGCTCCATGCTAACAGCGTAACTGATAACACATAAGTTGGTTGAACTGATATTTATAATGTTTGGATTTATAAGCAACCAGCTGAGTGTATAAGCTTACTTTATACAATTGTTACAAAATTAACAGACACACATGTCCAGTCTGCAGTCCGGTCCATGTCAGATATTACACATAATAATAAACTGTCTACAACTGTAGTGAAAGATTTTTACTATTCATAAACTCACTTTTTTGTAGACTTTTGTAGATCTGAGCATCAGATACAGTATAAAAATTGGTATTTACACTTTTATTACTGGCATGAAATGAAAATATCAAACTGTCTGCCCAAATAGGAAAATTATGATGGCTTACATACTGAAAAAAAACAAAAAATTAAATGGTGACACATGACATATCCTACCCTGCACATTTATTATCGAATGATCTGTCTGTTGATACAGAAGTGCAATGTAGGGGTAATTATAGCTAGCTGTCTTTTTCCTAGATGTGTGCCATGCAACTGTAATGGCACATGTCCATGTGCATCTTCGCTGAGCCGGATGCTATTCATTACAGTGGAGAGTTCTGTCAAATCTTTGCAGTACATGATGGTTACATTGCAGAGAATCCTTGATTACTGTGTGGTGGCAAAAGTTCAGCAAAGCTGAACATTATGCAAATGAATGTGGCTGCTGCATTGCGTTTAGCCAAAATGGCAAGAGCTTCATGAAGGGTAATCCTTTTGTTTGGCCAAATCCATGTCAATGTTATAGAAGTGACATCAAGCAGAGAGAGATGCGTGCTGAGCATGTGGCCACAAACGTGCAACTGGATACCTATCCTAAGAAAATAACAAGGCAAATGTCTGGTATGACCGCTACTTATTAATTAGTGACGCCTCCATTTCTTACCAGCTAGAAAGACAACAGTCCCACCTCAAATAAAAAAAAGGTTTGCAAATTCACAGGTCAAAGTTCATCTACATAAAATTCACACCAAATTAATGACTAACAGAAACATCCTTTGTCCTGCATCCTTTCCCCTTCAGTGAATTGCCTTTTCCACTAGCTGAATATTATTTGTTTGGTCTGAACATTGGTATAGCTAAAAAAATATAAAAAAGCATAGCATTTGAAGAGAAGCATAGTTTTCAGATGTCTCCTGTATCATAAATGCTACAGCAACAACTGTAAGTGTTGATACCTCTGTAGTGACTATGACAAATTTTATGAAATGCCAGCATAACCTATACTGTAAAACTTTGCATAAAAATTGCTCATAAAATATGAATTGCCTCTTTGCTTTGCTACAAACTAAACTCATAATTACACTTATGAAGGGAACTAAGCTAAAAAGCCAAATGGTAGGTTATGAATGTAACCATGGTTTCTATATGTGGAGGACCACCAGGGCGGCGTATTTCCAGAACTAGTAGAGTTTTTCTGTGTGCGTGTTCCTAGGCGAGTTCTAATGGCAAAATTGTCAAATATGATGGTATGATGGTATGATGGATCACCTCCTGACTATGACTGTGCCCTCACATGTGTAGCCTATGAAAGGCCCCTGCTACATCATGCAAATCCTCTGGCCATTCTTATCAACCTGATTGACTCAGGTGGCTGGACAGTCCTCCACTTAGTCGTAGAACCACAGTTACACATGTAACCTACTATTCTACTTCCTTATGTTCCAGACAACCAGAACATTTTCCATTTGGAATTCGCGTAAACAACACATCAAAGTCATCACAATGGTTCGTAACACTTCCTAAAGCATTCCCTTTAAAATGTATACCCTTGACAGCACTTAAAATAAGTGCTGATCCCTTTTTTTATGGTGAATGATGACTGCTCAAAGCACTGATATTCTTCCCTGTTAAAGATGATAGTCATTTAAGTGTGATGCTGATCCTTGTTCAGTTAATCTATAGGTACTGTACTTTACTGAGGATGACAATTTCTCAATCTATTCATACTGTACCTACTGAAGATAAACATCACTCAAGGTAATGCAAGATACTTGCATTAGGTAGAGGATCAAGCTTTAGATTTGCCAAGGCAGCCTTGCTGCCAGCTCTCAGCACATTAATGGCTGATGTGCCATGTTCTGGGGTCACATTCTGACCTTCAGAATCCTCTGTTCAGGTGGCCTGTCAGAACTCTTCTCCAAGATGGTCTTCAAGTTTAGAGAATGAGATGCAGCCAGGGTAAGTACGTCAGGGTCTGGCTCTACATACGAGGCAGCTGTACTAAGGTCCACAGTGCTCTGCACTTTTGCATTGCCGTTAACAGCTCATGCCTGATATCATCTCCTCTACTCTATGTTACAATACAGTAAGAGCGCTCTCCTCTCCATGGTGGTAAGCAGCTGTGAACCCTGTGTTGGGTGCAGTTCTTCCTTTGACTGTGCCACAAAAAAGCTTGTCTTTCTTTTCCTAGTGGCTCTTGCAGTCATATCTGCATTCCTACAGTGTTGAGGAAGGTTGCTGAATAGGCAGCAGTTCCTCCATGGCCTGTGAGGCATGTTTCTTGTACTGCAATTGGCACTATGCTGCAATTAGGGTAAGGCTGTGAAAGTGTTTGTTGAAGATGCTTGTTCATTGTCCATGTCCATCAACCAACTCCATTAGGGCTCAGCTGCACAAACAGCTCACCACTGTGCCTTTAAATACAGGAGATTAAGAAATTGGAAAAGATAAGCAATTCACAAGTTAAAATTTATGAACTTGAAAGTTATGCTATTAATCAATTCAGACTAACTCCAAGCTGCTGCATGCCAACACAAAAAAGCCACATGACTGCCCTCTGAGTCAGTGATGAATATCAATAAATGACTACTAAAGTTACCATGATGTCACTGTGATGTTTTATAGGATTTTATAGGCTACATCTGTGAGGTCATGATAACAAGGTGACAAATTTGCTATTAGTATTCTAGCAAATGAGCACTAGTTCCAGAAAGAAAGCACCCTGGTGGAAGCAGAACTAGGCCTCTCTGATAATCAAACTACATGCAGAGAAGTAGAAAATGCTACTGATTAATTAATTAGATCTTGAAAATGTAAAAAAAAAAAAAAATCCAAAATGTAGAACTACTCCTTTAAGTTCTAAATCAAAATTTAATGTTTAATAAAAAAAAAAACCAAAAAGTTAAAATTATAGTTGATACAACATTACAGAACAATTGCTAACATCATTTAATAGACAGTATCTCAAGTCTAAAATCATTTTGTCAGCTTACACTGTAGTCCATGGACAAAATTCTTAATATATTTCAGTGCACAACAGATAAACTGTTTTACAAAAGAAAGAAAGAAACTTTACATTCTATATGAATACTGCCAAAGACATTTGTACAGTACTGGATCAAACTGCTACAGCATCAACTGACCCAAAAATAATCTTTGACAATATCTATGCTGTGCTATTAAAATATACTGAACATAAAAAGCACAGCTACTAACATTTCTCAGAAACTAAACAAAGCTGCAATATTGAGCTAAGAAGAAAAAAGTAATATGCTCTACTAAAATATCTGAATCATTAGTCCATTTACACTGCCAATCAAAAGTTTCTGAATCCCTCTATTAAAACTTATGGTTAAACTTAAAAAAAATGGGTTCAAGGTAAATACTCTAGAATTAGAAATTCTAAGTAAGAAATATGTGTAAATGAACTGAGAAACACTGAAAACATTTTATTTTATTGGGAAAAACTTAGATCTAACTGGAAAAAAGCCTGGATAACTCTAATTAGGCACTTGTAGTAGAGGTGTTTGGGGGACTGTTTCTTTTTTTTCTTTTTTTTTTTTTTATCCCACTCCCGTCTGCTCCTGAAGAAAGTCTTACCAATCCAGCAGGCACTTGTGACTAATCCTGCCTGCTGCTGCAGACCAATGTATCCTGTTTTCGCAATTATTTATTTATTTTTTTTGCACTGACTCACAATATTTTCTAAGGAACCTAGTTGGTTCTATTTCCCAATATATATACAAATTAGTCATTTAAACCACCGTCACCCTAAATTAAAACAGTTACTGAACATTAATAAACTAAATTAATGAACCCTGTGCCACGTGAGCACTCGGTATGCTCCCACGTTAATGAATGTGGCCTTGCTTTGTCCTGTGAGCTTCATAACTCATTGCCTGCTCCCACCCACATGAAAGTAAAAACCACCTGCTCCCACAGCTTTTTTTTTTTTTTTTTGCTGGGTTCTGCAGGATCCCAGTCTTGATGCACACTTATATAGGCTTACAGTCAAGTAACTAGTTCACTAAACAAGTGCATTTGCCTTCAATAAAGCATTATAATAAAGCAAAATTAACATACTTGTTTAATTTTGTAAAACTGTAATAAAACATAAAAAAATGCGTTCAAAAACTTTTGACTGGCAGTGTAGTTGTTACCAATCGGCAAAGCAGAGAATAAATCCACTTTCATTTTTGCACAAATAAGTCAAACGTGTCTTTGTGCTCCAAAACAACAGTTTGATGGACTTCACCACATGTAGTAGCTTCTTGTAGTGTCAACCTGGCTTGCCTTTGGCTCCAAGGAGCCATCTTTGTCCTTTTCAGTGTCTACATCCCACAGGTTGATGAGAGGAGGGTATAGCTCATTCAGAGGAATGGAAGAGGTTTTCTGCATGTACTTTTTGAGGGAGTGGTGGTAATTCTTCCTTTTCCATCTCTTGGCAATATAGACAGAGATGAACCCCAGGCTGATGATAGCCAAGATTGTACCCATGACAGCAGCAAGAGCTGTGTTGGTGCCTTGGTCAGATATTTCCACAGCAAAAGTGGAATGTTTAGTTGTGACATTTACACAAGACTTCTGAGTCTGTTGGTGGATATTGGAAACTGAGAGACAGACCTCATATTCAGTAGCTGGCTGAAGGTGTGTCAGATTATACTCATGGACATCTACAGGGACTCTGGCTGTGTAGGTGATATGGGGGTTGTCAATCTTCATGGTGGCTGAAGACCACTTGAGGTTAGAAGTCATCACGTTGGAGTTTACCTTCCAGGACACCAGTATTGAGTGGGATTCTGTCTGTTTCACATAAATTTTCATAAGCTGAGTGCTGTCCAGGAGAGTACCATTGACCCGGATTGCAGTCACCCGAGTGTCAGCACCCTCTGTATTCTGAGCAACACAGGTGTAGCGACCGGAATCATCAGCCTGAATGTTTGATATATGTAGTGTTCCAGCACTGTTCAGATGGTACTTATCAGACACAGTATCCATCATGACCTTGTTACCTAATGGTGTCACCCAGTATATCTCTGGTTCAGGCTCCGCCATTGCGCGACAGTCAAGGTCTACAGCCATGCCAATATCCAGGTTAAGATGGTTAGGGAAGGTATCATGAGATATCATTGGCAAACATTGCTCAGCAGATTCATGTGAAAGTACATCTCTCATGCGCTGGCCTCTGACCTCAGGTGGCATTGCACAATACATTGAAAGAGGTTCCATAAATCGTATGGATGTCTTATTTGAACTCATCCATTGGATAACACAATCACACCGTAGTGGGTTGCTGTGAATGCTGATCTCCCGCAGGTTGGGTAAAGATTCTACTGTTGCCAGGTAAACAGAGTTTAGAGCATTGTTGTTGAGCATGAGACTCTCAAGAGATGGAACATCACGGAATGCTAAGCGGCTAATGTACGAGAGCTTGGGGTTATTGGTGGCCTCAAGTTTGGTCAATTCTGGGAGATTATCCAGGGCAAAACGATCAATAGAGACAAGCTCCCCCATATTATTAATACCAAGTTCTTTCAGCCTCAACATATTTTTAAAGTCCCCCTCCTGGATTTTGTGTACAGGGTTTTTGTTCAAATCCAGAAATTTCAGGTTTGATAGTTTCTGTAGAGCATTTTGAGGAACATTCACAAGTTTATTATCATAGAAAGAGAGGCTCTCAAGATTGTCCAGTCCAACAAAAGCATTGCCTGGTATATCAGTAAGTTCCATCCCTGCTAATACCAAACTTCTAAGGTTAACAAGTGGTTTAAAATTCAAATCCAGAATACCAACCACAGGATTTTCCCCAATCATTAAGATCTCAAGGTTAGGGGTTGAATCAAACCAACAGCTATCAATAGCTTTGAGCTTATTTGAGTTCAGGTGTAGCCTTAGCAAGTTGCGCAAACCAGCAAATGCATTAGGTGCAATGGAACTAATTTGATTGTGGTTTATATAAAGCTCCTGAAGGTTTGTAAGGTCCTGAAGGCTGAAGTCAGGCATCTCAACAATCTGGTTCTCCTCCAGATGGAGTGTGGTGAGCTGGGACATGTTGGTCAGGCCTATGTCACGAATGTTGGTAAAGTTGTTCTGGGAAAGATCCAGTTCAGTGAGGTTTAGCAACTGCTCCAGTTCCTCGCTGGTCCTGGCAATGTAGTTACTCTGCAATAGCAACACCTGCGTGTCACTTGACAGATTTCCGGGGATGCGTGTAAGACGAAGGTCATTGCAGTCTACAGTTATAGCTTCCCTGTAGGTAGACTGGGGTGTGAACCATGGCCGGATTTCACATACACATAGTTGAGGACACTCTGTAGCTTCAACAGAAGAGAATGTAAGTAATGCCAGCAGAAAAATGAAGCAAGGCTGAACAACACAGATTGCAGTTCCTATAGCCATTTTTTAGCCACTCTGATCAAAAATGGGTTGGATTCCCAAAGAAGCAAAAAGATTTGGACTGTACGGTGAGACTTTCATCAAGTGTTCAGAAGTGCCACTGTATCAACCTTTTATCCTGTAAAAAACTTAGTAACAGTGGCACAGAAATTCAAAGCGGTAATTTCCCAGTAGATTCCCTGTAGACTCCGACCGGGTTGTTTCTGACTCACAGTCTGATATCAGGAAGTGCAACTGGGTCTGGAAGCAAAAGAAAAAGTTCTGTCAAAATACAGGATACAACAGCATAGATGACATGACAGATTATATGAAATTTTCTATATTCTATATAAAGTTTCTATTTATCAAATCAAAATATTAATACATCTATGTATCAAAATAAATCAAATCAATATACATGATATGGCCAAAAGTATGTGGGCATCTGACCATCACACTCATATGTGGTTCTTCCACAAACTGTTGCCACAAAGTTGGGAGCACACAATTGTCTAGAATGTCTTTGTAGCATTAAAATTTCCCTTTACTGGAACTAAAGAGCCCAACTACGTTCCAGCATGACAATGACCCTGTGCACAAAGTGAGGTCCATAAAGACATGGGTTGCCAAGGTTGATGTAGAAGAACTCGAGTGACCTGCACAGAGCCCTGACCTCAACCCCACTGATCACTTTTAGGATGAACTGGAATGAGAACTATGAACCAGGCCTCACTAATGCTCTTGTGGCTGAATGAGCACAAATCCCCACCGTCATGTACCAAAATCTAATGGAAAGACTTCCCAGAAAAGTGGAGTCTATTATAGCAGCAAAGGGGTGACCAAATAGAGCGAAATCAGACAAAATACCCCAGGTAGGGGTGTTTCCTTTTTTTTGTGCTATAAAAATGGATACTTATTTTCCTAATAGGTTGTCAGTTCATCCTATTCATCCAAATATCACATCCAAGTGGTTTTAAATGTCATGAGTAAATATCACCTCATTAAATCTGAAAATTATTAATTATTACATAACTAAATCTCACTTTTGAGAATTCTAATAAAAAGTCATCTCTCAATGCCTATGTTTATATGCAAAAATTAACTGAATGAATTCTGATTGCAGATTTAGAATAAACTGTTAATATAATGCAGGCATCAAGAGGTTTGGGACAGTGTTCAGTGAAATACAGTTGTGTTTATTCATCACAAGTAGCATTTGGCATTCTCTAATGCTTCCTGGACTCCTGCCTTAATACTCTTGCTGCTAAAATGATTGACTCAGCATCAGCACCATATGGTACAGCAAATGTCCATGCTCACCATCCAGGTGCTTGGTCTGTCTAACACATGATAACACCCAAGCTGATTTTAGCTGACAAATTTAAATGTAGGCTTGCATATTTTCTCCACTGACGCTTTCATTTTCAAGCTCAAAGTGGCCCAAGAGAGTTTGTTTAAAATTGCCTACTCTGAATTGCACATCATATCCAAACACAATTTGCCAGCTAGAGATGAATCAGATTTTGCCTAGAGGGATTTTTTTCAAGCCTATTGGAGCAAGATTTATTTTATTACAGCAGAGAAACAATAATATAGGGAAAATGCAGGCAAAAATGTAACCAATAGATAAAATATATAAATAAATAAGTACAAAACTAAGCAAAAATTATTTTAAAAAGGTAAACAATACAGATTTTGTGGCTAGAATTTTACCAAAAAATCAGTGCTGGTCTTTTTCTCTCATTGCTGGTCTTCTTTGTCTTTGAGGGATTTCTTGTAATGTTAGCTACTTGCAACCCAATAACCAATTTACATGCAACCCAATAACCTGTTAACAGTCTGACTTATGCCCAAGTAAAAATGTGTCCAATCCAATCCAAACACATTTTTTATACCCAATCTTTCAACATGGATAATCCATTTCATAATCTGTTAAATAAAAGAATAACTGGCATGTAAACATTTAAATCTAGTTATTTTCCCAATCTGAATCTGTGATGAGGGTGATGATGTTTTGAAAAAAAAAATGTTGCTGTTTTGAAAACTCACTTGAATGAAATGCTTCTTGCAGACACCAAGTATTTATACTTGGTGTATTTACATTTGCCATTTGGGAAAAGCATCTATTTATGCGTCACTAATGTACTGTGGATCATAGATAATTGTCTTCTGTTTATAAAGTACTGTACAGAAGTCTTGTAAAGGGTCAAGAAATGCTGAAGATGTCTGAAATTAGATGTTTCTACACAAAAATAAAATCTACTATAAAAAGCAATAACCAGTAATAAACTATTTGGTGTGACAACCCTTTGCTTTTAAAAAAAAAAAAAAAAATACATCAGTAGTCTCAGGTACATTTTGTGCAGTTTTATAAGGGAATTGGTTGGTAGGTTTTACTGAGCATCTTGGAGACTCTCCCACAGATCTTCTGGAAACTTTAACTGTCGCACTTGCTTCTGTTTTGGCAGGTTAAACCCGACAGCCTTCATTATGTCATTGCTTTCTATACTGTTGCTTTCTTTACTGATATACAAATATTTTTCTGTAACATTTAATTTTTTTATTGAAAAAGTAATGTTTGGAAATCTAAAGTTTTTTAATGAAAAAATTTTGCAGAAGTCATAAAATAAACATCTAAGACAAAATTTGTATAAAAAAAAAAAAGAGTTCCTTAGACTTTCGTACAGTACTGTACATGTTTGTTTTCTGCAGGAGCTTACTGTCTCTGAAAGAGACCTGTGTCAGTTTCACTTTTACAAAAGCAGCCCAATGTTTCTCTTTCCTTGTATCTCACTGACACATGCTTTTGAAATTTTGTTAAATAATACTCTCAGTTTTAAATACTATATTTAAAAATTACTATAGAATACTATAGAAAACTAGGAAGTATAAAATACAGACTGAAAGAAACTATTAAATGGTGACACTCTGCACATTTTACCCTGCACTTTTATTATAGAACGACCTGTTTCTATTGACACAGTAATGTGAAATGCTCATACTTAAGTGGTCTTTTGGCTCACAAGATGAAGATTTGGGAAATTCAGAGGTCAAAGCGAAGGCAACCACAAATGCACATTTCAAGTCCCATGTCCTTTTCCCCTACAGTGGATCGTCCTTTCCACCGTGCTAATTGTATTCACATCCAGTCTAAACTTAGCTTTAGCTGAAAATGCAGAAAAGAATCATTTTCATGTGTTGCCATAGCAAGGGGTAAAAAAAAAATCATAAATACTAAATGTTGTCACATCACATCAATGCATGTTTAAATAATGTGATGGTCAGTACAGATACAAGTTTTATTTACTAAAGCAGTGAACTAAAAAACAAGAAATGAATGCTCCATTTGAAAGCAGTGCACAGAGTAAACTAAAAAAGTGTCACTGAGCGGTTGCAACCTGCCATGTGTTCAGTGTGACTGGTGTAAAAATCCTGATTTGGTACCTAATTTGTGGAAGTGAGAGATCCATGTGTTCCTGCCCCTAAATCTCATTAATATTTCATTAAGTTTATCAAACTGTCTTTCAGCAGTTTCCAGCAAGCTTTTGGCTACAATCTACTATTGTGCTTTAGAGTCTTCCTTGAAATGCTCATTAAACTCTTAACCCCCATGTTTTTACAGTACACAGTGATTTACAGACACTTCCATACAAATGAGTGGACATAAGATAATGCAGCAGTTGTGGGCAAGTCCCTTTGGAGAGTGGAAAACAATATGATTTGAAAACAAAACAGATTTGATCCTCCGTTTCTAACATTTATTCTTATGAAGCACAAACATAGGGACACACCTGAACACACAAGTGATAGCACATATGCCGTTTTCGGTTCATTTGAAAAGAAACCTCTGCAAATAATTTTGGAAGGGTGAATACAGGAGTCACACTGCAGTAAGGACCAAAACAACAAGCCAGAAACTGACTGCAAGAGGTGATCTTCATCCAGCAAACCCTAGTGTGGTTACAAACTAGGGTTACTTATTGCAACTTGCAAAATATTGCAAGGGGTAAAAAGATTACTCGTGTTCTTTGAATAGTAGGCGTTTTTAGAATGATCCGTGATCCCTCTGTAGGGTAACCTATCAAAGTGTATCCTTGAAGAGCAACAACCTACAGTATACACCCGCTGTCACGTCCCTGGTTGTCAAAATATGTTTGCGTCACTGAGTGGCGGATATCATGAAATAATCATAGCCGGGTCAACCATAGCAACTGTCTGATTGATGCTGTCTGATCAGTAGCCAGTGTTGCCAGGTCCTCAGATTTCCTGCAAAACTGGGCTACTTTTAGACTACTGCTGTGTTTTCTTGGTTGTTTTTTCTCCCCGCATGTTGAGGATTGGATGTTTTGCAAATATTCTAAAAATCAGTTCTTTATAGCACTGTCAGAATAGATTATATAGTGTGTCAGTGAACTGTTCTACTCAGTCTCATAGCAATTTAAGGAATTTAGGGAAAGCTCTTGGCAAAAACATTTGGCAATGGTAGTCATGATGTTGGACAAAAGCAGTTTACTGTGTAAACATTTACAGATAGCTCACTAGCTAATACTGATGTGTGATAATGAGGGGTCTCTTTCTTTTTCAGGTTAATAGGTAGGGTGGTTAATTTTTACGTCAGAACACTTATTGTAATATTTGGGCAAGGTTCTCACATTCTCTGAAATATTTACTCAGAGAAAGGAGGCCGTCTCTACATACCCATCAATAATGATGCCTGTTAATTCAGAAAGCTTCCCCTCTTTCATTAACATTAGGCATTGTAGTCTAATTGTTTGGGTGCATGTCATTCAAAGGGGGTGTCGGACACTAAAATGAGGGCTGTATTTGTTTGAATTTTAAGTCGCAATATAGCTACATATAGTTACCGTCTGGCAAAATCACTGACTACATACTTAACTGAGCTTGGACTTGTTTGCACAACACCCACTACCTCAACCTGATGGTGCACAGCATATATTGCACAAACAACTGCACATATCTGCACCTTATTCAAAATACAGTCGTACAGTTTCTGCCACCGATCTTTGTATCCCTTATATCATATTTTCTTATTTTTATATTTTTCCTTTCCTACCTGTACAGAAGTAAATTCTGGTTTATGTAAATTCTATTTTTATGTCACGGACAGTCGAAAAAAGCATTTCGCTGCACGTTGTACTGTGTATGGTGGTGTATGTGACCAATAAAATTTTAATTTGAACTATCTGAGTTTCAGTTTTCCCAGTGTGAAACAAAATGTATGCATGCCTTCATGTTCAGCACCATCTGTTATTTTCAATTTTCATGATATCTTCATAGTGAGGATAATGTCAGATTCAGCACTTGTATTTCCCACAAAAGGGGATAAAACCTTCACACAGAAGGATGAAAAATAGCAAAGCAGCCCACACAATTTTGGTTGGAAAACGGTCATACTTTTTGGCTCAAAGTTTAATAATGCAGAATATGTCGACCAAAAATATTATGCCATTTAAAAAAATTAAATAGAACAAATATTATTTACAAATACTTTTAGTAGAAAAATAGAAATAGGTTAATAAGACACTGTTTAATGGTTAATAAGACTCTCCTTCACCAATCATTGCTGACTCAGTTAAACAATAACAGCAACTGGTTCAGTGTTGCCAGATTAGTCCAGTGTTGCCAGATTAGTCTGGATCTCTAATGCATAAATTAAAAAAAATATATATATATATATATGTGTGTCCTGAAGCTTTGGCCAAGATTTTTTTTAATATATAGTAATGATAAAACATATAGTTAAGATCTGTAGTGAGCTATGTAGTGTGAGCCTGGAGGCTGGACTTGTCTGGCAGCAGTCCAGGGGAAAAAAAAGCTTTTAGTGCTCTGTTAGAAAGAGCTATTGATTTGTTTGTACTTCAGTCCAAACCTGTTAGTAGACAATGTAAACATAGATTTTTGGTGACATCAAGTAGTTAAAGCCTGAGGCAACAAGACACATATAAACTACACCAGGTCACTGTTACTATCCAACTCTACAATATACATATTATATATTTCTATATCACTGGGCACCTCATAAAGATAGGATACCTAAAATGCCACTGTGTCTGTTCATATCATCCAGTCAATTGCTGAATGTTAGAAGTTGTCATCTTTAAGTTTAGGAGTAAATGATTGTTACCTTTCAAGCCTCATTAGGCTGGTCTTTTACTCAGACCTTGGCTGCCTGCTGTATTGTCCATTTTCCTTTGCATCTTTCTGCCTTAAATCATAACTGACAACCATAAAAATCTGCTGGCGCCATCTGCCATTTGATTGCGAGACAAAACTCTGTCCCCCTCAGGGGGGGTGGTGAGGGGGCTTCCGCCTTGTGTCTGTCAGACTAGTATTGTACCAAATAGTGACTGCCAGACTGAAAACAGTCAACAAATTCAAAGAATTCATACTTTCTATCTCTCTTTATATATATATTGCTCTTTCTCTCTAGTAACTTGTATTTTCATTAAGATGTCCCATATCTGAATACTAAATAGAATATTAGTGTCTGTCCAAGTGCCTGTGTTGTAATGATGACTGTATGCACATTCTTAATGGTAATTTAAACAATGCCGCTAATGCAAGCTAAAATTACAACCCTTCTCAACATTCTTTTCATAAGTAGTTCTTCCTGGTAAGACATAGTCCAAACACCCACTACTGTAATCTGATCTGTAGCATCAACACAATGCCAATAATAATTTCTTGGTTCTTAAGACTGTACAGTGCCATTGTTTTTAACTCATGAAATGGTATGTACCTATGACTGATTTATTAAGAATTTTCTTACTGATAAACTCATGAATTCTTAATTGGCAATAAGTCTTCTTTCCAAATCTTTACAGCAGCAGGCTCCAAGTGCACCTAGAATAAACTCTAAAAATTTTTTAAAACTCTTGTGAGCAATTACCTATTAAAACTTAAAGAAAAAAAAGAACACTTACTTTACGGTCATGTACTAACACTTTGAACACCAAATCACCATCACATGACAGGCAGAAAAGAAACTTTACATTCACCCATCTGACATTATCTCAGTATTACTGCCTCCTACTGGATGTATAAGTATTGCAACTTACATGACATATTATCAAAATAGATGTCCTACATTTGAAGTCCCTCCTTCAGGAGCCTTTTATACAGCTGCCCCCCCAAAGGTGCTAAGCAATTTTGCTCCTGCTAAAAGGCAACTTACATTAACTCAGTTTGGGCTTGTAGGACTGTTTTCATTATCTGGCAGAGCTGGTAGGATCACCAGTCGTGCTATTGGCCGAGTGTAGACTTGCCTTTTTATGTCTACATCAACAGACATGTCCATCTGGACTGCAGTGTGTCTTGATGACATGTCCAACAGGCCAGAAGGCCCTAGGCATTTGTGGATCTACAACCATGACAACCATTTTCTCTGCTAAGTCAGGGAAGAGGACTACCACTTCTGCCGTGTCTGGAGGCCAGGAAGGTAGTTTCGGATAAACCTGGACCAGAGGTTATCGGCTAAGACTTGTGAACGCCTACAGCATCGGTGAATCAACAATTCAGACTCTGGGTAGATCACCTGTGGCAAGGAACTGTTAGGTGTCACTGAATCACTTTCCGATGACACGTACCCTAAAGGCTTCGAGTTCAGAGTTGCATCCAGCTCTAGAAGGACTGTCAAAAGGACCTCTTATGGAACTGACTGAGCTCCCATGGTAGTATAAAGGGCTGACTTTACGACTTTGCCACGAAGGATCCAATAATAGCACCGCATTTTGGCAAACATTCACTCAGGTCCTGGATGATGCAGTTTGCAATCATAATGCTGAATCATTAGCTGTGGAACTGGGTGTTAACCATCCAAGACAATGGGGTGTATGGTAGATACTGTACTTCAGTGGACTCAGCTCTTCTTTATCAACCTCCAGCTCTGATAAAAACCACTAGATCCTTCAATCTCAGGGGCTAAAGGGACTTCATGAGAACACTGATTTCCCAATTACCAGGCATTGATAGTCATCAGGGAAGGACTCCTGCTGAACCTGCTTAAGAATAAGGATCTCAGCTTGGCAATAATCTTAAGATTCAGGAGAGGAATCAGGAGTAGGGTCTACCTGGATTTCCTGTGTGGTGGTATCAAGGAGTTCCTGCCAGGTATTGTGGTTCCAAGGTCCATCAGGGTTGCTGGATTGAGGAGACACTGTGGGGGCACCACAGAAGGCAGACTTATGTAGTCCAGTATGGTCATGTCAGGACTATTCTTGGCATCACTGGCCAAATAGCTGGATCCTGGATTAAGAAGTGAGGTCATTGAGACCATCTCTTCAGTTTGGTAAGAGCACTCAGAGGTTTGCCTCTGGTGAGGTCATCGGCAGGATTATTAGCTTAATCCACATAGTGCCAGGAACACTTCTCTATTAGTTCCTGGACGGCTATTCAGCTATTCTGTTTTCAATGAAGGCTTTGTAGTGACAGGACTCCGAGTTCAGCCAGGTAAGGACCTTGGTAGAGTCTGTCCACAACACTGTAGTCTCTATCCGCAAGGTCAGTTCCCTCTTCAGCAATCTAGCTAACTGGGCTGTCACAAGCGCTCCACAAAGCTGGGGTGAGAAAGTTACAAGTTACAATGAAAAATAAATACACCTGGCCTCTCTTGTCAATGGCCTTCAAGTATGCCACAGCTCCATATGCTTGCTCCAAAGCATCTGAAAATGTGTGGACTTCATATGTAACACCATCCAGCTCAATCTCAGCAGGGACATTGCCTAGGGACAGTGATATTGGGTAGGTCCTGAATTTCATTCTGCCAGAAGCACCATGACTGCAGGAGCTCAGGTGGTATATTTGGGTCATCTGCTGTTTATTCCACAGCTGCCTAACAATGACCTTTGCTCTAGTGGCATATGGCAAAAGTAGTCCCAGAGGGTCATACTGAGTAGCTAGGACCTTGTAGATTTTTCTCAGTGTGAGAATCTCATACTCGACAGGTCGGTGCCTGTACGCCAGGGTATCAATCTGCCAGTTCCAGCCTAAGGTTGACTCAGGTATGTTAGACTTGTCTTGAGCTAACCAAAGTTCCAAGCTCTCAGCTCGGGCTTCTGTTGGTAAGTGACTCAGAACACTAGGGATATCGTTGGCCCACTGGCGTATCTCAAATCCAGCTTTGGAAAGCATCTTTCTCTGTCGGTTGACCAAGTGTCTGGCTGCCTCAAGTGTGCAGACTCTGGAGGCAGTTGTCCACATAAAAACATCTCTCTACTGAGAACCTGATATACTCATCTGCCATACTGTGCTCGATCACATGGCGCTTCAGAGTATAAATGGCACACCACGGACTACAGGCAGTGCCAAAAGGTAATACCTGCCATTCCAAGATTTTAGGGGCCTCATCCACTTTCCGATAAAGCCAGAGGAACCACAGTAAGGGATGATCCTCAGGAAGGAGGCAGACCTGTTGGAACATCACCTTGATGTCACCACTAACTGCAATTGGATGCTCCCTAAATCTGATGAGTCCACCTTGCAGCGATGCTCCAAGGGTAGCACCGGGTGACAGGTACTGGTTGAGACTCTGCCTGTGATATTGGTGGGAACAGTTGAAAACAAGGCGGATTTCCCAATATTACTGACAAGGTAGTGGGGTATATACCAACATTCGTCAGAATCTGCTGTCTCTTTGGTTACTTCCTGGACAGCTCCTGTGTGCAGAAGCTTCTCCATCTCTGCTCTATAGGTTTTGGCTTTCACTGGATCCTTCAACAAATGTCTCTCAATACTGTGAAGATTAGGCATGACTGATTCCTTAGGGGTGTGCAACAGAGGCATATCTTTCTATCATAGTAATGGTGTAGCCAGTCGGAGAATTCCGTTCACTTCTGTGTGAATGGTCTTGGTTTCAAGCAATTTTATAGCCTCCTGATCTTGCTTGGATGAAGTCACCTCTTTCTCATCTCTGTATGGAACAGTTTCTATCTGCCAGAGTCTTTAGACATTCTTAAAGAGCTCATCTTTGGTCGAAAGACAGAGGTTAGCAGGCATTGTTGGGAGGATGCAGACTACCCCATGAATGGTGCGGGGCCCTGAAGGGTCCATCCTAGGCATGTGTGGACATCAGCAGGTCCACGTGGATATCCTAATATGATAGGCTCGGGTGGCGTAATGAGATGCGGCTGATCTAGGTTAATGAGGCTGAGTACCTTTCAAAAGCAAGATGGGAAGACCCTGTAAGTGTTTATAATACCTTTGCAATTGATCCACAGGATAAGACTGGTGTGACGGATGGGTCTCTCAGAACCATCATCCAGGAGGGCAAAGGTATCTAAAGTATGGTCTTCATAATGAATGTGTACAGGAACTACCTTCAGCATGACACGGTTCCCAACAACAGGTTTGTCCAGGTAGAACCTATCTGAAGATGAACTGGTAAGGCAACTTTTCTCAGCACTGACTGTGTTCTCTTGTGAGGAGCTGACATTTACATTGTGAAGAGGACGGAGGTGTTTACCCTAACACAAATTGCAGGGCTTCTTCAAGTCGCACTAAGAAGCATGATGGGTCTTGGCACAGCGCC
The DNA here is from genome assembly GCA_022758105.1 of Pangasianodon gigas. Classification (NCBI taxonomy): domain Eukaryota; kingdom Metazoa; phylum Chordata; class Actinopteri; order Siluriformes; family Pangasiidae; genus Pangasianodon; species Pangasianodon gigas. The sequence continues at coordinate 8,554,545 of CM040455.1, read as the reverse complement.
AAAAATGGTTATTCCCTTGAATCCATTCCTTGAGCTGGTCAGTGGTAAGTCTAGCAAATGCTTTGCATTGACTCAAATAATGCTCTGTACTATCACAGAAGGGACAGAATCGTTTTACGCTGAATGACTTGATCTCTTGATTAGTACCCTTCTGAGGTGACAGGGAAGTTACATTTTGTGTCTCTCCAACCCCATGAAGAATAGCTACAGTCCTCTTACTCTGTTCAGACTTAGAGGTCTGTCGGTCTTGAACTCCACTTGAGGCAGTCTCTACTTCAAAGCTATGGCTTCATAGCGGAGCCAGTTAGAGAGGTCATATAAGGTAAGTGCAGTCCCAGGTTGCCAGATCATGTGACAGCTGAATTCAGCACGCTGGTCGGAAGGAAGCTTGCTCAAAAGACATGCGACACGGGATCCACAATTCAGTTCAATGTCACCTCAGATCTTAAGGTTTTCAACAAACCCACCAATGACTGTACCTGAAGAGCTTCTGGAACTTCTGGAATGCAACTGTATCCCCACGCTTTACATCAGGGGCTTCCAGGACACTTGCAATTTTCTTCAAAGCCAGCTAGTGGGGCTGACCGAACTTCTCCTGGAGGGCCACCATGGTAACAGTAAAGAGGATAAGCAAATGCAAATAGGCATCCACTATCAGCCTAGCCTCATCTAACTTTAAGTGCTCCAACAATATCTGATATTTAAAGAGTTCAGTCCCATCTGGAGGGAGCAGGTTTTCCAAAGCTATTCAAGGTCTGTCGAACTCACTTGGACCTGGCCGATTGAACTTTGGGATGGTAGGTGTAGGCCCTCTGTACACAATCTCTGACACTAATGTGTGGGCTAAAGATGGGGTGTTTGACTCTACCTTAACCACAGGTGCTAAGCGACTGGACTGAGCAGGCATGGACCCAGGTCTGGAGAAAAAAATGGAATTTGGGCCTGTGAGGGTCTCCGATATGAGGGCTGTGCAGCTGAGGATAATAACTGTCTGAGCTCTTCGGGTGTTGGAGGCGGAAAAAACCTGCCTGAGGTTTGAGAGTAATACTGAGGATGGCAGTATGTTAAGTGGAGGGTGAAACTGGGAGACCCTCATATCCTTTGGTACCTCTGGTTGGTATGTAGCTGCACCAGATATTGTTAATTTTAAAGTCTCTATAACCCTTCTCATGTCTGCCTCAGGGTCAGGCCAGGGTTGAGGCTCCAGCCACTCTTCATCATCAGCTGATGCAGCCAGTTCACTTTGGTCTATGTGGCAGGGAGGTCTGGATGGCAGTAGGGAGTCTGGTCGTACTGGAAGACTGTCATGGCTTTTAGCTGTGCTGAGGTCTGCTCTAAGTGCTTGGGCAACTTTGACCAGTTCTTTGAACTCCATATGAACTTCTTTCAACTCCATCAAGTCAGCACGAAGGGCTTGGTGTGATTGAAGAAGTTGTGCATTCTCTCTACGGATGGCTTGGAGTTCATCAGGGTATTCAGGCTCAGGGTAACTGTACCGCTGGGCTGACATGAATGATTGATGTAGGGTTCCGCTGCGCTCTGAAAGCTTGGTAGACCTAACCGGGGATCGGTTTGACCGAAATGAATTCAGCATTGAGATGTTATGATCAATAAATCCATGTGAACATCATCAAATGAAAATAATGCCGATTAACCCTTCTGCAATATCATTGATGTACAGGTTATAGGCAGGTAAACTACAAGGTAAACTAATATTTATCTCAGTATTTAGCACAGACCAAGTTACACAGCTTAACTAATTATCTGATGAATATTTATCTACCATGTGATCATGCGTGAATCTCGGCATGTCCGTGCATGCCCGTGCAAGCGCGTAAAGTTGAACAATACACCACAAACACAGTTAAAACTTAAAGAAAACAAAGAACACTTACTTTATTTTCATGTACTAACACTTTGAACACCAAATCACCATCGAATAGCCGCATGACAGGCAGAAAAGAAACTTTACATTCACCGGCTGACGTTATCTCCGTATTACACAATGACTCAGCAGGCAGCGGACTAAAACAATACCACCTTCTACTGAAAGTATAAGTATATAAGTATAATTGCAACTTAAAAGAAATGTTACAAAATTATAAGTCCTACAGCAACAGTCTCTGCTTCGGGATTTTATGCATGCTGTATGCGTAATTCATTACATTTTATAAATACAATGCATCCAAATTGCAAAGCTTCAGTAGAATGGAATGTTTCCAAATTTTTAAATACATCACAGGCAATGCTTAACAGATTATCTTTGGTAAGTAAAATCAGCAAATTTAGGGTATGGATTTTGTGTTACACTAGGCTCAAATAATCTGTGTCTGTCAACTATAACACACAAGTGAAACAGCTTGTGCAAGAAGGACTGTAATGAAAACATACCCCAAGCACATTTTTAGTAAGTCACTTGTGAATAGAATGGCAGATTGAGCTGTAAACTACACTGCAGTTATGGGCAGAAAGGTGCTGAGGAATCATGGTCCAGTATTCTCTAGTCAGATCCAAAAATAATGTTGAACAGGTTTAAAAGCACACATTTCACCTTTCTCAGGAAGCAGTATTTTTCCATGCCTGTGTAAACACTAATCCATGGAGGCAGAACTGTGTTGAAAATAAAAAAGAGAATGAAATACAGGGGGGATCTACAGCACACCTACAGCACATCCTGAACAAAAAAGGAAGTCATGGTAGAAGCTGATACCAGCATTCCATAAAAGTGTAGTTTGTGAAATGAATGTTAATGGAAATCTGTTCAGCATCCCAGAGGCTTTGCCATGGGGAATAGAGCAGAATGAGTATCTATGTGTGATTCTCAAGGCTTGCACAATATTGATTAACACTTTATAGTATTAAATACTAGGATTATGGTTGGTAAGATGGTGCATTTGCTAATTGAGAGTATTGGAGTTTGCATAAAATTATTGATTACAGATGACAGGGGAACCATCAGAATTGTTATTTTTCCCCCAAAATCAGCTCTACTATCCCTGAGGTCTTCACACCCACTGTACATTATAGGATACTGAAAATGTTACTAAAAGCAAGGAGTCAGGATTCTATGCTTAGGCTGTATAAAATCTGTATTGCCATTTGAAGTAATCTGATAAATGAAAACTCCTAAGGTGAATTTTGTAATGTAGTTCCAGTAGAACTGAGTTTACCTCCAGAACTAGTGGCATCCTTTAATACTGCTAAAATCTGTACTGTAAAAAATACATAAATATTATTATGCACAATGCATTGGTCTAACAATGGGGAAAAAACATCAAAAGTCTGGGACAGGACTGCGAGGAAGAGGATGCATAAGTATACTATTCTAGATTAAGACTTGTGCGTAGATGAATCTTTCAATAAGATAATGAAACCAAAGATAAATCCAAATCATACAGAAGTAGCTGAAGGACCAACAACAAGGATCCACATTTTAGAATGGCCATCTCAGTTTCTAGATTTCTAGATCTGGACCCTAGTAAAAATAAATAAAAAAATAAATAAATAAACCCATGAGCTGACTGGACGAGGGCAGTCCACATGAGCAAACGTAAACATATAAAGCAACGTTAAATGTTTTGACTGGGTGAGGTTCCAAGATCCCTCTACAAGTGCCTCTAACTTTATTAGACATTACAGGAAGGGTATTCTTTCCAAGGACGACTTCACCGAGTATTAACTGTAGGAGTGCTGATAATATACACCCAAGGATTTTTCAAGGGGTTGTTAGCCTCTTAGAAGCTTTTTTTTTACCCTAAGAGAGAAACACTCTGTAGTAGGAATCTACATACAGAACATTTAAGGGTTCCCCAAAAAACATATTGTGTTAAACTAATACTACAATGCCTCGATATGTTTATTGAATATGTAATTGGTTTTGCTCATTTTAATAAACGGTACTAATTCTGGAGTTGACTGTGCAGTGACATGTCCTTGCCAGAACCACTGTGTTTTGAGTTACACTTAGCAGGAAGACTTCTCAACCACATTATGATGGAAGTATTAGTCAAACTGCTGCCTGGCCTGTTCTACTCCCTATCTCTGCAAACCCCCCCCCCCCCCCCCGTCCCCCCCCTTTTTTTAAGGGAAATAAAAGAATAAAGCCCAGATTGTTGCTCCCCTCCTACACTGTCCCTTTACCCTTTGGTGAGGGGGTATTGTGCTGCTTTTAATGTCTGTGCACAAGCCATTTTAATGAATATGTACACTTTAGGTTTATGGGTCTTTGTCACCTAGGTATCTCTCATATAGTGGATGAAGGACTCCTAGGACCCTAGTGAAAGAAAAGAGGAGAGAAAAGGAGAACGGAAGAAGATACTAGAAGTCTGTCACCTTGTCTTTTTGTACTCTTAGGGTTTGAAATCGTGAGGATTTTTCTTTATGAGGTACTTAGGTTCCCAAAAAGTGTAGTTGTGACAATCATACATAAAAACACAAAAACCACATCATATCATATCCTTGTGGGTTCACAGTACAGTAGCGCTGATATCAGTTAACTCTATCGCTGTCTATACTAGGCCTGCATGATAGTGTAAAACCACACAGGCCTCTATTTTTGGGTAGAATGTAATACAATACTGAAGCTTTTGGGAGCAGCGGCGGCTCTGCTTTTGTTGTTTCTTTTCTCCATATAGCACTAGGCACTATGACCACTTCCATCAGAATAAAGATGTACATAACACAGAGAAAACAGAATATCACACACACTGAATGTGCAATTTGAATGTCATCAAGAGAGCAGTCAAAGACGGCACTACCTAAGATGTTAAACCTGGGTTTTTTACTCAAAAAGAACAAGTGTGATGCAATGAAATGTATGCAAAGCAGAGACTCTTTCCATAGCACCACACAGATGATGCATGGACATTTAAAAGGAATGCACCAAACACCTTCTGCTTTGTAACTGAAGTGTATACAGTAACACAACATCGTTATGCTCACACTAATGTTTCATGAAAGCTATTTTCAAAAAAATCGTAAAATAAATGGTCAAAGTAGTAAAATATGTGAAATACTAACTGGATCGTTTAATTAGGCATGTTAGGTTTTGCCTATTTTTGCTTGTTAAGATAAATGGTAAGCATTGGTAAGGCAATGTCTATGTGTAGGCTAGAAAAAAAGATAAACATTTGAATCTTCATAAATTAAGTTTCTTTGGTGATTAATTTTGTTAAATTCTTCTTGTGATATATGTGTTATTGTAATTGAATAATGGAATAATTTAGATTTACTCCATTATTTATTAAAAAAAAAAAAGTAAGACTGACAGATTATTTAAAAAAATGTAAATAAATAAGCAATTGTTGTAGCTCAGTCTATGCAAATAAACATGATTATTTATACAGTTCATTAGTCATTTGGTATTGGTAGAAATGCTACTGATTTTCATAGTCTTCTTGAATTTTCTTCCACACATACTGGCTTCTGTTAAGTATAGAAACTAAGCAACGTCCTCAAAAATAGCTCATGAAAAAAAAAAAAAAAAGATGCCCTCGTATGTGCAACTTCTCACTTTTCTTATCCAGTCTACACAGCAGCTTCCATGTGGAATTAATGCCGACAGTGTTTATATAAGACCAGCTGCCTCAGGACGCCAGGTTCATTAATATGCTCGTCACCGCCTCCCAGAAGTTCTGCAAGCTCTGCAGACGCAACAGCTGCAACTAGGCGGAGGCGTCCCTCAAGGACAATATGCACAACTCACAATCCTCCCTTATCATTATGCATCCTTCCCTTGCACTTAAACACGCCTTCTCACGTTTAACATGGTCTGCCTCTTTCTTCCAAAGTTCTTGCATCTCCTAATTACGAACAAGGGGGCCTTCGAGACATCTGCTAGTGCCATCATATTTGGATGCAAATCACATTAGGAGTGAAGATCAAAGGTAACTAGAATTAATGCAACGCTGTCAACTTGCATGGGAAAACCAGCTCCTGAACTGGAGATGGATATGCGGGCAAGGGCAAAAATATATAGGTATACAGGCTATTTTAATAGGGTTGTGATTTAATAGGGTAATGTAGGCTGTACTGCACCGTGCACATTTCCTACTGCAACGAACCTATCTGTAAACGAAATGAAGCCTCTAAGGATTTATATATGTACGCATGCATATTATGTGGATTTTGGTGCATTTGGTACATTAACACTAACATTATATGCGTACAAAGAACTAGTCTATATTCATTAAAAAAATAGAGGTTATTACCTCTTCAGCGTGCAGGTTTCAGTTGCACCGGCCTCCTCCCTCAGTGCATGCAGTGTCCTTACAGACCGAAACGTCAACAAACAAGGGGAAAAATCCAGAAGGCGACGTGAGAATTAGGTATTTGTTTGTATCACGTTGCTCCTGAGCTCCATACGACGAGAACCCTTCAGCCATATGTTTATTCTGGCACCCCTTCGTAATGTCCACACGGATTCCCCGTAGAAAAGCGCATGGTCCGATTAGAGAGGAGAGCGCTATGCCACCGGTGGTCTCTGCACACTGGAGCAGCACGCGCTTCCCAAGGAAAATAACGGGCTCGCGCACCTGGCGCTGTCCGCGCGAGTCAGCTGATTCTGGCACACGCGATTGGCCGAGGGGAGCGCGAGCGGGACACCATCTGTTTCGCGAGAATTGCTGGGATTCGAACAAAGACGCGCGGAGGGGATAATGCCGAAAAGAGGGCAATCTACTGAGAGCGTCCTCCAAGCCTTCTGTCACACACACAACACCCCCATCAACCCCTCTCCCCCCCACACACCAACACACACACACACCCCAACACACACAC
>CM040455.1:8504265-8547668 GCA_022758105.1 Pangasianodon gigas | reverse complement strand
CCCCCTCCCTTCCTCTTTTCCTAGTCGTTGTGATAGAAGAAGACTGCGTGCTGTTCCTGTCCCCATGAGACAGCATCTCTTTGTTTAGCCTTTGAAAGCACTTTTTACAGAAAGGTGTCCTCAAGGCTAACCCTGTTATTGATCCTCAGAGTTACTTATTTATTCATTTATTCATTCATTTTCATTTACTTATTCCAAACATCACTTAATGAACAGTTTAAAGATGTAAATGACAGTATTAATATTAATACTTATTGGCATTAATGTTATAAAGTTAGGTAAGGATGAACTCACACTGCCACCTTTGCTAAATTTGGAATATTTATCTGATTGGGTCATTATGATCATTACGATGCAAATCCAGATTTCAACTTCTGAAAGAGTCTGAAAGTCCTAGATAATTAGATCCTTTCTGCCTATGTGGTATGACAGTGTGTATGGCGATTCTAAACTTGATATCTAGTGTAAATATTTATGGTTATGTAATCGACGTAATTCATTCATTCATCTTCCGTAACTTCTATATCCTGGTCAGCGTCACGGTGGTCTGAAGCCTATCCTGGGAACACTACGCGTGAGGCAGGAATACACCCTGGATGATACCCCAGTCAACTGCAGGGCACCACAGACAATCACACCTAGAGGCAATTTAGTGTAGCCAATCTATCTTTATAACCTACTTATACAACCAGATAGTAACCCAAGCTCAGGATTGAATCAGGGACCCTAAAGCTGTGAGGCAGTAAAGCTACCTGCTGCACCACAGATCACAAACATCAGCTTTAGTGTTAGCTAGCTAGTCAGCATCAGTCTAAGTAACTTCCATATACTCAATGCACACACAAAAAAAATCTGAATTATAATGGCATGTATACACAGAGCCTTTCCTTTCCTTTCCTTTCCACACCCCAATCCAATCAATGTGAAATTCTGCACACATGCATGAGCCTCTCCACCAAGAGATTTGTGGAAGTACATGCAATCAGTTCAAGGAATCACACAATGGCTGAAATGAAAAAGAAATGGTCAAAGCTGGTGTTAAAAGGAAATTCACTGCCAGCCGATGATAAACACTCTTATTGAAAGTAAGGTGGTGGTGAGTCACTGACTTAAATAGCATATATGTATAATAGCATACTGTATAGTACTGAAAAATAATAATACTGTAAAAATCCAAATATCACAAAAATCACTGAAGTAATCTGGATGTGTTCTCACACATGCTGTGCTGTACTCTCATAAAGACATCGTAGATGCATATAATTGTCAGAAGCAGACTGGGAATAATCTGTGAGGCTCTGTTTGAGGCTAGCCAGTCAATAAAAGCCTATAGCATAGGCATTTGTATTAGTCTTGGGTGACCATGAAACACAAGTGATTTTTACTCATAAAACCCTGTCTATATATTTTTATTAAATTGTTTTAGATTGATATTCTCTGCCTTTCCTATTGAGGGTCAGTTATGCTATATGGTGATGGCCATGCTAGGCCAATCACAGAGAATTATTCCAGTGTTTCAGTGAATCACTTGTGTGATGAAGATAAAGGCTGTGTAAATGGCTTGTAAAAATAGAAAGAGCTTTTGTCACCTCTGAACTGAAGAAACTACTATGTATATAGATGCATATACTTCCTCAACTCTCTTGGATGTTTTTTCAGGGAAAAAATATCATATCAGGCAGACCTCTGTGACTTGTTGGAAAGCCTCAGAGACAGCTCTCTTTTCAAATTAAATACACAAAATATTTTTCTGCAGTATGTTCTAGCAATATATATTGAACATACATCATGTAATGCATTTGCACAATAAATAGACATAAGAATTTGTTGATTTTTCACATCAGATTACTATAGAAAAAATATAATTCTTTTATGTATATCCAGTGTGATGAGATTAGACACCCTTTTATTGTTACTGTTAAACAACCTTTTAATGTTATTTGCCAGCTTGTGCATTCTGTATCATTGTTCCATTGAGCAACTCATAGAACTCCACCATCTGTTTCTCTGAAAGCTGTTTACTGGCTGTTCAAATTTCTCATTAAATTCTCACACAAGCCCTTGTGCTACTCTTCTTTTGGATTATTTTACAGCAACACATTTGCTTCCCTTGTGAGATTGCTGTCAGTCAACCTAACAAACTTAAGCGTGGAGCAGTTGGCTCAGAAATGCCTCAGCCAATGACATGTTCTGTCTGTTCATTGCCTAATTAATATTCATGACCTTCTCAGCTAGTGTAGGAGACGAGAATTCCCCAAAACAACACCACCCCACCACCAAACTCTTCCCTTCAGCAAGCCATTTCTGAAAGCTGACAAACATGGCTAAGACAGAAAGCTGCAATCTGTATCAACCTATATCACAACATGGAGAAAAGAAGCTGACATACAAAAATCATTCCCTATACAGTGGCACCATCATACAGCTAGCTAAGGAAACAATAAAAACCCAGACAAAAAAAAAAAAAAAAAATGGGCGGAAGATGGTCTTTTTTCCCCCAGAATTTTTATATGCAATATAGGCATGCTTTCAGATGAGTAATAAAAACTTATACACTGTTTTTAAGTATCTATAGCATGCAAGAACTCAGTATTGCTCCATGACACATTGTATATTAAATCTGCAGGAAGGCAGGATTACAGCCAAAGTCTTGGCAGTCCTGATGGTGAGGAATGTGCAGGTGGTATCATCTTTTACTCAGCACACTATATGAGAAACATCAGATATGCTGCGCCAATATTAGAAATCTAGTGGTGGTGTGTGAAGAATGTTTGAGCATATGGTGTGAATAATCCTAGAAGATTAAACTGCCTTTGTCGCACTGGTATTATGCACAAGGAAGACACCAAGCCACACCCAGGATCCTCATATTAGCTAGGTTATGAGTGTATATACACGAGTAGTTCATGAGAATGATGAGATCTGAGTCTGAGAGGGATGAAGTGGGAGACATGCAACAGTCACAGATTATCTCAATACACCTCTGGTTATATTGGATGTATCAAGATGTAGTCATTTTACTCATAATCTACTTAATATTTTTAAGTATATTTAAAATATTTTTTTAACCATTTTATCTTGGGGAACTATCAAACGATAGCAATTTCATGGAGTTTTCTTCAAACTACATCAGAACCAAATGAATATCTGAATCTCATCTCCTCATGCCAATGATTTTGCTGTGGAAAACAATGAGACAGATGGGCAGCCTGTCAGATGTCATTGTGAATGTGGGTGTCTGCATAACCTGAAAGCTTTAATGTGCAGGTGCTGCGGTGGAAAATGCCTTCAGCTTGTGTCTCCTATCACACACCCACACACAAAGCCATAAAACATAGTGTATATTTCACATAACTATGCCACCTGTAGCTAGCTGAAATAGCAGAGATGGACTCTTCTGGAAGCCTGCCCAGCATTAATGCCCATGATATTACACTTAAGCATATTGATAGGAGATATTGATTAGTTGTAATAAGATGAGGGCTAAACAGTGCTGTTTATCAAGCTCTTTCTCATCTGCAGAGAAGGTTTCCCTGTGAATGCTAAACTGCATCTTGATCAGTCCACAGGGATCTCTCACAGCTGGGTGCTGTGGTTTAATTTCTTTCTAACCATGACTAGACAAAAAAGGCCTCAGTAAAGTTCAATACAGTTTGAGCCACTGGGATTTAGAAGCCCTAGTCAAATAGGGGAAAGTAATCAGTCACCCAAATTGATTCCCCTGCCAAATCAGAATGTTCCTGATAGGCTAGATTTACACAGCAACAATTGCTGTTTCATAGAAATGTAAAGGTAATATTTGGCTATTGATACTCCTATAAACTAGATACTGTGTGCGTGCACTTGGATGGGTTAAATGCAGAGCACAAATTCCGAGTATGGGTCACCATACTTGGCCACAAGTCACTTCACTTCACTTCACTTCAAAACAGAGAAAAATAGAACATAGAATACAGTATAAAGTCAGTGTTTGTGGTCACCAGTTGTACTTTTCCACCAGACAATGACACTCAGCTTGTTGTGGCAAATTACCCATAATCCTGCATTTTGTTGGTATCTCCTCCCCCATCTCCTTATACTGATGTTTAGGTGCATTGTAATTTAAATAAACTCACTGTATCTCATGTTTGCTAGTTCACTCTGAGACAGACACACGGCCATGCCACACACATTTTAACACCAAATGACATTTGCCTGATTTCAGTTATATATATATATATATAGATATAGATAGATAGATAGATAGATATAGATATAGATATATATATATATATATATATATATATATATATATATATATATACAGTACTGTGCAAAAGTCTTAGGCACCGTATTTTTTTTAGTGCAAACTTTGTTATAGATTTTTATTTTATGACTTCTACATTAGAGATTCAGTACAAACACATTTTAGATTTCCAAACATTAGTTTTCCAGCACAAAATTAAATATTACAGAAAAATATTTATATGTCAGTAAAGAAAGCAGCATATTACATAAGAGACACTTTTCAGACAAAAAAACATAATGAAGGCTGCTGGGTTTTGCTGCAAAAATAAGAAGCGAGTGTGACAGTCAAAGTCTCCAGAAGAACTGTAGCTGGATCTGCAAGATGCTCAGTAATACTTACAGCTAATTTCCTTATAAAACTGCACAAATTGTACCTGAGACTACTATTTTTTTTTAAAGGATCATCACACAAAATATTGACTTTGTTTCATTTATTACTGTTTACTGCTCTTTATGGTATTTTTTTTAATGTAGAAACATTTAATTTCATTATTTTTGAAGGCATCTTTGCTCTACAGCATTTCTTTGCATGTGCCTAAGTCTTTTGCACAGTACTGTGTATATATATATATATATATATGTATAGAAATGAAACCAGGCAAATATATATAGCTCCTTTAACAATGCTACATTTGAAATGGATTCTACCTCTCTTGTCATCGATTTGGATAAAGGCAAGCCAAGTGAAAAACTGACTTTAGTCAGGTGCAAATGCTTTTCTCGGTACAAAACCTTTTGTTTTTGCAGAATTAAAAATAGAAGTAAAGAATGTTGAAGTTAAGATTTTTCTTATAACTGAACTAATGATCTATTTAATTGTTAGAAACGCATTATACCAGAGTACCCCATGTTCTTGTGATGAGATCTCATTCTGTTGCTGCATCATTTCCATAATGCCAACACACACACACATACACAGAGAGAGAGAGAGAGAAAGAGAGAGAGAGACAAAGCCCTTTTTGTTCTCTGTTGCTATTCTCTCTGTGACATGTGGCACAGATAGCCCAAACAGCAGAAACTGAAGTCACAGAACTCTCATCCCTTGCTGTCCATCACAGGCTGTAATGAAGATGGATTAAGGGGTGTGGGAATCTGTGCCCTCTACTCAGGGCTGATAGAGGAGAAGATTAAATATGACTGGGTCAAGATTGATTTAGTGCTTATTTATAGGCACATTCTCTTTGGCGGAACTAAAGATTCCTGAACTATCCTGAACAACTGCTAAAGTTCCAGGTTCCTGGTTTGTATTTCTGCAGAACCATTGACCATTATGTAAAATAACAAATGCAACACGTGCAACTTCAAAGTGGATCTGACATTCAGAACACAGCAAAAGCACAGTGACCAAGGAGGAGGTTAAGATGGAAATATTTGTCCTTTAGTGTTTTTGCTTGTATTTTTTTTCTGCATGAAAACAATGTTAACATCATTATAACCTTTTAAAGCAGCTGTGCATAAATTAAGCAATTTCATGCTTCTGTGTGTCAGTTGACGGCTGTGAAAAACACACTCCTACATTGTTGTTACTGTCTCAGACCAAAAAAACAAACTTTGGTACTCACTTGTTAAAAAAACACAATTTTTGCCAGGTAAGATGGTTTTAATGATGAGTTGTATGTTCCATTTGAAGCAAGACAGTGTCAGTCCTGTTCCTAGATCGAGTTCCTAATCTCTAATTATTCTGCACATTTCCACCACAAAAGGGCTAGAACTTGGCTGGAAAAACCATCTCAGTAACCAGCACCACTGATCTGGACCCAGGAACTGGTGATGTCAGGGATGTGTGGACGATTTACTTGCCATTACAACAATAAGAGCAGCTCAATTTTTTTTTACATGACCACCATTACAAAACACATAAAGAATACAGTTGTTTGTTTGTTTTTAAATATTATTATTGGAAAAAAAATTAAATATAATCAGTGGTCTAAAGAAGAAATACATGTACTCAAAATAAATAGCTACAAGCAATAGAAACATTTCACCATTACAATTTAGCAGACGTTCTTATCCAGAATGACTCTCAGAAGTGCTTTGTAATCAAAAATATACCATCATGCTAGTTCAAAAAGTCAGGGTCTAAGAATAACATCAGGCTAAACCCTGTAAGGAAGAAGTTAGTACTTTAGTCTTTGTTTGAAGACAGCTAGTGACTCCGCTTATCAGACGGCCAGAGCAAGCTCATTCCACCACCTGTGAAGAGCATTGATCATTATGCTGTTTACAGATGCTGATGGAATTGACTTTGCAAGGTAATGGTTCAGCTTTTCATCTGGCAAAAGTGTGGAGCAGCTCTTAAAAAGGTGTGCTGCTTCCCTGAACATGACCACATGGGTGGGTTGACAACTGACTCCCTTGAAACAAGCTTTGCTACCCTCTATGCCACCCCAACTCTGTCTTCATATCACATGTCTGAGAAATTACATATGTCTCTATTACATATTATGCAATTCATGCAGACATAATGGATCAGGTCTAGCTGGATCAGCTCTAGATCATCAATGATTGATGATTTCTATTGAGTGGAGCTATGAAACCTATACTGTAATGGAATTTTGTGTCCATTAATTTTGCACCGAGAAACAAATCAGATTTTCTGAAAATGCATCCTTGTTCTATAATTCAATTAATTTCAATTTTATTTATATAGCACTTTTAACAAAGGACATTGTCACAAAGCAGCTTTACAGACATCCTGATATCAATTTTAAAATTTAAATTTATCAGTAATGAGCAACAGTGGCAACAGTGGCCAGGAAAAGCTCCCAGAGATGACGTGAGGAAGAGACCTTGAAAGGAGCCAAACTCAAAAGGGAAACCATAATCTGGGCAACACCAGATTATACATGTACGATTATAAATCGTTACTCCTCTAATTATGTTGTACCACCTCATAGGGTGGTCCTGCCCCAACATAGAGTTAGCCAACCTGCATGTAAATTTATAAATTTATAAATTAAGCCTAGGGCCATGTTTAGCAGCCATAATATTTTGCTTGTTAAAATTTATATTAATTCTGTGTGGTAAGAGGAAGGTAGTAAGAAAAAGATTTCTAAAAGGTACTCTATTGCGCCACTCAGCTGTATGTGTGTTTTCATTCAGACACCTCCCAAAAAAGATGCAGATAGAAACGTAGGGGACAAGAGCAATATCTCTTGTGTTGGGGTCAAAAGAGAGTGCTGACCTTTTCTATAGAAGATAGGGCAGGGTGGTGACACGGGGTTAAAGAGGAGCTAGGGAAAATGCTTTCAGGGACAGAAATTCTCACACACAGCACACATAGTCACACACAGAGCACTGAACACTGACAGAAGCTGTTGCCATGAAGATTGGCTGGCTTGGTTTTATGTGATAAGTAAGCTCTTTTCCTGGCTGGAAGAAATTTGTATTTCCTAATGATGGCATATTTAAATGGACATATCTCTCTCCCACTCTCTGTCTTATCATATGCGACTGCAGCATGGGGTGACTTGCTTCACTAGGCTGAACTAATGGATAAACTAATGCTTCCTACAGTGAGATGGCTGTATGTATATGTACGTATGTGAAATACACAGAGCAGCCATGCATGTTTGCCTTATTAACCAGAGTGGACAAGTGTGTAAATGCTACATTTGAATAAAACAAACAAGTAAAAAAAGTAAGCATTTCAACAAGGAACCTCTATTTTAAGAGCAGTTAGAAATGTTGCATAAACAAGTCTTAAATGTTACCATCAGTATGATGTCAGAAGACAACCCTCTCTCTACTAACAGTATAAATCTAAATGACTGTGGGTATTTATCATATTCAAACCAGAAACCCTAGAGATCTGGCAATACACCACTTTAGTCAGTGAACTGTGAATGCTTGACTGAAAATGTTCTCTAGTAATCTTTTCATATATATATATATATATATATATATATATATATATATATATATATATATATAGTATGTTGCCAGTAGAATGTATATAGAAAATCCTTATTGGATTTTTAAAAAATTATTTATTTATTTATTTAATCTTTTGAGTAACCATGGTTCTAAAACCTCCTGTCAAATCTCAGTTAAATATGAAAATATATTTATAAATGAAGATTGAAAAAAAACTACAAGAGGGTTAAAACATAACATATAGTAATGTTACAGAGCAATGTAATTAAGGATAACTGTTCTGTTTGTGCACAGGAGCTTTTCAATGTGCATCATCTGTTCTCCTGAGAGATAACTTTTGCTGGATCACTGATGGTTCCTCATATACAAGCCCTGACATGTAGTTTAAATATTCAGCAGATCTTCCATGTGTGCACTCAGTGAACACATTTTGGTTTTAGAAGGGTGTAGAGAAAAGACAATAACCAACAACTAGAGAGACAGAGAGAGAGAGAAAGAGAGAGAGAGTTGACTACTATTCAGCACACACTATTGGCTGTTCACTGAACTGTCTTGATTTTCCTTCAGTGTGCCTCATTGCACAAAGCACAATGCAGAACAAAACAATATTAAGACAACATAGTGCTCTGCCACTGTATTTTCTGTACAAGTGTGCAATATTAAAAAGACATATTTGTCATCACTAAATTGTATTACTCATATTTTTACAATATGTTTTTAAATTACTACAGCCTTTAAATATCCACATTCTGACATTTTTATTATATATATAGTCTAGAATATATTTAGTCTAGAATGGCAATAACCACCAATAATACAGTGCAGATGAAGGCACTTACATATGATAACTAAACCCATTTACTTTATACTGCACATCTTCTCTGAGATTGAAAAACTATTAAAATTGTAACATCATAACAGTAGGTTTTCTCTATGGACAAGAACCTCACAGGCATCAATTTCAGTAGCAGACTGTCAGTACAAAGACAGATCAAAATGTTTTTTTTAAATGTATTAGGTATCAATGGGCAGTATACATGTAAAAATAAATTTCTTAAAGAAAATCTTCTTGTATCCTTATTAGAACAATCACACAAAAGAAAATGACAAAGAAAAAGTGATCAAAGTCAACTAAATCATAATACTGCACTGCGTAACATTGCTGAAACAATGTAGACCTGGCTTCCTTGCATAATGTGCACAAGCAGCATGCATTTGCTTTTCATACCTCATCACATGCTCTTCTTTTCCAGGGCTGGGAAAGTTGTGATCCTCACTCCAGCATATTCAACAAGGGTCACTTTGCAGGAGCGTGGCTTCCCTCTTCCAGCCAGAAAGTTGTTTTTTACATGCACTGAAGGCAGCAGATGGGGCCATGGCATCCATATTCATTAGCCTCGGTCTGCCACCTTGACCCTGACGCCAGCTCCCCATCCGTGCTCTCTTCATGGACTCAATAGAAGTAACTTGGGGCTACTGCAAGGCCCCTAGAACATGTTTATTATCCCAAAGGCTGGGAAACACGAAGAACCTTTTCCCTAACAATCCCCCACCATCCCAACTCCAAATCTGCATTACGACACTCGCATTCTCAAGCAAGACCCTCAAGAATGGAACATCTGCCCCACTAATGGGGCTTTCTTAAAGTTGTGTGGATGATAAATGAAGGAAGTCTAAGGAGACAATGGTGGGAGAGTAGACTGAGGCAAAATCACAAAACTGATCAATCAGAGAAGAAAGGAATAAAGGATTATAGGTGAGGAACAGCCATTCTTATCAAATGGTTAAGCTCTGGACTAAGGAACTACTAAGGAAAGCCTGCACTATCTAGAGCGAAGCCATGCCAAAATTTAAAAATCATCTAAAAATCAGTCTGTGCACTACTAAG
The DNA here is from genome assembly GCA_022758105.1 of Pangasianodon gigas. Lineage (NCBI taxonomy): Eukaryota > Metazoa > Chordata > Actinopteri > Siluriformes > Pangasiidae > Pangasianodon > Pangasianodon gigas. The sequence continues at coordinate 8,537,617 of CM040455.1, read as the reverse complement.
CAATAGTATTACCCTCTTTATATCATAATTAAGCTGAGGGTGAGAGGAGAGGAGGCTGTGAGAGATCCACATGCTGATCATAGATTTAATAAATTGGTTAAATGGATTAGGAGAGAAAATTAAATGACAAGATTTTACACTGGTTTTACACATCCAAAAAGTAAATGTAGCCCATTGTAAGATTCAGCAATGGTTCATGAAGTAATAATTCACTCAGAAGGTATACACAGAGGAATAATGGTGAAAAGGTAGGGTTGTGTGGGCCACAAATGTCACTAATTAGGCAGAAGCAGTAGCAACCTAAAGGAAGGCAAGATTTATGTTACTATAGTGCTTTGTACTTCCTTTTCAGTCACTGCAGATTAGGCCAATATGAATAGAAAATGACAACAGCCTTCAGTATTACAGTATAAAGATTGAAATTTACTTCAAACTGCAGAACTTTGAACTGTATGTCAATGTAGGAACTTTTGGATTAGTGCTTTCCTCATGCATACTGTAGCCTACTGCATTCCTCAAAATGGATTCCCGTGTGGAAGATGTCACCATAATAAATTGTCATGGTCTTCTCTCTCAGCTACTGAAATATATTTGGCACATTTTGAGCACTGCAGTGTCTGCAAATGGGAATGTTAGAGAGTAGATATTCGAGAGCATGATGTCATTCTTGTACACAACACACACCATACAAAAATGAACTGCTGCACAGCAGAAGTTAAGCTGGAAGTGCACAAAGAAGCATAACCTTGATGTCAGCTTTGTTGAGGAGCAGTGGGAGGGGGGCAGGGGAAGGATTGAAAACAATATGTACAATTTAAAAATCCAGTATATCTTAATTTCTGTTATTAGCATGATAGTTAAGGTAATGGACACATTCACATGCCTGGGGACTTTACTAACAGCAGGTGCCATTAACGTAAATTTAGAAATCTAATGAGCCTATTTTTCATTATATGACTAATTAAACACATTTGTGAATGGCATAAATTACTTTTATATACGTAGGAGTTAAATGGCATCCATGTGCAATTGTTCGTTTTCCATTAGTTTGAAATGTCAGCAGCAGTCCTTGAGGCAGGACGCCAATTTAGCCTGTCATGTCAAATAAGGTTCAAAGTTCAAGGTTCTCTATTTGTCACATACATTACATACATGTGATGTATTAATGTAGTGAAATGTTTTTCCTTACTGCTTTGTCCCACAGTGCAACTGTTACACATGATAAAACAGAATATAATAAAACCTGAATATAATAAAAGAATATAATGAATAAAATAGAAAAATAAAATAGAATAAGGCTTGGTCATTGTGGCGAGGTAAAAGATCTCTTACCATTTCAAAAGAATTATCTGACCACACATCTGAGCACATCATAACATTCTGTGATGTGAGGCAGTATGGACAATAAGCAAAGGGATACTTCTGTAAAGTTTCAAAAAATATATTTACTCATAAATGTGAATGGATGAATTGCATTCAATTGTAATTTGTAGTTTTAATTGTAGATGATGCAAATATAGTAGAAGTAGCCACCACTGCAACCATCAAAAGAGATTACTCACTGAAAGATAAAAATAGCGGGTCCGCTAGCACAATGTGGAAATGTACATTTTAATATATCACTTGTTAATGGTTCCCTTCCCTGAAGATGTGCTAGTTAAAAGAGAGGAGAAAATTATTCATCTGAGCCAGTGGCTTCAGGCTATCATGCACATTTTAAGATTTCCCTCAAAAAACACTCTTGGTCATCTTTGTTATACCATTACATTTTAGGCATTATCTACCACCCTCATAGACAAAGGGAACACCCATTAGCACAAACATATGAGTGCTCACTTAGCCTTTCAGTCTAACCCTACAGAAGAATCTTTACAATCAACAACCTTTTATTTAAATCAGAAAGTTTTTAGCAGATTGCTGGTGATAAGGGTCACGCTGCTACATACACTGTCTCACAGCCAGGTCTTATTCAGCTTTTCAGCTGTGCAAGGCTCAAACACAGCGGGAGTAACATCCTTCATTATCACAGGCCATGTTTCCCTTGGCATGCTGCCACTAATGCACACCTTCAGGAACATGCAAGAGCTTTTGGCTCACCCATTTTAATATTCAATAACCACCACATATGAGTTCAATCACTATTTTTTTTTTCCATCCTGGGATGTTAGCCTTCATTCCAGTCAATCAAAGGTAGGAGCTAGAGAACTGTGTCATGCTTGTTTCCATCAGCTGCTTAAGCAAATAGTCCTGAAATAATACATTGTGCATGTCTTTGTTTAAGCTTGCTCATTTCACATTGCCATGTTACACCGGTAACAATGTACAAACCTACTATTTTTTAGACTTCACTTAGAAAATAAATAACATTTAGTAGGTGCATTTAAGCTGGTCAGAAGAAACACCACACTAATTAGACAAGTGGTACTGCAGCATGAAGCCAAGGGTTCCCTTGAGATGCATCCATTTCCCTCTTCCTGTCCAGAAGGCTGTGCTCTCCCTATTCCAAGGCTCTAAAGAAATTGCTGATATAGCAAAGATGCTTACCACCTGCTCCACAATATTTTAATGGAGGACAGTCATTTTTGACTTTTTGACCATGTAAGATTGTGATTTCTACTGTGTAAGATTGTAAGATTGTTTCCAACAAAACCATTTATAATTACTTTAATGTGTCTGTGTCTATCTGATTAGTAGGAATGGATAAACTCCTAAAAATCAATAGGCAGCATGATGTCCATGGTATATCCACTAGCCCACTCCCCTAGCAAAACCCTTTACAACTTGCATGCAATAGTGGAAATCACAGTTTTACTAACCTAGGCTGTAGAACTAGTTTATACTTTAAAAAATATTGTGACTGTTTCCAACAAAACCATTTAAAATGACTTTAACGTGTCTGTGTCTACCTGAGTAGTAGAAACGGATAAACTCCTAAAAATTAATAGGCAGCATGATGTCAATTCAATTCAATTTTATTTGTATAGTGCTTTTAATAATGGACATTGTCACAAAGCAGCTTTACAGAAATATATAAATCCAGGATATAAAACTTAAATATATGAATTTATCCCTAATGAGCAAGCCAGAGGCAACAGTGGCAAGGAAAAAGATGATATGAGGAAGAAACCTTGAGATGAACCAGACTCAAAAGGGAACCCATCCTCATCCGGGTGACACCAGATAGTGTGATTATAAATAATTCCCTTCTATAACTGTATACTATATGGCAAAAAAAAGTATGTAATTGTGTAAACAGGAAAATTCATTATAGTTTTCACATTAAGTCTATTTTGTTGAAGTTATCAAACTGTTCACTGATGGAGACTTGAGTGCAAAACTGTTCTTGGGAATTGCAGTCCTAAAGCTATCATAGCAATTGTAGTCCTAAGCCATCGTAGCAAAACTGTTCTTATCGAATTCCAAAGCCATCTTCATGGTTTCTAAGTGGTACCATCCACAGTAATCTCATGTATCTTTAGGGGGGGGAACAGTTCCCTGGCATCCCAGTTCACCACAATACTCTATGCCCGTCCATGGTATATCCACTAGTCCCCACCCCTAGCCCAGTCCTTTACAACTTGCTGGCAATAGTAGAAATCAAAGTCTTACTAACCTAGGTTGTAGAACTAGGTTATACTTATGTCAATAGTGTTGGACTGACTATGGTCCATGGCAAAATCAAAGTGTACTCCTTGAGTTCTACTCTAGTTTATCATTATTTATTATTTATTTATTTTGCTTGAAGTTTTTTGTGTACCTGTAAACGTTTCTCTATGGATCTATTGATTGTTATTGAGATTCTTGTTAGCACAAAGCTCTGGAATACAGTATGAATTAGTATAATGCTATCTGAATTTTCTGTATGCAATTGAGATTATCCACTGCACCAACACTGAGTCTTGGTCATAAGCTAGAATCAAGAAACCTGTTAAGGGGGTGACAGCATCAAAACATTCTAGTTTACCAGAACTCTCTATGCAGATGGAGTTCCCAGATCTGCAAATTTACATAAGAGAAATTCTATTTAACAAAATGTCTGACTAGTGTGGATAAAAGATGGGTGATGCCATCAAAATGTCTGATTTTCGTAAGGACTGCTGATCTCCTCGGATTTTCACACACTACAGTCTCTACAACTGTGGTGAGTAGAAAAGCATCTCAGCATGCACAAAACATCGAACATTGAGGTGGATGGGCTACAACAGCAGAAGAGCACATTGTCAGCCAAGAACAGGAATATGAGGCTATCATGGGCACTGGCTCACCCAAACTGGACAGTTGAAGATTAGAAAAAAAAAATCACCTGGCCTTTTTCCAGTCATCAACTGTCCAGTTTTGGTGAGCCTTCCTATTAGCTCAAACCAGCCTGGTCATTCTCCTCTGATCTCTCACATCAACAAGGTGTTTCAGCCTGCAGACCCTCTGCTCACAGGATGCCTTTTTGTTTTTCGTACCATTCTGTGTAAACTCTAGAGACTACTGTGTGTGAAAATCCTAGGAGATCATCAGTTTCCGAAATACTCAAACCAGCCCATCGGGTACCAAAAACCATGACACGGTTAAAGTCACAGAGAACACACTTGTTCTTCATTCTGATGTTTGATGTGAACATTAACTGAAGCTCTTGACCTGTATCTGCATGATTTTATGCACTTTGCTGCTGCCACATGATTGGCTGATTAGATAACTGCATAAATGTGCAGGTGTACAGGTGTTTCTGTTAAAGTGAGCAGTGAGTGTATTGCATTGTGATACACAATATGCATAATATTTGGGTTTGCTAACAAAATGTGACAATAAAAATAAAAATAAAATGAAACAACAAAAAAAAAAATCTTCAAGATAATGAAGCAATGGAGTAAATATGGTCAGCATCAGAAATGCATTCTGCAGCAAAATGTATTATTATCTATTAATATCACGGCACCATACCATTCATCCTTAAGCTGAATTGAGCTCAGGTTACTTGCAACCCAAACAAAAGTCTTTGCCCTTTGAAATTGAAATTGAGGCCTTTTAATGCACAAGCAATTATATTTACAACTTCATAACAGATTAACTTCAATCTCAGTGACATTAAGGTTTTGATGGTAATGGGGAGGAAGTAAACATGAGCTGGCTTCTCATAAACACTACCATTAAACATGTTTTCATGTTTGCATCACAACCACATTCATCAAACAGAGCCAGAGTCATTTTATTTAAATGTACAAGAGCCATTTATCTGAAAAATGATAGCCTATGGTATAGAGGAGAGTAGCAGTTTATTTTTTATCTATTTACTATTATTGGGAAGTGTTAAGCCAGTTTTAGAACATGTGATTATAGCAGTCTTTTAAGATTAATATTTGTCATGTTATATGGGATGATCCCAATAAAATTTCGGCTGAATTCTATAACAAACTGCACGATATCATGTGTCCTCCATGTCATATTATACAATGAAGATCCTCTAATGATAGACCTGCAATTAAACAAAAATTACTATGTTTACCTCAACACTCAATGTGAAGCAGAAAATGGGTTTGCGTAAGAGAAACTTTCTTCAAAGTGAGCACGAGGTAATAAGGTAAAAATATTTTTTTTGTCCATTAGCATGTTTATTTACGTTTCTCTATTGGCACTACTGAATTTATAGTTGTCCTGTGCCTTTTGCTTCATGCTACGCTGTGCTCCTATTAGCCTGTTGGTGGGTTTTTGACAAGTGTAGACACTCACAGAAAAACTGGTACTAAACTGTACCATTTCTTGTTGCTGGGGTGATACCCTCAACATACACATTTGGTACCTTTAGTGTGTATCTTTTAGCTAGAAAGGTACATATGGTGTACCTTTAATGGTATATTAATTGTAAGGGTACCACCCATGCAACAAGGAAAGTTTAGTACACTCTTATATTGTGAAAGTGTATCAGCGGTAACACTGAGATTTTAATCAAAATAATTTAAGGCCACAGATATGCAATTTTATGGCTAACATAAAGAGAACAGGGTTGTCTCATCCAGGCTTCACTGTTTCTGTTTCTCCTCTGTGTGATGAACACCATATGTTTGTGTTTGGAGCCCTTCAGGAGACAGGCAGTAGTTCAGACAGGATATGACATGCTGACAGGAAGCTGCAGATGGGTGAGGCCTGGGTGGTAGTGTGTGTGTTTGTGTGAATGTGTATGTGTGTGTAAAAGGAATAAAAAAAAAATACACATTTTTCTCACGTGTAAAATAGAAATTCCATAATACTGCCTTATGCATTCCATAATGATTTGACAATTGCACACAAACATTGTATGTCCATACCAAAACCACATAATCACATCTATAGGGTTTTTTTTTTTTGTATAATCATAGGTGTTGATAAAGAATAGTGTTGTGAGATATTAGATTAGATATTAAAGGACATCAGAGCCCCTAATTAAGGGCTAGCCTTTTACATTAAGAACAGGGCCCCAAGCATTTCTCATATTACAAATGGAACATCACAGTTCAGAGTCGCTCCACTGCTATGTCAGCAGTGAGAGATATTACCCACTGAATTATTCATGAACAGCCTCATCCCATGTAATTTGTTTGCACAGGGTTTTTACAGAAGTATGGCCAAGGGAGTATGAGGATCACAAGTGCCCTAGATCCCTGCCCTAGGAAAGGAAACATATGATATTATATCTACAGAACGTGGAGATATGGAGCTTGCTAGACAACTGCATTGTGAACTAATGACAAGAAGTGCAAATGCATACTACTGGACAAAAACCTACATTGAAGGGTAATAATGAAGTTTCTTGAGGATAAAATGCTACCATACCAATGTGCACTATATGGCCAAACGTTTGTGGACACCTGATCATTACACTTATATGTGTTTTTATGTCTTTTTTTGCTGTTATAATAAACTACACTAGATTTTGGAGTGAGTCTGTAGGGATTTGCTCATTCAGCCACAAGAGCAGATACTGATGTCGGGTGAGGAGGGCAGGTGTAGAGTCAGCGTTCCAATTCATCCAAAAGGGGTTGCGGTCAGGGCTCTGTGCAGGCCACTCGAGTTCTTCCACTCCAACCTTGGCAAATCATATTTTAATAGACCTTGATTTGTGCACAGGGACATTGTCATGTTGGAATAGGTTTGCACTTCTTAGTTCCAGTGCAGGAAAATTGTAATACTACAGCATACAAAGACATCCTAGACAACTGTGTGCTTCCAACTTTGTAACAACAGTTTGAGGAAGAACCACATATGGGTGTGATGGTCAGGCATCCACAAACTTTTGACGATATAGTGTTTATGAAAATGATTTGGCTATAGAACTAGGGGCAAAAAAAAGAACGAAGTGAAGTTTCTGACATCAGAATTTTTAAGTAAAAAGCACACACAAAAGTACAATCTTCTAATCATCTCTTCAGAGTCATCAGTGTCTAATTTTATGAATCCAAGACACTGTCTTTAATGTAATATTACCTAGGTCAGCATAATGTTGCTTATGTTAGGTTACAAGATATAATGCAATATAAACCAAGTGTAAAAGTATCATACCATCTCTAACAGGTTTGTATTGTTTTCTTTCTTGTTCCTAACAGTAACTTAATGTTGCCTTATTGTACATTACAACAAATACTGCCATTCCAAGAGAAGAGAAAGATGGGATTGCAAAGTTGAAAGAGGAGAATGACAGATAAGGTTTTATAAGTTATTTTCAGTTAGTATAAGGTATACCACATTTTCCAATATGTACACTTGTGTATATGTATAATGACCATAAACTTGAAGCAAATTTATTTATTGTTTTCCAGTCATAGCATGGAAGCCTTATGCAGCTGTTCTTTGGTTCATTTTTTTTATTTAAAAGGCGCAATAAATGTAGACCTAATTTAGACATAAGAATAAAAAATAAGTAAACATAAATATAAAACTGCCTAAAATAAGTGTCTTTATTACCTATGTAGTCACATAAACATATAACTATAATGTAACTACTGAGACTGTATGCACATTTATAGAGAAATCACAGAAGTACATCTGTAAATATACACCTGTATCAACTTCATTTTTGGCTCATGCTAGTATACATGTGTCCCTTGTCAACTGGAACAGGACATCAGGTCTCTAGTGTAACAGAGTAGTTACATTTATATGAATTATTGGTTTTCCGATAAGACTTTTTGAGTGTGAGTAACTTCATATAGAAGTTATCCTTTAAATTTGTAGACAGTTCCTATATAGTTATTATGTAAGTGCTGTCAAATTTTGATATTAATACATCTGATTTTTTTGGGTTAGCAAATACTGTTTAGGAAAATAAAAGTCACACTTTAAACTATGTAGTCAAAAGTCCCTTTTAGCCCCTACTAAATATTCTTCAGCCCCCATCACAACAATGTTTTTAAATCAGTTTTAGATTAGTACTACATACATGTTTTATTTTTCTCAATCATTCTTCATTATTCAATCTTGTGGTCACACACAAGAGGGCTCTGTGACCTGGTCGAGACTGCTGCTACTCAAATCCAGCAATTCCCTGGCTGTACTACTCACTATTCATAGTGAGAGTAGAGGCTGTAATGTTGTTCAGCAACTGTACAGGATGTTAGCTTATCTAGCTTTTAGGTACAAGCTTTCTAAGATAAAGGCCTTATTCAAAATGTCATGTACAGTGTGAAAAAACAAGTAGTTACAGAGTGAAGAGACCTAGATACAGTATGAATTTGTGCCAAATTATGGTCAATATAGCTAGCTCTTGAGATTTTACCCAGTTGTTACCTACTTGTTAGCTAGCTAACTTTAGGTTAAAAAAAGGGGAATATGCTAGAGCTGAATATTCCTCCCACTCGTTCAAGGGCCTTGGTTGCAAGATGTTGGTAAGAGAAAGTAATTTTATTATTCATCTTCATAGACTTTGGAGAAAATTCTTAACATAATGAATTGAAGCATTGAACCAACCCAAGCAGCTAAGATATGACTCATGCCCTTATGACAATTATTTATACATGCTGCCAATAGTTTCCACGGTTACCTCACTGACACTTCTGCAAAGTAATAAAGTGCAGACAGGAGAATGCAGGTGCAGGTTTGGATTTTATTAAAAGTAATCAAACCAAACAAACCAGAAAGAGCTGGCAGTACTCGTATAAACAGGCAGAAGGTCAGGCGATCAGCAAACAGGTGAGGCTTCGTAGGGAATGACTGAAACAGACTAAGGTCAAACCCAGAGAAACAGACATACATTGACATACACTGTTTCTCTCACTAGTAGTACTATCATGGAACAGAATATGGAGTGCAATAGAAGGTACAATAGATATACGGTGCAATAGAAGCAACACGGCTGTTGTCCCAACAGCTTATTACATTTTACCTATGAATAAAGGCCTATTCACTCTTACAATATAACACGTTTCTATTGTTGGTTAAGTAAATGCTAAGTAAACGATGTGTCCTATAAAAATCCATGTCAATAATTTTTCATAATCAATGTAATTGATTATACTGTCTAATCATTGCAGCCCTACATTTATGGCCAACAGGGTTTATGGTGCTTTATGAGTTGGGTCAACAGTAAGAAATCATGGAGTCCACAAATTTGACTGAGTGCAACTGTGCTGTCTAGCCCAAGCCCTGTGCTCTGTGCGCTTGTGTATTAGGCTGGAAAATACTTTCCACCCCTGGCCCTAACTCAGTAAAATGTTTCAGTATGCTGGAGTAAGGTTTATCAGTCTTACCAGTTTTTGTAAGTTGTAAGTATACAAAATTAGAGAATATTGAACAACTGGGAAAATGAACTGAATTCTCACCAGTCATTAAAATAATTCATTTTCAGTGTTTTGCACTGCTTAAAAATTGAATCATTTGGCAATTGGCAATTTCAATCCATCAGATGTTTATCTCCACCTCAGAGGCAGAACAAAATTGATTGATTAACAACGTTTGGGTGGAACTTCAACGCACATCATTCCACTATGTAACAGCTGACACACTTGTACACTTTAACATTTCTCCAACAAAATATTAAAACTACCATCAGGCTATATAGAAAAGGTTGTTTGCTAGTATTAACTAGTTTTATGACATTATATAACATTATATAGCTAAGTACCTTTCTTTTTCTAGTTTAACACCATTATTAAACATGTACATAATTTCTAGCTAACACTATCTACCCACATAGCTGAATAGTTTTCTAGTTTAACACCCCTAACAGAAAATGAGTAAACATTTTACATTCAGTTTTTGCTAACATCATATAAATAACAGTTCACTTTTTAACAGAGCATTAAAGTCAAAACCAATTATGAATCACAAAGTCTGCCATTCAGCAAGCCAAGAGCATGCTGAGGATTGTCACTCTAATGTTTGAAAAATAAACCTGTTCGGTTCAATGAATTTACATCTACCTCTAAGGTAGAGCTGCCCTTGGAAAATTTTAATTAGCAATTTTGCAAATAAGCCCTTTACACATGAGTCCATGTATAAATGCTTTTAGTTAGAATTTCTTTAAACCTTTACACTAAGCTAAAGAGTGCAACACATATTCTGCAAGTAACCTGTTAGCTGCAGAAACACACTAGGCTTCTGAGGGCTCTAAGCAGGGAGTGATGACACCAAATATTTGCCCCTGTCTATGCAACAAAGCAGGTTTACACTCAGGGATACTCCCTGACATGGTAACCTAGTCCATGGGGAGTTCAAAATAAAGGTGAGATGACCTCACAGGGTAAATAAGGACCAATAGAACATAGGCTTATTGTTGAGTACTCTGTTGTTTCGTTGGATCTCTGATACCTGGCTTGTTGCTTCTTTGTGGCATTCACCAAGATAAATGATGTGTCATAGTTGATCCTGCAGCCATATTCATCTCTGTGTGTTAGATGATAGGGAGGGACATGGACTTTTAGAAAATAATAGATGACAAAGACAGGCTCTAATATCAGGGGTGTATGTGCAGCATTCAGAACAGCGATACAGTAGGTGCCTGCCTGGAGGACAGTTTATTGATCATGTGACCTTTAGCCAGACAGTGTTAAAGGAGACTGGAGATTATAGCCAGCATTTTCACAATTATGCTCACTGGAAACGGCATAGACACAACTTATATGTTGATGTTCCTTACATGTCTATTCTTACCTGAATGTGTAATGAATAAAAACATCCAGTCAGTGTGAATTATAAAATCTTGTTTAAGGTTATAAGAATCCAGAATCCACTGGTGGGTCCAGACTTGCATTCACCTCTCTTGTAACTACATACATTTATTATTAGCATCACTGTAATTAGTTAATAACTAATAACTCCTAATAATTAATAACCCTTATTAATAATAAAAACAAAAATTGGGTGCGTGTGAAATCCTAAAAGCCTGTTTGCCGGATGCAGGCCAATTTAAGATCTGCAAAGGCAAGTTAAAGAAGCAGTTTTTCTATTATCTTTATTTTTTTAACATTGGAGCAATATTTAATGATTTCAATGATTTTTCCTTTTACATGTACTGATTTTATTCATATACCTTATTTAAGTTCACCGTATCATATTTTACTGTTTTTTCCTCAACATACTGTATTATTATTATTATTATTATTATTATTAGAAATAGTACAACTCTAGTTCAACCCTACTCAACTTATGAGACACCCTACACAAACACATACACACACACACACACAAAAAAAATTTACAACCTTGTCAAACCTTGTCTGAACTGGGATGTGACAGCATCTTGCTGAGGCAAAGAGCCTCCCTGTCCTGTGCTGAATTTATGCCTGTTTTACAATGCTTCCTGTAGTGTTAGGAAGCAGCTACTTTTGCTTATCCACTGACTTTGGCATTCAAACATAGCATTTTGCAGTTTGTCCACACACATCTCTCAGTCAAGTCTTTGGGTTTCATCCTAACTGAAATATAATAGGCTAATGTAATTGAATGAGATCAGAAAACAAACAGTACAAAAAAGAACTAGGACATTAGGTATGAGGTACACTTGCTCCAATTCTGGAATATTTAAAGCTCAAACACATAAAAAGGGTGTAGACTGAGTGTAATGTAAAGACTTTTGAAAAAGTACATAGAAAAGATTAATAAAATCAAAGTTGCATTAAATCTGTAAAGTCTAAGTTCATGGAGGCAACATCTTCCTCTCACATTTCATCATGGTGAGCAAAAAAAACAAGCAAAATGTTTAAATTTAAGAGTTAAAAAAATTACTAGAAAAGTGCATTTGCTGAAGAAAAATCAGTGTGATTGTGCAGGTTAAACAATTCCTCAGTGTTGCTAAGGGCTTGCTATGGTGTTCCAGGGTGCCATTAGGCAGTTGCCATGGTATCAGGTAGTTGCTAGGTGGCCGCTATGGTTTTCCAGGTAGTTGCTAGGGTGTTGCTAGTTTGTTGGTAAGATATCCCAGGTAGTTCTTAAGCTGTTGCCAGATGGTTGCTATGGTTTTCCAGGTGTTTGCTAGGGTGCTAGATGGTTGCTCTGGTATTATGGGTGGTTGTTAGGGTGTTGGCAGGTGGTTGCTATGATGTTCCAGGTGGTTGCTAGAGTGTTGAGTGACTGAGAAAAGGGGGCCCTACAGTGTGCACCTGTGCTAAGTGGTTGCTGTGATATGTCAGGTGGTTACGAGGGGTTGGCTAGGGCATATTAGGCTAGGGTTTGGATGTTGCTGGGTAGTTGCTATGATATCTCAGGTGGTTGCAATGGTGTTCTAGGTGGTTGTTTTGGTGTGGCTCGGCAGTTGCTATGTCATCCCGTGTTATACTATGGTACACTAGATGGTTGCTAGGTGGTAAATATGGTATCTCAGGCAGTTGCTAGGGTTTTGCAAGTAGGTTGGTATCATATTCTAAGTGGTTGCAAGATTGTTGTTATAGTATACCAGGCATTTGCTAGGGGGTTGCTAAGTGGTTGCTGTGTTATCCCAGGTGGCTCCTTACCCAGCATGATCTTTGGGGATGGATAGCTTAGGTAAGAATAAAAGTGTCATATATAGTTGTGGTTTCTGAATTTTGAGGTGTCAAATGATGCTATAGGCAGCAAAGCCCATTTTTTCAAATTTCCATCACAGAAAAAGAAAGAAAAAAAGGTTTTTCAGAATTCAGTCACAGTGACCTCAAACGGGTTTTCCCAGAGCAGAACACATATAGGGGAAAAGAGCAGTGTCCCTAGAATAGAGCCTTGTGTTACCATCAAACATTAATTTTGTTATATATGAAGAAGTCATCAGTATTTACTAACTGATAGTGGTCAATCAAATAGGACCTGAAACAAGAGCCATTCCCTTAACTCCATCAAAATACATTATGTTTCCACTTTAACATCATTGTTTCATTTGACTGAGAGTCGGAGTACATAGCACAAAACAACAAAAACTGTGCCACTGCACAAATACCTATGTACTGCACTTGAATTACTTTGGTGTGGACACATTTACAGCTCTTCCTGCTTTGCCTTATTGGTATATTCCTGCCATATCAGAACAATAGTGTATAATATGCTGTGACTTAGTGTTTCAAAGGGTTGACATTCTTTATGAGCCTCTGGGAAATACTGTCTGACAGTGAACGACAGCCCATACAGAGAAGTTGATGGGCAGAGAAACAGCCATGCTCCATTATCTGGACAGAATACATAAGTGTGAAATTCAAAAGGTCAGTTTGTCACTGTCTCCCATATGTAAATACACACACACACACACTTACTTTCAGGGCTCTTGGTTCAGGGCAGTGGTGGCTCAATGGTTAAGGCTCTGGGTTACTGATCAGAAGGTCAGGGGTTAAAGCCCTAGCACCACCAAGCTGCCACTGTTGGGCCCTTGAGGGCCCTTAACCCTCTTTGCTCCAGGGGCGCTGTATCATGCCTGACCCTGCGCTCTGACTCCAGCTTCCTAACAAGCTGGGATATTTGAAGAAAAGAATTTCATTGTGCTATAATGTATATGTGATAAAATAAAGGCTGCTGCTGCTGCTGTTGCTACACACATGGTATATACAGTACGAATCTCTCTAGAGAACCAACTATGTTAAAGTTGGCAGTTGAATATTAAAGTATGTGTAATGAATTTGGTACAGAAGGCCTAACCAAAAGCATGCCACTTTAGGTACTTATGAAATGTCATAGCGACTCATGGTGAAGCACATTTAAAAACTGGCAGTTGTGTCTAAGTTAGCAAGAAAGAGTGACAATTCCATGGTCATAAATAAATAAATAAACAAACAAACAAATAAATAAAAATTACGCATACACAATGGGGCAGTAGCGTAATTTCAGGGCCGACAATGATAGATCAGTTTGCACTGTCCCTTCCTTTTCCATTCTGCATTTCCTGCATTTTCAAGGCATATTGATGATTCAGAAATAGTATCTATATAGTCCAGAATTACATAATTTTATTTGTTTGTTTGTTTGGGTTCAATGGATTACTGCTGTGTTAATGTTGTATTAATTTAGTTAATTCTTATTCTCACCAGCAGCTGGTAGTTAGTAAAATAGCATTTAATTATGCAGGCTTCTGTAATGGTGTATACACAGCGAGAGAGAGAGAGAGAGAGAGAGAGACAGACAGACAGAGAGAGAGAGAGAGAGAGAGAGAGATCTGGCCAGCTTTAGCACTATGTCCACATCAGTATTCCATGGCCATGGCAGGCTTCAGTGACTTGTATGCTCTGTTATCTGGCCTTTCACTCCTGCTATGTAGCTCAGGAAAGAGGCTGAAAAGAACCTGCCACTTATCTGACAGACCTCCCAAGCTGAAACTATTTGCTTTTCACCTCCCAACCTTCTTTTATCTCTGTTACTGCAATACCCATTGACATTAGCCAAAAGCACCCTGTGTCACTCATGTGCAGGTTGGCCTACCAACATTTCAGTTAGCTGCAGAGAACTGGAAGCAATCTGATAACTACAGTAAGCACAGCCCTGTCAGGTTCCTCACTCTAAAGCCTCTCTCTCTTCATGGCTCCTTAATACCTCTAAAGTACTTATGGCATAGGGGAAAAATAATCTCTAGACAACCGTCAAGGGTCTGCCAGTGATTTGGGGTTTTACTGTAATACTCTTCAGCTTTGAAGTTACACCACTTTGGGAAAGAAGACGTGGTAGAATTAGGGTGCTAAAATATTCATGCTGACTCTCAAAGCTGCAGTTTAACAAAGTAATAAACAGTACACATCAATAGGTTTGTAGTGAAAATCTTCAGGAGGGATTTAACAAAGACGCTGTTCACAGGCTTATCTCTGATTTCTAGAGAAGGCTTTTAACACTGGGTCAGTGGGGGGTAGGGGTGCCATCAGATTCATACAAAAACTTAAGAGTACATCATATTTACACAAATTATTCATCTGTTCGAAATAATTATTTTAATCTTATCATAATGATCCTTCCATGATTGTAAAGTACTGATACTAGCTCTTTTTAAAATTCATTTAACACTTTCAATTCTCTCTATATTCTTTATCGCCCATTTTGCTATGCTGCTATGCCACAATAGGTGAGACCGGGGATGGTTGTAACACAGGACAGTTGGAATGCTTTCAATTTCACAGGTTATAGGTATATGAAGGTATATATATGAAGAGGTTACCAATCACATAATTCACTCTGCACATGCTCGGATTAGTCCTTATTCAACCTGCGACGAAGCAGCGCACTGTAGCAAGCACAGCCAGATTTATAAGGAAAAAAAACAGTTTTGAGGTAAGATAGTAACTTTTTACATCATTTACTTTTGTTTTATGTTCACCCTATACAGCTAGTTTTATGTTCACCCTATACAGCTTGTTGGTTTGGTAAAATAATTTGGGTTGTATTAGCTGTTTTTATTTTACATCATTATCAGAAGGGTGACTTAGCTATAAATTTAACACTCTGCCAATTAAAAGCAAATTATATATCATATAATGAATGATACGTTACTCAGTGTGAGTAACTGCTTTATCCACACACACACACACACACACACAGTTCAGTTGTTTAGGTTGGTGCACATTTAGTTCAGGCTTATGATGTTGTTCAAACATAAACCCTTCTACACTAAACCCTTCATTGTCTCTTTGTGATACAGAGATAACAGTTAGAACATTGAATATCAGACACGTGCAGCTGCTTTGTGTCACATTTTGAATGCACAAGCTTAAAAGAGCTCTGAGGAACAGACAAATGTACAAAAAAAAAACAAAAAAACCTGCAACCATTCCCGGTGTCACCCCTACTTTAAAATGCAATGGCAGGTGCACAGTGTGCATTTCTTAGCTATTTTAGCCTCTGTAATAGCAGCAGAGTGGCTTTTGCTGTTGCTATGCGACCTGCATGCTGTTGCTACACAGATGCAGGATGCACCTGCTGTCCCTGCTGAGTGCTGCTCTTTCATTGGCTCAGATTTGTCATTAAAGGGAATTCTTGGCCAATCAGACATTATTGTGTAATACCAACAACAGCTTGTGGTGAGCTATCTAAGAGGAGCACACAAGCTTAGAAGGAATAGACAAATAAAGCTCATTGAATGACAATGATTCCTTTATGGCACAGCTTTATGTTTACAATGATATGGAAATTGTCTAGATAACAATTAGCTGAATAGACAGTTTTAAATTTTTAAGCTTCAACTTAGTCTATGGGACTGCATCTACATTTAATTCAAACATAAAACCAATTTTTTGGGTATTCCAGATATACTGAATGTTGGTCTTGTAACAGGAAAACATATTTTACCTCTGAATTTAACATTTAAGTTCATTATATTAGCCTGAATACATTTTACTAAAATTCTGTACAATAGAAGAAGGAGGAAGATCATTTTCTGTGTGTCAAAGCATTTGCCCTTGGCAGGAAGCTCAGCTTGAGCAGCGGGTGGGCAAAATATGCAAATGGTTTAAATGCCTACAGACAGAAAAGAAAAGTGCTTGTTATTTTGAATGTCAAATGTTTTATGTGTGTGTCAGTTTGGAAGCATAAGCATTCCAAGAAAGACTGAAATAACTTGTGTGTATGTGATGCTTATTGTGTGTACTGTATATGTGGATACATAAGGCCAGAATATCTCATTCTGAGAAAAATCAAGCAAAGCAAGCTTCATGAAGGCATGGTTTGCCAGGGATGGTGTGGAGAAACTCAAGTGTCCTGCACAGAGCCCTGATCTCAACCCCACTGAACACCTTTGGGATGAACTGGAACACGGACTGCATCCCAGGCCTGCTCACCCAACATCAGTGCCTGACCTCACTAATGCTCTTGTGGCTGAATGAACACAAATCCCCACAGCCATGCTCCAAAATCTAGTGGAAAGCCTTCTTTGGAGAGTGGAGGCTGTTATAGCAGCAAAGGGGGGACTAAATCTGGAATGGGATGTTCAACAAGCACATATACTGTAGGTGTGATGGTCAGGTGTCCACAAACTTTTGGACATACTGTTTAGTGTATCTTTATCTTTAAGAGCACTGGAAAAGCTGCCTGGGAAGCCACGTAATCAGCCAAAAAGGTAAGTAGGTATAATACAGTAAGTAATCATACAGTAAGCAACAATATGTTCCAGTACGTAGGTTCCAGTAGCCACTTATGCATATGTTTTTGAGTGTGTATGAGATAAGAAAGGTATAAAAGAGTGACTGAAAGTACTGACTGAGAGAATTGAGTCCAAAGACTGTGTGTTGTCTCTGAGGCTGCATTATACTCTCCTCCTTGATGAAGCAATAAAAGTTATAGACTGTTTCACTCTGAACAATCTGCCTCTGTGTTTTCTTTGCTTCTTAAGATGGATTTCCACAACAGTCTGTCAACATTTATATAGATTATTTTCTCTGACTAAATAGATCAGACTAATTGAACACACAGGAGGCTCTGTGTGTAGCCAAGTTGAAAACCATTTCTCTGAGGAAAACAGCAGGTTTCTTTTTCCAACCTCTGAATCAGGAAGAATGGGCAAGCATAAGGATCTGAGCAACTTTGACAAAGGCCAAATTGTGATGGTTAGACGACTGGCTCAGAGCATCTCCAAAACGGCAGGTCTTGTGGGGTGTTCCTGGTATGCAATGGTTAGTACCTACCAAAAGTGGTCCAAGGAAGGACAACCAGAGAACCGGCGATGGGGTCATAATGCCCAAGGCTCACTGATTCGTGTGGGGAGCAAAGGCTAGCCTGTCTGGTCTGATCCCACAGAAGAGCTACTGCAGCACAAATTGATGAAAAGTTAATGCTGGCTATGATAGAAAGGTGTCAGAACACACAGTGCATCACAGCTTGCTGCATATGGGGCTCAGTAGCTGCAGACTGGTTGGTTGCCACATGAGCATCAGAACTGGACAATAGAGCAATGGAAGAAGGTGGCTTGGTCTGAGTAATCACATTTTCTTTTACATCATGTGGAAGGCCGGGTGCATGTACGTCACTTACCTGGGGAAGAGATGGTACCAAGATGCACTATGGGAAGAAGACAAGCCAGCAGAGGCAGTGTGATGCTCTGGGCAATGGTCTGCTGGGAAACCTTGGGTCCTGGCATTCATGTGGATGTTATTTTGACATGTACCACCTACCTAACCATTGTTGCAGACCAAGTACACCCCTTCATGGCAATGGTATTCCCTAATGGCAATGGCCTCTTTCAGCAGGATAATGCGCCCTGCCACACTGCAAAAATTGTTCACGAATGGTTTGAGGAACATGATAAAGAGTTCAAGGTGTTGACGTGGCCTCCAAATTCCCCAGATCTCAATCTGATTGAGCATCTGTGGGATGTGCTGGACAAACAAGTCCGATCCATGGAGGCCCCACCTCGCAACTTACAGGCCTTAAAGGATCTGCTGCTAATGTCTTGGTGCCAGATACCACAGCACACCTTCCTCCATGCCTCGACAGCTCAGAGCTATTTTGGCGGCACAAGGGGGACATACACAGTATTAGGCAGGTGGTTTTAATGTTATGGCTGATTGGTGTATTTTGTTATATGAAGATGTTCTGGTGAAGTGACACATCTTTAAAGGAAATGAAATGACAGAGCTTAACTAAAAATGAGGAGCTGTTTGTTATTTTATTGATGATAGACTCAGGGCTGCTAGGTCTGCATAACAAATGCCCCAAAAATTCCCTTTTACACGATAGTTTTATGTTACCTATATTTAATATAAAGCCTATAATACATACTGTCATAATGTAGCTAAAATACATACAAGAACGAGTAAACCAATTCACACAACATTTATATAGTAAAAGTTTACTGTTTTGATTTTATATGCATTTATATGTAAAATCTGTGCATATGATACACTATTTCATTTTACTCAGAACCAGAGTACAGGCATGGAATTATCCATTCATTTACTGTTAGCTTTTTTTTTTTTTTTTTTTTTTTTAACTCAGATTGCCTATCAGCTTAACTAAGTGACTTGCAGAACAACAGAACTGAAACCCAGGCTAGCAGAAATGTCTTAATTCTACTGGGGAAAAAAGATTAAGGATTCTGATATATTCATATATTACAGAAACAATATGCCAGAAAACAAGTGGCCTAACATGCCTATAAAAAGGACAGAAATTGTAATGGTAATTATTTAATTTATCATATTTTCTATGTATAATAACAACATATTGAGAAAGTAACCTTCCAAGCAACAAAAATGCCATTTGTAATATAGGCAGCGAATTAACTAATATAGTCGAATTATTCATTGTAGCATGCTGTTTGTAGCATGCTGGGAAAGTAATTAACGCCATTCCTGCCTGCTTATTATCTGTGCTGAGGAAGATTATGATAACAAATGCAAGACTTTGTGGCTGACGGATCATGCCTGCAGTGTCTGTGTCTTTGGAAAGCATCTGCACTAAACTGATTAACAGCATGTGATTACCAAGCACATGATATCCACAGTGGCCAGTTTCAGTGCAACATTTCCACTCACACGCCACTAATATCTGAGCAGAAAAGCTGCCCCTGGACATTCCCAGAGATGTAACATCTAAAAACAGTGCATAGACATCCTTAGAGAGAGCCCAATTAATCATATTTTAATTTGGATACATCATGAAGTAGTCACTGTTTTGTTCTTGGACCTCAGTCTAATACAATTTTAAGTACTATGTAAACTGGCAGAATAAAATAGTGTAGGAAGCCTCTTCTGGGGGACTCACTGTCACATCTATAGCCTTAATCAACCACAAGTTTATAACCAGTATTATAAGACTGCATGCCTTATTAATGCTCTTACTGTTGTCAGTGATTTAACTGATGCATTCCTAGTATGTCTGAGTGCTCTAAGCCTTCTTCCTCCTCCTCCTCTTAGTACTGTAATAGTGTATGCTACTCTAGGGCCCTCTAGAGTTCTCTATATGCAATGACCATCACATCTGAATGGGACTCATAATGATTTCACAGATGCTTAGGTCACAGTTCATGCATAGGTCCAGATTGATGAGCTGAAGCATGGAACAGCTTTTAAATATAGGTGCGTAAGAGCGCTTACTTAAAAACAAAGTAGACACACACAGAGAGAAAAGTACATATAGTATATTGTCCAAATGGCAGTCAACAAAAATACTGCAGTAAATTGAACACCAAAAAGGGTTGTTAAAGAGTTCTTTGGATAGTTTCCTAACAGAGCTTTATTTGGGCCCCTTTCTGTTAAATTTCATAATTTCTTCCCCCAAAAGAGTACAGTCATTAGTTGATCCTCATGTAGAATAATTTTACCTCAGAGGTAAATTTATTGAGATTAAATTAATTGGAATTTTATATTACTAAAAACATTGTTGTTTCTACATTGCCTTTTTTACTGTCAGGCCTCTAATCAAGTATATGAATTTGCATGATTGACAATGACAGATGAAGCTTTGATGAATTTGTACTCATAATTATTAGTACATGCATTTAAGCTAGGCCTACTGTGCTTTCCAAATAATAAAAAGCCCTCAGCTAGACATGCACATGAGGACTTGAGACAAGCCTCTATTGGTTATTTGTAATAAGAACAGATACACTATATGGCCAAAAATATGAGGACACCTGATCATCACACCCATATGTGCCCATTCCAAAATCAAGGGCATTAACACAGAGGTGGTCCCCATTTGCTGTTATTACAGGCTCCACTCTTCTGGGAAGGCTTTCCACTAGATTTTGGAATGTGGCTGTGGGGATTTGTGCTCATTCAGTCAAAAAAGCATTAGTGAGGTCAGGTACTGATGTCAAGTAAGAAGGCTTTGGTGCATAGTCTGTGCTCCAGTTCATCCCAAAGGTGTTCAGTGGGGTTGAGGTCAGGGCTCTGACCACTCAAGTTCTTCTACACCAGCCTTGGCGAACCATGTCTGCATGGAGCTCGCTTTGTGCACAGGGGCATTGTCATGCTGGAACTTGTTTGGGCCTCTTTGTTCCAGTGAAGGAAAATCCTAATGCTACAGCATACAGAGACATTCTAGACAGTTGTGTGCTTCCAACATTGTGGCAACCGTTTGGGGAAGAACCACATACAGGTGTGATGGTCAGGTGTCCACATACTTGTGGCCAGTGTGTTATTATACAGGATTTGTTTTTGGTTCCAAAGAGAAAAAATTGGTTCAATAAATAAACTGCAATAAGCTTGCAATGCCAAAATCTTCCTCTATAAAGTAAGACACTAATCATTAATAAGTTATAGCTCAATTATAGCTGAATTATAGCTCTCATGGTTCAATTGTACAAAAATAATATTCAAGTTGTACTTTAATTGTTTTATGTGTAATAAAATGAAACTCTTTTAAGTATACTTCGGCATGTTTTAAATATACTATATTGTATTTTAATCCATGATGCACATATGCTTACAGTGAAATTAAAATGTATTTTATAAGCATTACTACATACATATCACACTTTTAGTATATTAGAAAATACCTGTCTGAAAATACCTTTCCATGAAAGTAATAGTATAATCTGACACCATGGTAGTTGGAATGATGGAATTGAGTATGTGGGAGGCAGGGGTTAGACAGGGTGCTTCCTGTGCTTTCTAGCACACATTTAATCATTCATAAGGGAAAACAAACAAATAAACTGATAGACTAATGCACACAGACACAGCAGGAGACTGCTGAGCATTCGGAAGCTCATTGCAAGACACAAAGCGTATAAATAGGTAATCATTAGCCACATACAGGTGGTTACCCACTTGTTCTCTCCCATTTGCACCCGACACTTGACCATGCCCCATGGCCTTATCTATTGCTCTGGTTTATTTAAATCGTAAAAAAAAATCACACCATGAAATATACATTTAGCAACCAATATGCTTTCCATAGCATGAGAATGCAGTACTACAAATGTTAGCTTTAATCTTTGATAGAAAACACTAGTTTCTATCAAAGAATAAAGTATACTATATAGTGTGTTTTATTAGAATATAAACACAGCATTGAACATATGCTTGGCAGTAAACTCTTATACTGACTTCAGCAACACACGGGGTTCAAGAAGGGGTAGGTGTAGACCAGGAAAAGGACACACAGGAAATGGAGGAATAATAGGTGGTGGGAGGCCACCCCTGAAGGCCACAATAATAGCTGTTACTGGTTATAGAGTAAAGTATTGAATTTCACAGAATTTCACAACTGTAAATATGTTGGTAATCTACAAATGATAAACGACTCCTTTTATTCCACTACAAATGATAAATTCACATAGTTCGGAGGAAATAAACTATTGCAGAAACATATGAACAGATTATTATATAATAAATGGTCCTACCCCTAAGAAGAAGTCATCAAAAATCAAACCTGAAATAAACAACTACAAAAAAAAAAAAAAAAAAAAAAAAAAAAAAAAAAAAAAAAAAAAAAAAAAAAAAAAAAAAAAAAAACCAAAAAAAAAAAAAAAAAAAAAAAAAAAAAAAAAAAAAAAAAAAAAAAAAAAAAAAAAAAAAAAAAAAATGCAATTTAAATGACGCCCCTATGAAATTTTAAGTATAAATGAAAGTAAAAAAGTAAAACGTAAAATCTAAATTAATGAATGAATTAATAAATACTGTTTAATATTATAAGCAATTTTAAAAATATATAAGTGATGATTAAGTAAAGTGTGCTTAAATGCATCACTACAGTTAACTGTTGCTAATACATATGTATTTTAAAGCAAATATGTAACTATGTAAATATGTAAATATGTAAGTGTATTTTATGAAATTAAACAACATTTTAACTAAAAGTACATTTTATGCTAATGTATTTTTAAAAAATATACTATAATGCAATTTTGATCAAAGTATACTAGCATACTTTGAAATTAATAGTGCATTTCAATTAAATACATCAATTTATTTTTATATTTACAACTTAGTTAACAACTTTCAGTATATTTTCAATGCAATTAATTCAGTGCATTTATTTTTTACTGGGTTCATTATATGGTATTCTGCCTAGAGGGAGCCAAACCATGATAAATTAAATATACTAGAAAAAAAAAATTGCTTCTGCTCACATTTTTATATGCAGTGACCACATAAATCAGACTGACACACAGGAATAAGCTACAAACATGCTTTTTCATAACAAATTGGTGTCACAGGCGTATATGTCATTTCATATTGCTTTAAGACTACACAGGAAGCCCGACTTCCCCTAAAATTTCATTAAAACAAGGCAATGAAATGTTTTCCAAAGTGTCTATATTATTCATCAATCTTTGTGGAATTCAATATTTCAGCAAATCAAATGATCAAATATCTCACTGCAGTATTACAATGTTCATTTAATTTAACTCAAACTGTTTTCAGTGGACAGCGCAGCCTGCACGAAAATCTTCTTTAAAGCCCCAAACACAGTGCTGATACACACTCAGAAATTCTGTGCGTCTCTGGGTGTCTATGACAGAATCAAGTACACTGTGTTTTAATGGGATGAAAGATTAATGCTAATTGGACAACAGACTTTTAACACTTTATTTTGAGCCATGCACAGAAGTCGTGCGTCTCTGGGAGTGAATGGAGTGTGGGCAGGTGCGTTTTGTACAGAAAAAATTCAACATTTATTGTACAGTACACTCCTAGTTTGTCCCACATGACTTCTCCTTATGATGAATGGTAGATCTCTCAAAGGAATGGAGTCTTGTAACCAACTGCCAATCACTGAAACAGTAATGAGCATGACTTACATTTGCAATACTTTTTAAATATTATAAAGAAACTGTGAGTATAAAGTTCAGGTTGATCATTTGCATTCATTTCTGAAATTTGTTGTCTATAAGTCTAGCATGCCAGCTGTCACTTCCTTTTTCAGCTAGCAGCTTAGCTGCTTTTTGGGACAAAATGGCAGACACTGCTAATGTTGACCTGATGTTAGAAAATTCTTTCAGTGCTCATACTTATGAGGAGAGACTGAAAATTAAACAAGAAGGCAGACCAATGCCCAAGATTTTAACTCAAAAGTCAGGGAGCCAAAAGGGGTCTTTTTAGCTGTCTTGGTACAGTAAAATTGATTGGCTGTGTTTATTATTAGCCTTAGATTATTTGGAACATTAGCCATACAAGTCCCTGTGATTCAGCTGGTACTATAGAAACGCTAACACATTAGAACAAACACTTTAATATAAAGCTATTGTTCAGGCTACATATGTGATATGTATGTGTATATATGTATGTATGTATGTGTGTGTATTGGAGTGTCTTTTGTTTTTGCTATACACTCATGACATTTAGGTTTGAGATCAAAAGTTGATCTGAGATGATAGATCAGAATTTCAGTTTTCATTTCCTGATATTTACATTTAGATGTTAAACAACTTAGAACATGGTGCCTTTTGTTTAAACCCACATATTTCAAGGAGAAAGCAAACCATTTTGAAGCTGAGAAAAGATGGAAAATCAATCAGAGCCACTGCACAACTTCACCACATCAACAACTGTAAGAATTACTTTGTTATACAACAACCGATTTTTAAATCCGTTTATATTTAGTCTTAGGTTATGTGGAGCGTCTGCCATACAAGTCCCTGTGTATGAGCTGTTACTATAGAAACAATAAAATATTTTAATGAGCTCATTCTTATTAACGTTGATACTACAGCTGGATCTACCTGTGCTGTTATTTG
Organism: Pangasianodon gigas; assembly: GCA_022758105.1. Taxonomy (NCBI): domain Eukaryota; kingdom Metazoa; phylum Chordata; class Actinopteri; order Siluriformes; family Pangasiidae; genus Pangasianodon; species Pangasianodon gigas. Next base: position 8,512,605 of record CM040455.1, on the reverse strand, counting down.
AAAATAATACACACCTTCTGACCAATCAGATTTGAGCATTCAACCATGCTGCGGTGTACAGTCCCCTCCAAAAGTATTGGAATGGCAAGGCCAATTCTTTTGTTTATATAAATACACTGAAGTCATTTGGGAAGAAGTCACATATTGCATGACAATCTGCACTTTGTGTGTGTGTGTATGTGTGTGTGAGAGAGAGAGAGGCTGGTGATGAATAACTGTTAACCTCAGCTATAACGTAAGTGAGAACAGGAACTAACTTGTCCCTCAGACGTTCCACAGCATTAACTATAAACTGTTAAAATGGGTGACATGTCTTTCATTAATAAATTAAACATTGTAATCATTGGCAAGTTGCTTTGTTATAAGCGAATAACACACTCCAGACTGTGCTGTTATACAAAACTAATGCACTGCATGCACGTTCTTGCATGCCAAGACCGTCCAACAAAATCAGGTAGTGACATGTTGTGGTATTTGTACTAAATATCACTGTCATTCAGCCATCCTTTCCTTTATTTTTCTCACCTAACATGTACACAGTATGGAGTTATCTGTATAGCAGCTGATAACTATAGTCGGAACGACAGGTCCTGTCCTCCAGTGTTGGGGATACCATCTTCTCTTTCTCTTCTACCTCAATGTGTGTAATTTTATAATAGACATAGCAACTTTACAAATGAAGCAGCTTTACAGAAATGCAGATGTAGATCTGGATCCCACACTAGCAAGCCAGAGGTGACAGTGGCAAAGACTCCTTAGGAAGAGAACAAAAGCAAACCCATCTTCTTATGGGTTATGACATGGTGAAAGTCATGTCTCAGCTAAAATCTAGTTATTATAAGTACAGTGTTCCTGACCCCTTCTGCTCTCCGAACCTGTCTGATCCAGCCTGATGCTGGAGTTCTCATCATTTGGAAACCACTCGCTGCTGCTGAGGACGGCCCCATATGGACAGCCTAAAGATACATGAGATTACTTTGGATGGTACCACTTAGAAACCATGAAGATGGCTATGGACTGCAGTTGATACAAACAGTTTTGCTATGATGTGTAGGACTACAATTGCCATGATAGCTTTAGGACTGCAATTTGCCACAAACAGTTTTGCACTCAAGTCTCCATCAGTGAACAGTCGATAACTTCAACAAAATAGACTTCATGTGAAAACTCTAATGAATTTCCTGGTTACACAATTGCAATTTTTGACCATGTACTACACAGTTACAAGGGAAGTATTTATATAATTGCACTATCCAGTGTCGCCCAGATGAGGATGGGTTCCCTTTTGAATCTGGTTCCTCTCAAGGTTTCTTCCTCATATCGTCTCAGGGAGTTTTTCCTTGCCACACTCACCTATGGCTTGCTCATTAGGAATAAATTTATAAATTTAAAATTTATATCCAGAATTTATATATTTCTGTAAAGCTGCTTTGTGGCAATGTCCATTGTTAAAAGCACTATACAAATAAAATTGAGCTGAACTGAATATAATTTCTTGCAAATGATCCTACGTCACATGCCTTACATGTGATCCTTCCCATTATCACTTCCCTAAGGTTCCCAGGCCCAGCATTTGTCTCTGTTCTCCATCTGCTAAAGTTTGCATGTTTATAATCTTGCTTTTTTATTTGCTTTCGTTAACTATGACTGTGCCCTGATTATAGGCCTCCCAGTGAACATGTCAATCAATTTCAGTATAATTCCTAGAGCATGACATCACATCCTGTTCCACACATTTGTAGCAGGATCTGAAGTGATGTCTGATCTAATGACTGCAGTTTCCTATGGCATAGTACATGGTGTACAGTTGTATGCAAATGTTTGGGCACTCCTGGCCAAGTTACATATTTTGTTGATTTCTGAAGTGAAAAGAAGTAAACACAATCTCTGCAGCAACAATTTAAAAAATAAATTTTCTATTTTATAAGTTACTTTATAATTGATAAACTTAAAAAAATAATAATTAAGCAATATCACACAAGCAAGAGTGCTGTTATACTGAATGCCTCTGCCTTGTCTAGATATTGTTTTGCATATGTGAGACTCAGCTGAAAGGGTGCCAAAACTTTTGTGCATGCCACAATTACTTCTTTTTTTTCTCTTCACTTTTTAAGTTGATCAAATATAAAGTAACTGGGCATTAACAGTTGCAGAAAAAATTTAAAATATTTAAATTTTTGGAATTTTTTTAAATAGTTCGCTGTGGCAGTTATGTTTATTACTTTTCACTTCAAAAAGTAAAACTCATTTCCAAATCCATCATTAGATGTGCTAGCTATTGTTTTTTATTTCTTTAGCTAAATTAAACTAAAATGTGGATTTCACAAATAAAGAATAACATCAAATGAGAATGAAGTATAGTATGTTCCATTAAGATTAAGATTAAGTTCTGAACTAATTTTTAACCAAAATCTCGTCTATAACCTTATAATATTATGATAATGATCGAATCTATTTTTGTTGTTTTTGTATTTTATTTATGAAAATTAATAAGATTTTTTACCACCATGTTTCAATTTGCAGTACCAACAAAATTCCCTGCACTAATTAGATGAATTAGATGAATACCAAAAACATTCGAAAATCGACAATCTTTACTTAATTTAGAAGAGGTGAGAATTTAGAATCAGACACATCAGCTAATGCCAGAAGTTTTGTACTTTTAAAGTGGCATTCCAACCAATATTCTGTATTATACACCCTAACTGAAACCCAGACAATTTACATGCCTAATCTGAGATTAAACTGTCAATACTGTCAGCTCCAACATTAACATAGATAACATAATATGACATTACACGTTACATAACATAACATTAACTATGACACACTGATGTATTCATGTTCTGAAACTCCTTTTTCTTCAATATTATTCACACAGTGTGTGTTTATTCAGATAACAACAATCAACAAAGGTGAGTGTACATACACCCACACTGGCAGAAAGTGGGCTTGCCATTATTTCCAAGAGTTAGAGATATTATCATGAACTGTAGTTACATAAGCTACTTACTGCTTTTAGGTAAGAGGGGCTGATGAGGATAATAGCTTGGGACACTGGAAGGGGGAAGGCAAGGCTTGAAAAATGAGATAGATGCCTCTAAATATAACATTATTTAATCAAAAGGACACAGTGTTCATGATTGGCTTAATGGAAAAAAAATAAATAACCGCATGTATAGCTGGGTGAGAAACTCCAAATTAAGAGCAATTTAGGATTAATGCTCAGATCTGTATGCGGAACACAAGTGACATAAATGTATGTAAATCTTGAACATGAACAGAGAGTCACATGGAGATAGACACCATTTAATGGTTAAAGAGGGAAAACTTAAAGTGGTTAATCTCATAGTGCAGGCATATGCATACATAAAAAAAGAAAAAGAAAAAAAGAAAAAGAAAAAAAACACAATTCTGTATTGCACATTGTTAAATAAGTCAGTTCACTTTCTTTCTTTTTGCTTCTTCACACTGCATGCAGAATGGATATTTTCTGGAGTCGGAAAATCCAATCACTTCTATGTATGTGATCCTGTTGTGTTTCTGTTGATTTTAGTCCATGCGTTTAGATGGATAACATCAATGTAAACAGCATAGGGCCGAAAGGCTCCTTGATTGCCTTGTCAGCAAGCTCCCTACTTTAGCTCAATGTTGTGTTACCTGACAAACGACCTTCAAGCACTTTGCTTAGAAATCGATGCTGATATCTACACACGGTATGTCATCGTAACATCTGAGGTTTACGTAAGACTGTTACTGTCACATATGGACACAGTATCATTAGGCCTGATAAATCAAGATCCTTCCATTCTTGACAGATTATCTAATCACTCAGTTACTCATACCTATTTTAAGCAGTTCATAACCTACTTTCATTGTGTTTATGTGAATTATCTGTAATCAACTGCCCTCTGAAATGGCTTCTGTGCTTTAATGGAAGTCTCCTCAGAGGGTGTGAGTGAAGCAGTTAGCATTTCTATCTTACTGCAAAACTCACAAAACTCAAATTATTAAATACAGATTAAACAGAGATTAGTGTCAAACTATCACACTCATGCAATTTTAAATTCACCCTTAACTCTATTTAAAAAAGTACGACATTTTTTATTATGCCCTTTTGGGGAAAAAAATTGAGTGTACAGATTTTTTTTTTTTTTTTTTTTTGAGAAAAATATTGGTGACTATGTGCTATTCACAACAAATTTTAGTTGTTGTACTGTATCTTTTAACTATCTCTGACTGGTGTTCCAGAAGTGTTAGCTTCATTGGGGAACCATGTTTGGCTTTGTTATTTAAAAATTAGACTAGAAAATAGAAAAATAGCTTTGCATGGCCCTGTGGTTCTTTCTTTAGTAAGCAAAATTGTTTTCATGCATGGCACTCTGGAATTTCGTTCTGCTACATTCTGCTTTCAACTTCATCTCTTCCCTACATCCCAACATGGTCTCATGCTTCCAAATTTGTAATAATTTGTATGTAATACATATGAAAGGTTATGGAGGTTAATATTAATGTTAGGGGCAAGGTTAGCATCATCTGTATCATTTGAAATCAAGCAGTCAAGATCCAATCGCACTGCTCTCACCAAAGCTATCCATTTTATAATACATTTTAAACAAAGGTACCATATGTCGCAAAATCTTTATGATTTTTACAGTCAGCAATACATTTTCTCTACAATCTCAAATCTCAGTACTCACAAGTGATAACTGTAGCGATGGCTACAAACACCCATAAAAGACATGATTTTTGACCTACAAAGTGGGGAAAAAAAAACATGGACCCCTCTATGAACACTTGTCTTTTATGAGCAACAAACTAGCCAGATCACATTAGTGATATGAGTGATAATTAAAGTTCATGTTTTTACCGTTTCATATACTCTATCTTTCAGTGTTATAGATTTAACCAATTAATGTGTTTCTGTGTTTATTGATATAAAGGAAATACCATTAAAATCTTATTAAAGTAGAGAAATGGTACTTTATTTACTATTGATGGTGTGAGCAACCATATTGGAATGATGTCATACACTGGACTCTGTGTTGAGGACACCTTCCTGATATTCTGAGTAGCCATTTAATAGAGTTTTTTTTACTATTATTATTATTTTTTTTTTGGCCACGATACAAGCGGCTTGCTGTTTCCTCGTGAATAATATTGATTATCTTTTTACAATGGCACCTGTCAAGTGGTGGGATATATTAGGCAACAAGTGAACAATCAGTTCTCAAAGTTGATGTGTTGGAAGCAGGAAAAATGGGCAAGTGTAAGGATCTAAGCGACTTTGAAAAGGGCCAAATTGTGATGGCTAGATGACTGGGTCAGAGCATCTCCAGAAGGGCAGGTCTTGTGGGGTGTTCCCGGTATGCAGTGGTTAGTACCTAACAAAAGTGCTCCAAGGAAGAACAACCGGTGAACCGGCAAAAATGCCTGAAAGTGCCTACAATGGGCATGTGAGCATCAGAACTGGATCGTGGAGCAATAGAAGAAGGTGGCCTGGTCTGATGAATCATGTTTTCATTTACATCATGTGGACAGCCGGGTGCATGTGCGTCGCTTATCTGGGGAAGAGATGGCACCAGGATGCACTATGCGAAGAAGGCAAGCCGGCGGAGGCAGTGTGATGCTCTGGGCAATGCTCTGCTGGGAAACCTTGGGTCCTGGCATTCATGTGGATGTTACTTTGACACCTACCACCTACCTAACCATTGTTGCAGACCAAGTACACCCCTTCATGGCAACGGTATTCCTTAATGGCAATGGCCTCTTTCAGCAGGATAATGCGCCCTGCCACACTGCAAAAATTGTTCAGGAATGGTTTGAGGAACATGATAAAGAGTTCAAGGTGTTGACTTAGCCTCCAAATTCCCCAGATCTCAATCTGATCGAGCATCTGTGGGATGTGCTGGACAGTTTGATCCATGGAGGCCCCAACTCGCAACTTACAGGACCTGAAGGATCTGCTGCTAATGTCTTGGTGCCAGATACCACAGCACACCTTCAGAGATCTTGTGAAGTCCATGCCTCGACAGGTCAGAGCTGTTTGGCGGCACAAGGGGGACCTAAACAATATTAGGCCAGTTGTTTTAATGTTATGGCTGATCGGTGTATACTGTATAATTGATATACAATAGTGAAAACTTTGTGATATAAAACCCCTTGTCATTTTGTTTAGCTTCTTTTAAATGAACACTTATGTTAGTGTCTTTTTAATCTGTTTATTTCTTATCTAAGCACAGGAATCAAAACCAACATTGTAAACCATTTTACCTGCATTTTCATCTTCTGAAACTATCATAACTTTTATTACCAACAAGATACACACTTTCCTTATGTATACATTCTTATTTTTCCTAAATAACTTTTTAATAACTAAAATAAAAAATTTAAAAAATCTCTTCTTTATCTACTCTGCTGTTAGTGAAGTACAGTATTATTATTGGAAAGAAATGATATTGTGACAATTTTGGGTCACTTTTTGAGAGAATTTTGAAAGACGTGTGATATGAATTTTAAAAAAAAAACACTGTATGAGATAATCTAGTTGCTCTGAATAAAAGTGTTGCATATCCCTTGTACGTAGGCATAGACTGTATACATGTGTGCTATATACATAAAGCTATATATAGTGCCTCCTGCCTTCTTCCTGTCGATAGTGTCATGTTGTCAAGGTGATACTCAGCCTGGAAACCATTAGTCTTCAGGCCTGTAAAGATCATCTGTCATATAAAAAAGCCCAACCAGGATCTTAACCTGCAAGGACACATCTGACATGTTTAATAGATAAACAGTGGGGTGTCACCATTGTAATCCCATATTCAATTGCTCCCTGAGGAAATCAATAGACTGTTTTAGGACAAGCCAAGAACTTTAGACAGGAGGCATTTGCATGTATGAGTCATCCTAATAGTGCTATACAAATGACACAAGAAGTCGTTTTACTATAAGATCTAAATCTGTTTTTATTTTTGCAGAAGGACACAGTAGGCCTATTTAGTCACATATGAAATACGAATTATAATATAAGAAAACAGATCAGATTGCCTTGACTACATGCATGATTTCTCCAGTGGGATTTGTAAATCAACTGTAAGCATTTTGGTGTAACATATTGTTAAGGTATGGTTAATAAGCATTGTCTATAGGGTCATAGCCCAGAAGTGATTGTAGGTAGATCTTGATTTTTATTTAAATACTAAATCCATCATTTAAATCAAGTTTTGCAAATGTTTCTGATTCAAATCAGCTATATACAACTTGTATAAATCATGCTAAAATGACCAAGAACAAGTTTTAGGCTAACAGCTTGGTCCTCTGGTCTATTTATTCTCTATACATTTATCCTGTAATCTAGGTCAATTTTGTTTTCACAGTCAAAGAAAAATGTGAGGGCAAAGTTGATTTACTATTCCATCTCCCAGGTAAGTCAATTTGTCCTTTTGATCAGAAAAGCTAGGGCCTGTCATATATGTGTATATAGACATTTCTCAGCAAATGTACTTATCTTTGAGCAATGCAGGTTTTTTTCATTATCTGATCCCCAACCTGAATCTATTTTTATTTCAGTGAATAAAAGGTTTTAGGACTTCTTTGAGAAATGTTTTAGTTTAGGGCTAAAATGGATAAATTAATCAATTATATAGTAACACACCTATTGCATTGTTGTGGAACAAAATTATATTATTGAAAGCATAACTAAATCAAATATTTACCACCATGGTCTGGTAGCATTTTTATATCACCATATTGCTTTGAGAGCTGCCCATTAATGTTACTGTACATTTTCCAGATATTTCCTGTGTGTTGCTTGACGTATATACCAGAGACATATTTCTACTTAGAAATGTGAATAGACTAGGCTACTTTTAGAGAGTTTTATATATATATATATATATATATATATATATATATATATATATATATATATACAGTCAGGTCTGGAAGTATTTGGACAATGACAGAGTTTTTGTGATTTTGCCTTTATACACCACCACAATGGATTTGAAATAAAACAATCAAGATGTGATCGAAGTGTAGAATTTCAGCTTTATTTTAAAAGGTTCCACAAAAATATGGCATTTACCATTTAGGAATTACAGCCATTTTCAACAAAGTACCTCCATTTTCAGGGGCTCAATGGTATTTGGACAATTGACTGACAAGAAGTTAATTGACCAGGTGCGGTCCATTCCCTCATTACTTCAAGACAAATGAAGCAGATAAAAGGTCTGGAGTTGATATCAGGTATTGAGTTGGCATTTGGCAGCTGTTCGACTGGAGCTACCAATATGAAGTCCAAGGAGATCTCAATGCAAGTGAAGGAGGCCATCATTAGGC
>CM040455.1:8457555-8504165 GCA_022758105.1 Pangasianodon gigas | reverse complement strand
CTGGATGATCGCAGAATCCTTTCCTTGGTGAAGAAAAACCCCTTCACAACATCAACAGAAGCCAAGAATATGCTGGAGAAGGTAGGCGTATCATTGTCAAAATCTACAATCAAGCTCAAGAATAGTATTCTTTGGACTGATGAAACCAAGATTAACTTGTACCAGAATGATGGGAAGAGAAAAGTATGGCAAAAGAAAGGAATAGCTCATGATCCAAAGTATACCACATCATGTGTCAAACATGGTGGAGGCAGTCTTATGGCATGGGCATGTATGGCTGTCAATGGAATGGGCTCACTGGTGTTTATTGATGATGTGACTGCTGACAGAAGTAGCAAGATGAATTCTGAGGTGTATAGGGCTATACTCTCTGCTCACATTCAGCCAAATGCTACAAAACTGATAGGACGCCGCTTCAGAGTGCAGGTGGATAATGGCCCTAAACATACTGTGAAAGCAACTCAAGACTATTTGAAGGCAAAGAAATGGAATATTCTTCAATGGCCAAGTCAGTCGCCTGATCTCAACCCAATAGAGCATACTTTTCACTTACTGAAGACAAGACTGAAGGCATGGTAAATGCCATATTTTTGTGGAACCTCTTAAAATAAAGCTGAAACTCTACACTTCGATCACATCTTGATTGTTTTATTTCAAATCCATTGTGGTGGTGTATAAAGGCAAAATCACAAAAACTCTGTCATTGTCCAAATACTTCCGGACCTGACTGTATATACATATATATGTACACACACTGTCCACTTGATTAGGAACACCTGTACATCTGTCTGCACATTCATGCAGTTATCTAATCAGCCAATCATGTGGCAGCAGAGCAATGTAAACTAACATCATGCAGATACAGGTCAAGAGCTTCAGGTAAGGTTCACATCAAACATCAGAATGAAGAAAAAGTGTGATTTCTATGACTTTGATCGTAGCATGGATGTTGGTACCAGAAGGATGGTTTGAGTATTTCAGAAACTGCTGATCTCCTGGGAATTTCACACACAACAGCCTCTAGAGTTTACACAGAATGACATGAAAAACAAAAAACATTGAGTGAGTGACAGTACTGTGGGTGGAAATGCCTTGTTGAAAAGAGAGTTCAGAGGAAAATGGCCAGATTGGTTCGAGCTTCCAGTAAGAATATAGTAACTCAAATAATCACTCTGGTTAGCAGAAAAAACATCTCAGCATGCACAAAACATCAAACCTTGAGGTAGATAGGCTACAACAGCAGAAGAGCACATTGGGTTCCATTCCAGTCAGCCATGATTAGGGAAAAAAAAAAAATCACCTGGTCTTTTCCCAGTCTTCAGCTGTTCAGTTTCAATGTCCTGATAGCCTCAGATTCTTGTGAATCCATGTCACAAAGCACAAGTCATCTCCAGCTGGTTCCATGAATATGACAGTGAGTTCAGTGTACTTCAATACTCCACTAAGGCACCACTGGGATGTGGTAGAACATGAGATTCACAGCATTAATGTGCGGTTGACAAATATGTAGCAAATATGCAATGCAATCATGTCAACATGGACCAGGAATGTTTCCAACACCTTGTGGAATCCATACCATGAAGAGTTGAGGCTGTTCTGAGAGTAGTGGCTGGTGATTGTATTGTCAGTCCACAGACTACTACCTCTCAGTTTCCATCTTGACAAGACTAGACATTTGGACATTTGATCTACACTGCCATGATAACATGCTCCACGCAGAAAACCTATGTCACTTATTCAATGATGTACAAAATCCAGATGCCAACTACAGTAGAAATATCATTTCTACAGAGGGAATATTGCAAAGCTACTCATAGCAATGCTGTCCTTGTTTTGCAAACGTAGACTTTTTCCTGTATTTGGTACATATTTGTTGATTTTTTATAGGTTTCCCAAAAATGATTGCAAATGATTGCACATATGTTTCAATCACCATGGGCTTGAGAGACCAATTTTGTGAACAGTCTATTCACAGACTACAAGTTTAGGTATTGTGCATCCGCTCTCATTTGTTTATTAATCTGAGAGGTTTACACATGTAGAGATGTTACATTTAAAATTTTTATTGTTAAAATCATCCACATTGTGGCTGCATGCATGCTTTACAACTACCTGATGAAGTGAAAACCATCACACAGCTGTCAAAGCTGTAAAAGATCATATTTTTCTTGCACAATTTATTAAAAAAAAAAGTTATGCTAAAAGAAATTTGTAAGACCAAAAATATTAATGATAGTGGGGTGTCAATGCTACAAAAATGCTACAAACTTTTAGTCAATGCATTATAAAAGGAGAGGAAAAAAACAAAAGGCATGTACACAGGCCTATCTCTTTTTTCATATTTAAGTTTGTTTTAACTGGAATTCATCCAACACACTATAATTCCACAATCAGTTATAAAAGACCCTGGTAGAGGTAGATGCCAGTTTAGAATAAATATGAAAGAGACACTTCCTCTGGCAATGAGTCCACACAGAAATGAAAAAGTGTGTATTTAGCCCTACTACTCATTCTGAGCACACAGAGAATGGCACTCGTTTATCAAACTGGATACGAATGGAAATTTTCGTAAACCATTCATACTGTAGGAGCATTTAAACAAGAAATTTGGTATTCATGAAAATCTTGTAAATTCAGAAAAATGTTTGTATCCTACTTATGCTCCTGAGTGTGTGTAAATTTACACAGAAGAAGACTAGCTAAAGTAAACCTCGATTGCTCAGCTTCAAATCATATAATTTGTAAAGGAGTTACTGCATTTTAATATATGGATCATGCTGTCGTTTCAAGTTAATGGCATTAAAGAAATATTAAGTTTAAAAAATAAAGACAGCAGCCAACCCAAATCACTTTAAGACAGATAAGACTAGTCATTGAATTAAGAAGAAATGTCACTGTGTAAAAGGAGGATTGGCTGGTCTGTGCATACAATAGCCATAAGCCAAGGCAGTGCAGATGGCACAAATGATATTACTGGAAGAGTTAGCACATGCTGCGTAAAGGAGGGAAAGGATATTTAGAGACCAGTTTGATTTTTTTTTTCAGAGGATCAAAGCTGGCTTATAAATAGGTTTTGTTTGCTAAGTCATCTTCTTTTAATGCTGTGCAACACTTTAGAGCCAGCACTAATTTGGCTGACAAAAAGGTCCTGTGCCATCCCTGTTTTGTCTGTGCTTGGATTTCTTTCTACTGGCACATTTCGAAGAGAGATAAGTGACTGATTGAGTATGTCTCAACCTGCGATGAGCTGTATATACTCCCTAGTGTGCTGTTTGCCATCGTCCCTGTACCCGAATACATTGGAGCACATTTCTCCAACAGCTCTAAACTGATGGGGTTACCATTAGTGTCTCATTTATGCACATTTATGGCAATTAGCAGATGCCCTTATCCAGAGCAACTTACTGTACATTTATCTCATTTATGCAACTGAGCAGTTAAGGTTTAAGGGCCTTGTTTAGGGGCCCAGCAGTGGCAGTTTGGCAGTACTGGAATTTGAACTCACAACCTTCCAATCAAGAGTCCAACGTCTTAACCACTGAGCTACCACTGCCCCCGTCGTATCATGTGTCAATAAAACAAAGGTTTTTGGCATACGCATGAGAACTTCAACCATCCGTTTAATTTAATTTGCAAGCTTTATTTTCACCTTTTCACATTTTGCAGTGATTGACATACTGTATTTGCTTTAAACTTGAACCCATAGCTTTTATTCTTTTAGAGATGCTGCAATGTCCTCCACTGCTCTGAGCAGAGAGAGAGAGAGAGAGAGAGAGACACGATGACAGGTGTTTGTCCTTCAGGTGGTGAGGAAGAAAATCAATGTACTCGTCAGAATGCTAGAGATAAATGGAGAAGTTGAGAGCATTGTCGTCCCTGCAATGAAGAACGATCTCTGGATTGTTATTAGGTTCATGAAACACAAAAGCTCACTGCTGAATGAACACCGGAAGTTGATTATTTTCCTATAATAACATGTCCCAAAGTGACAAGCAATTTCCCCCTGGGATTAATAAAGTTCTTTGAATCTTGAATCTTGAATCTTGAATGTTATTCCTCTTACACTACAACAATTTGACAATGATGCATACTTTTTAACAATTTATAGTTACATTTAATGTGTGAAATATCTGTGAAACAAGTTAGTTTCTGTTATCACTGTTATCACTTACGTTATAGCAGCTGTAACCAGTCTGATTTTTTCTATCTTTTGAAATTAATAAGACAAAAAATGCAACTGGAAAGTGGAAAGTCCTCCGTCATCATAAATCTCTCGTGGGGGAAAACTTATGCACAATTACAAAGCGCTGACACTTGAGATTCCTTCCGAAAATGTTAACTTTTTTTTTTTTGTATAGTGCTTTTCACAATGGACATTGGGAAATTTATACCTAATGAGCAAGCCAGAGGCGACGGTGGCAAGAAAAAACTCCCTGAGACGATATGAGGAAGAAACCTTGAGAGGAACAAGACTCAAAGGGAACCCATCCTCATCTGGGTGACATCGAATAGTGTGATTATAAATAATTCCCTATTAACTGTGTACTACATGGTTACAAAGTGCAATTGTGTAACCAGGAAATTCATTATAGTTGACATGAAGTCCATTTTGTTGAAGTTATCAAACTGTTCACTTGATGACTTGAGTGCTGTTTGTGGCAAATCGCAGTCCTAAAGCTATCATAGCAATTGTAGTCCTAAGCCATCGTAGCAAAATGGTTTGTATCAATTGCAGTCCAAAGCCATCTTCATGGTTTCTAAGTGGTACCATCCACAGTAATCCCATGTATCTTTAGTCTGTTCATATGGGTCCATCCCCAGCAGCAGCGAGTGGTTTACTTGATGTCTCCTTACAGAAAACGTCACCATTATCAACAGTTATGCATTTTTCTTTGTTAAATAACAACACATTTTTATCGGTTTATTAGACTATGTGAAGCATTTGCCATAGAAGTGCCTGTGAATTTGTTGTTACTATATACATGATAATGTATTAGAAAGAGTGCATGAATATAAACATCTGATTTGCCTTGCAGACAGCACTAGTGCCAGAGCTGTGCTGTTCTAGAAAATTAATCAACACCTTCTGGCATTCATTAATTTTGATTTCAATTTTCTTTCTTTTTGGTTGTTTGTTTGTTTATAGAAGTCAGTGAGGACCACACAATTGTTATTGAGGTCCTGATAAAGAAAAACATAGAATTGAAGGAGGGTGTACTTACTTTTTCCCATGACTGTAGGTTCCAATAGGACAATGAGCCAAAGCACAGGGCAAAAACTACAAACGAATGGCTTGAGGAAAAAGAAGGTTTGTGTTTTACAAAGGCCGAGTCAAAGCCCAGACTGAAATCCAACTGATTTGAATTTGTGGCATGATTGAAAATTGCTGCTCACTAATGTTCTCCATCTGATGTGGGAGAGTTAGAGAAAATTTGCATTAAGGAAAGGAAGAAAATGCCAAAATCAAAATGTGCAAAGCTAATAGAGACACAATTCGAAGCTGTACTTGCTGGACTGGAGAGGCGCTTCTTGGGATGGGGGGAAGTTACTTTCTGCATACACTGTATATTTAGTGCCATGAAATAAAAAGTTTATAACTCATTTTTGTCAAAATAGCCAGATTACCCAAGTCGAACTTACCTGACCTTGAGTTCGAAGCTCTGAAAGACTCAGCTCATCTTAGCAGGCCTATCAGGAATTATAAATTCTTTGTGGATTTAATAAGTCATTGATTTTTTACTTTTAAACCATGAATATAAAATCAGACTAAAATACTGTCTTTTTATATCAGTCCTAAATTTAGTGGTGAAAAAGTATGACACTTTAATGCCTTTTACATCAGCCATAAACTTTTTTTCTGGACCTGGCTCTTTTTAAACTCACACTTTTTAAACTCACACAAATGGTAATATGATTAAAAGATTTTGCAGCACACTAATATGCTACAATAAAATATCACGGCTTTGGTATTAGCTGGCCAAAGTGTATTCACCAAATCTAAAAATGGGCTCCTTTTGTTTGGGGAACAACTTGAACTATACAGCATACGTTCATCTCTCAAATCTTGTCAGGGACAAACAAATGGACTGGGTACACTCTACACGTGCAAACAGAGGATGTTGTTAATGCATGCTAATAAAAAAAACCTCACATGGCAGTATCAGCGTGAGGTGATTCAAAGCACTCTCAGGCTATCGCTAATGGAACTAAGTGTGAGTACACGTTCATGTGCATGAACTTGCATGAAGCTCACGTGAGTTTGCCCACCATCAAGAACTGCCCTTTGAGGCTCAAAGGTTTTACAGAGGATTGTCAGAACTATAAATCCAGGAGATTTTAGGGGTTTTAATTATTTCTACGTAACAGAAATAATAGCAGAGTTAAACACATTATTGTTTGACAAGATTACTATTGTAAAAAAAAAAAAAAAAAGATGGAGATATGTTGCAATCTCCTGTGCAACCTTCCTTGTCTTTTCCCTCCCTCAGTCACTCTAATGTTACTAACTGGCAGTGGTGGAGGCTGAACGGCATACATTTTATTAATGCTGTGCATCTGATTGTCTGAGCTGTATATATGATTTCATGCATACTCACACATGGCCATCAAGTGGAGTGACTTGCATTTTTAGTAGATGAACTCAAATCTCCATGCAGAACTTGAAAGTGTTTGGCCTCCCATCAAATGGAAAACACGTGCCCAAAGATCCCAAAGAACACTAGCTAATAGGAATAATACCTAGTTCGATTTTCTAGCCTACTCTCTCTCTCTTTCTTTGCACCCTCCTTCCCCTCTGTGCACACAAATAAGCCCCAGCAGGTCTGTTTTCTTGGAATGGTGATTAAAGCAAGCAAGTGATGAAAGCTGTCCACACAACATTATAGCATTTCTGATCATTCAGGCTGGCGTGGGGTATAACGGGAAAGCCAAGTAGCCCATTTCCGGCTGAGATGAAAGGTCCCTTTTTATAATGGTTCAGTTGAATTAATGGATTTTGGCGCAAGACATTCATAGGTCTGTTATGGAGCATTAGTGTGATCGTACCCTGGCTGATCTGTAACAGAGTTTCTGCATTAACGTTAAATTTACTTCCCTTTTTACATCAGTGTTTTACATCTCTTTGAAGAACTGATTCTACTGAATAAAATAAAATTATGTAAAATTATATCTTTCAGATACACTTTATGCCTGCAAGGTAACATAATCATACAAACAGCATAATTATATGTAGCACTAAAAATGTAATGCTTCACTCAGGCATTAAAGGGTTAATAAGGTGTGTTGGAGTCTTTCCTGACAGTGAGTTTGACATCTGTCATGTATATAAAGGTAACTAAAAGGTGATGGTTGATCTCACTAAAGACCACAAACATAGGTTCTAAAAAGGTAGCATAAGCCCATGGGTATTGCAAAAAGTGTCAAATCACGCTCCAATACATCAAAGTTACAGTTACCAAAGTGGGACATTTGTACATTTGATGACATGTATGTAAAGAAATGCTACCTAAGTATTGAGAACTAAACTGTTAACCTAAAGATAAACAGTAAATCTGTAGCTTTCTTGTGTCCACTCTCTCTGTTTCTCTTTCTGCCCCTCTGTGTCTTATATGTGACTAATTGAAGTGGTACCCAAATTTGTCTACCCAAATACATCCACATATTTGTTACAGACTTCTACAAGGGGGACACAGTGGTTTAGTGGTTAGCACTGTTACCTCGCACCTCTGGGGTTTGGGGCGCGAATCCCCCAAGATGCCCCAAGCATCCCTGGGATAGGCTCCAGACTACCCTGTGACCCTGTGTAGGATAAATACAGAAAATGGATGGATGGATTTCTACAAGACTATGCAATGCACATTCCTAGATGATTTACACATCAGGCAGTGTGTAAAGATCAGTTTTGATTGTGGGCAAACATACTGTATAATATTATAAAGCCTAAACTCTTTCTATGTGACTGTCATTCTCACATAGAACCTTCTAACTTTAATATCATGTTTTTGAGTTTAGTTCTGTCTATTTGACAGTAATACCGGATATGTCTTGATTGGTACCTTGTATACCCTTGAATGAAATTATTGTGTGACCAAATAAAATAACTAAGTATTTCATGTGTTATGACATACCACTTCACCATTCACCATTTAAAAGTCCTGTAGATAAAAAATAGCCTGTAGGCAAAACACATGTTAATATTCTGCTGAGATTCTGGTGATATACAGTCATGGGAAAAAGAAAGTACACCCTCCTTCAGTTCTATGTTTTTATTTATCAATGCCAAAATAATAACTGTGTGCTCCTCACCAACTTCTATAAACAAACAAACAAATAACTTCAGGTGACAACAACAACAAAAAAATACAACAGATTTCAATATGTAGCCATTTTTTCCAAAAAAGTACACCAACATTCAGAAACTGGGTGGGAAAAATAAGCACATTCTATAATTCAATAACGTGTAGAACCACATTTAGCAACAATAACCTGAAGAAACGTTTTCTGTAGGAGTTTATCAGTCTCTCACAACATTTTGGAGAAATTTTATCCCACTTTACAACATTGCTTCAGTTCATTGATGTTTGAGGGCATTCATTCATGCACAGCTCTCTTAAGATCCTGCCACAGCATCTCAGTGGGGTTGAGGCTGAGGACTTTGACTTGGCCATTCCAACACCTTGATTTTTGTCTTCTTTAGCCATTCCGATGTCAATTTGCTGGTGTTCTTGGGATCACTGTCCCATTTTGAAGGGACTTGTTCCTAGCCACACTTCCCTGAAAGCCATACTTGTTCAGTCTTTTTCTGATTGTGCTGGCATGAACATAAAACTTTATTGTTCTTACAGAGACCTGTAGGACACATGATGTAGCTCTTGGGGTTTTCTTTATATCTCTGAGCATTAAATGGTCTGACCGTGGACTGAATATGCTGGGACGTCCACTCCTAGAAAGATTGACATCTCGAAGCCTCTATATTTGTAAACAATCCTCCTCACTATAGAATGGTGAATTTCAAATTGTTTGGAGATGGCCTTATAACCCTTCCCAGACTGACGAGCAACAACAATTGCTTCTCTGAGGTCATGGCTGATGTCCTATCTTCTTGACATGATGTAGACACACACCTGAATGCTCCAGTACACCAAACCGCCAAAAGTTCTGCTTTTATAGAGGTAGATTAACTAATCTTGTGCATTTCATAAGTAATGCTAATTTCTGTCTGCTAATTTCTCTCTTAATGACTGTGGAAGTAGGAAGGGTGTACTTATTTTATTTAGGTCCTGATAAATAAAAACATAGAATTAAAGGAAGGTGTACTTTCTTTTTCCCATGACTGTATGTGTAGGATGAGCTACTGTAAGTGTAGGCTGGATATATGTATGTGTATTTTTAAAGAATTGGCTACAGGTCATTTTTATCTGCAAGACTGAAGATCAATGCTGGTCTGTCTATTTAGTGTTTCTAAGGACAGAGACACTGACTACATAAAACATAATGTATGCTATCCACTCACAAGTAACGTACATGAGCCAAAGTCTTGTTTGTTTTTTCAGTGAGCAATTGAAGAGTTTGATCGATCTCTACTCATAAATCAGACACATTTTACTCAGTGGCATTAGTTTAAGGTTGCAAGTTGCTCTGTGGCATTTATGAGGCTTACCATGTTTCTGGATTTCTGTGCTATGAGGGTAAAAAGAACAAAGATGATATGGCAGGGGCATACTTGAAAAACAGGTGTGTTATGTTTTCACTTTTGGATGAAACCTGGCTGTCAAGTTTTATGATTTCCCCTGGGGTCATCCACTGTTCTCTTCTGTTCAATCATAAATTAAACTTAGAATATAGGGAAGACATACCAGCCAGTGTTTTTGACATACTTTGACATGGATCTTATGTTTTTGATTTACACTTCACATAGATCACACAGCAGCACTGTCCAGGGAAAACCTTCTGTAAATCACTTGCCATTATTCCAGCTGTTTAAGAGGAAACTTGCCCAAGGGAAGCCATTTTAACCATTTTATAGGTTACAGTGGTTTATAGTAGACATTTATGTCAAAACTATCAGCTAGATGCCAGCAGTTTCCGAAGGTGTTCCTTTCAGCACTTAAGTGACCTTAGCATTATAGGCATCTCCTATTCATTCTTGACAAAGATAAAACTTGAAGTTGTGACCTGATTGCTGTAAATGAAACAGGATAGGCTTAAATGAAAGGTGCAAATAACCCCATAAATGGGTTCATCACTACAGGTATGCAGACTTCACAGGAATGAAAGAAAATCCCACAATAGTTTATATTCTGTATAATCTAATCATCTGTATGTGATGATGACACTGGGCCAAAAATGCATGTATTTTATGACATTTGTGAAACTATACAGTTTATAGTACACATTTTTTCATCAATTCATTTGTTCATCTTCAGTAACTCTTCTTCCTGTATTCACCTCATCTTCATTAATTCATCTTAAATTATTCATTTTATCCTGATTAGGGTTGCAGTAAATGTGGAGCATATCCTGGGAACAATGGGAATGAGCTAGGAATAGAACCTGCATGAGATGCAAATAAATCACAGGCCATCTTGCACACAAATTCACACACTCACCGGTGGAATAGTTTTTTTTCCCAGTAAAAACATCTCTATTAAATGTAATTTTTATACCAAGGAGGGTTTAGGCTTCCCAATTTTAAATTTTATTATTGGGCAGCTAATTTAAATACTTTAGTATGGTGGAGAAAGAGTAGTTCTGAGAAACCAGGTGACAAACCAGAATGGTTGGCAATTGAGGAAGCCTCTTGTAATAGGACCTCATTACTGGCTTTGATTAATAGTCCAAATAAAATTGATGTCAAAAATATCACAGGAAACATAGTTATTTCTAATTTAATCAAAGTGTGGAAACAAATCAAGATGTATTTGAAAATTCCAGATGTATATCTGGTTACACCAATTTGTAATAATCATGCTTTCCCCCCGGGATTACATGATAAGTTCTTTTTTCAATGGAAAAATATGGGTATAGTAACAATTCAGGATCTATATAGAGAAGATACATTTAGTTCATTTGAACAGTTAAAACAAGATTATGCTCTCATTTCTACGCATTTTTTCCGTTATTTGCAAGTTAGAGATTTTGTTAGAAAACACATTCCAGACTTTGAAGTTTTGAATTTGAATCCCACCTTAGAGAGAATTGTGAATGTACTACCTGCAACGAGTGGTGGTGTGTCAAACTTTTATAAACTATTGTCAGAAAAGGTGGACAATAACACAGAGAAAATAAAACATAACTGGGAAGAGGAAATGGGTTTCCGTATTCATGAAAGCATGTGGGATGAGTGCTTGAGAAATGTGCATACAAGTTCTGTGAATGCCAGACATAATTTGATCCAGTTCAAGATAATTCATAGGCACCATTATTCTAATGCAAAACTTCATAAAATTTATCCTACGACTTCTCCACTTTGTAACAAGTGTAAAATGTCAGAAGGTACATTGTTTCATTCGTTATGGTCATGTAGTAAAATTCAGCCATTGTGGAAATGTATATTTAAATTCCTTCCTGAAGCAAATTCTATTGATCTGGAGCCTGAGCCTTGCACTGGACTTTTAGGAGCAGAGAATGCTTTTTGTAGTAAGTATCAAACACAAGCCATTTCGTTCTGTATGATGCTTGCAAAAAGACTAATTCTACAGATGTGGAAAGCAGACTCTGTCCCTACTTTTGAGATGTGGGTTAGGGAACTGGGAAATATGTTGCATTTGGAAGAATTGAGATTTATTTTAAAAGATAAATTATCCATTTAAAATCTGGAAACCAATAAAACTGTTCCTGCAGAAGGACTAAACAAGTTTAAATATATTAGCCAAATATATTGTCTGCTTACACACTCAGTTTTGTTGTTGCTGTTCACCAGGTGAAAAAACTGTGTATTTTCGCTCTTTTGCTCGCTCATGTACAAAATAATTTGTCTGTAGAACATTTAAAGAAACCTTCTATAATGATTGTGATATAATGGGGGGAGGGGGGTTTCTAGGTTATACATTGTTAGTATCTAGTTCTAAGTTACATGTACAATGTCACTGCTTGGAATGTGTGATGAGTTATTTGTATTGTACAGTCACTGTTTTGGTGATGTCCATGTTAGTGTTGAAGAAAATTAAAATAAAGAGATAAAAAAAAAAAAAGAAATTTTTATTTATTTTTATTTATTTAATTTTTTAGCTAAATGTAGTATGTCATAAGCAAATGTCTTCAGCATTCACTGTTCAAAAAATCTCATTGGCCCACTAAAAGTTTTGACAGTTACAGATTGAGGTTGTGTACGTGCTCAATTCAAGGAGATTTCTGGTGTATTAAAAATTTATTTTTGTAAATGTGTATATGGCTATATTATAGATTGCAAATGTGATTAAATGTCATTCATTTCATAATGTTTTCAATAGTGTTCTTTATTATTCAATAGATTTTTTAATAGCTAGTGAGATAAATGCTGCTAGCTATGTCACTAGCTATGTCGCTGCTAGCTGTGTCTATGTAGAAAAATCTACACTGAATCACAGTAAATATGTTTATAGTGAAATATTCTGATGTGTTTAGTGATTCTGGTGCTAATTTGTTGGTTGGTGTATTTATTTCATTACTCCTATAAGATGTAGCTGTGTGTTGCACTGATATCCCAGTGGTGATGTTTAATAGGACATCCTGGTTTGTATTCACTAATCTTGAGGTCGAGGTGGAAAATGAGAAAGGACTGGGTGTAAATTATCTAGACCATTGGAATGAGGAGTGAACACGCACGCTTCACTTAAAAAAAGTTCTTTTTAGCACCTTTAACTGTTCTTTGGTTTGATCCTCTGGTATAACCTTTAAGGGTTTTATGTTGAACCCTACAATGGAGGGTTTTTCTATCAGAGAGAGTTGATGAATCAGAGTGAGGAAATGTGTGATCTCTGTGACTTTAACCGTGGCATGGTTGTTGAACAAGAATCTGAGGCTATCATAGGCACAGGCTCACCGAAACTGGACAGTTGAAGATTGGGGTTGGAGGGGGGAATCACCTGGTCTTTTTCCAGTCTTCAGCTGTCCAGTTTCAGTGAGTCTGTGCCCATGATAGCCTCAGATTCTTGTCCACTTCAAGGTTTGATGTGCTGTGAGTTCTGTGATGCTTGTATGCTAATCACGGTTGTAAAGAGTGCTTATTTGTGCTACTATTGACTTCCTGTCAGCTCAGACCAGTCTGGTCATTTTCCTCTGATCTCTCTCATCAACAAGGTATTTCAACCTGCAGACTCTCCGCATACAGGAGAGTCACACCATTCTGTGTAAACTCTAGAGATGGTTGCAGAGATCACACTTTTTCTTCATTTTGATGTTAGATGTGAAAATTAACATAAGCTCTTGACCTGTATCTGCATGATTTTATGCATTGTGCTGCTGCCACATGATTGGCTGATTGGATAACTGCATACATGTGCAGGTGTACAAGTGTTTCTATTAAAGCGGACGGTGAGTGTATAACAGCTTTGGTAATGGTGGGTTGTAATTTTCCATTTCCATGTAATTTTACTGTAATAAAATATTAAAATCATGGGTCCCTCGGCTATGCCACATGGAAATACTGAATGTATACATGAGTATATCACTACAACCTAAAGATGCCAGTGTCGGGGGAATTTTTTGGCATGGTTTGGATCCAGCAGATCAATTAAAGTTTGGAAAAACTGCATGATTTTATGCATTGTGCTGCTGTCAAGTGATTGGTTAATTGGGTAACTGCATGAATGAGCAGGTATACATGTTCCTATTTATGTGGATAGTGAGTATAAATCCTTCTTCTATTCATTGTGTGTGTGTGTGTGTGGATAGTTTTATACTTTTTATAAGTGTGTCAGGGCATTTGGGAGCACAATGATTCTTGGAATGTGTACAATTGTTAGGAAGTGTGCATTTTTCTTTTGCATGCTTCTTTTTTGATTTATGTTTATTAAAGGCTATATACTGATTCACACAAACACTTTATTGACACTTGAAACACACAAGCAGAGTATACAATAAAAGCAAGAACATTTAGCATAGGAGCACTTATATAAAATCCAAGTTTTAATTAAGAGACCAATGTTTCTATATGAAAGCAGGAAATTACCTCTGCTTAAACCTTCATTTTATACTGAAATTTACAATCCTGTACAGTTCTGAAATACCCCGTAATCTTTGTTAAACCCTCTGAACTAAATGGTATGCCATAATAAATGTATGTGTACACATTAGATAATGAAGTACTGCTGTGGCTATCCATGGCTGTTTTTATTGTCCTTTTTTTTTTTTTTTTTTTTTTGTACCATGACAGCAAATAATGGTCACAAATTACATCTTGGCTATAAGTATGGATGTTCAATGGTATATCCACATATATGGTGTGACTACTATCTAGTATTATATTGAGTAATGGGGGAGGTGGTGGTGGCAACAGCGAATGTATGAATACACATTTTGGGACATACATACACTTTTAAAATAGAGTTCTTTCAAGGTTCATTGGATAATCAAGGGTTATTTGCTTCTTAGGCAACCAAAGAACCCTTAAGGGTTGTACGAATGAAGGCTGAAGGTGTACCCTGAAGTAATCTGGTGGCTAGAATAATACTAGCTATCACATGATCAGTAATTAATATTTGTCAATCAGATTGCCCTGGTGCAGCTGTTTGGATGCAATCTATTATGACCACGACTCTTCAGCAGCTCCATAGGTGTGAGACCAGGGCTTTTACCTAAGAAAGACTCTTTAAGCTCAGATAGACAGAACTGACCATCGTGGCATCCTCAGGCACAGACCCCTTACTTTCACTGTGGCTCGTACACATCAGTGCTAACAGTCGCTTGGGCACTGGGCCACTGAAGACAAGGTAGATGCAGGGGTTAGCACAGCTGTTCAGACTTGCAAGGAGCATAAGGATGGTGAAAGTTGCAGCTGCAATGGAAACATAATTTTTGATCAGAATGGTTACACAAGACAGCCTGAATAATTAACACTCAAGACAGCACCAACATTGCCAAATTTCCTATTCGATTTGAACTACTTTTATTTATACAAGGATGGGGAAAATGGCTGCTACACTCAGGTTCTTTGGTTACTTCCCTGGAAGAACACTTAAAGGTTCTATGTAAAACCCTATAACAGAAAGTTGATGAAATGAATCCACATAGAACTCTCTCTTTTGTTTTGGACCTTTGTGACTTCTTGTTACAGAGGTGGAAATAACAATGTTATGTGTGTGTATATATATATATATATATATATATATATATATATATATATATATATATATATATATATATATATATATATATATATATATATATATATATATATATATATATATATATATATATATATATATATATATATATATATATATATATATATATATATATATATATATATATATATATATGTATGTATGTATGTATGTATGTATGTATACATACACACTCCTGGGCAGAAAAATGAATCACTGGTCAGGAAATTAGCAAGAATTAAACAAATAGATAAAGGAGGTTTGTATGGGAGAGCTTTTCCCTTTGATTTCTTTAAATGTTTAAGCCTTGTGGCTCTTGATGGACTGTATCAGGTGTGGCAGATAACCAAATAATGACTAATCTTTTAAGAAAAGAAAAGAAAAAAAAAAACATCCCAGAAGATATTTTTGGAAAAATTTTATACACCCAGTCAGACATGTGTTAGTTTGAATTTTACCACAAACATTTTAACCATTATCATGATTTTACCTTTGTGTACAAGAAGACTATATAAGTGAATTTCCCTGTTTCTAGCTTTTCCCCAAACTAACAGTTCACTCCAGCAGAAGTAAACCAGCAAATGGAGGCACAGAAGCTCTCAGGAGTGCATCTGTTTAATTCTTGCTAATTTTCTGACCAATGATTTGTTGTTAAGACCATTAACCCCAAGGAGTGTGTGTGTGTGTGTGTGTGTGTGTGTGTGAACAATAGGAACTCATTTATATATATATATATATATATATATATATATATATATATATATATATATGAGTTCCTATTGTTATTATTCTCATTAACTGTCCCTTAAAATGAATGGGTTTAGTCCAATCCTTTAGTAAACTAAATATATGTCAACATGAATCTAATGACAATTTTAATTTAAAAAAAAAAAGGTGTTCTGTTAGTAAGTTCAGGAAAATAAGAGCTTTATGGCTCTGTTAAATAGGCAGAATATTATTCCACATAGTGAAATAATGAGCCTAACTTTTAATTAGTTTTATTATATTCATATGGAGAGGGTGGGTGGAATTTATTCCACATTTACTCCTAAAGGAGTCCCTGGCTGCAAGAAAGTGTGAGATCCTCTGATCTAATGAACCACTAATGAACCCTTGAAGAAGCCTTTCATCCACTGATGGAACTATGGGTTTATGGATGAAAAGGTGCCAATACTAATGCAATGTGGTATAGTTTGAGCACCGTATGCGCGGGTGCCAAAAAGTTCACTTTGTTCATAAACTTTTCAGATAGTAATGTATCAGAGCATATTAACGCGCGGCACTTACACTCAGTGGGAGCGCTGGAATCCCACACTGACCACAGCTGCACGGTGAAGAAAGGCGCCCAGCAAGCCACGTAAACGAGGACGATCACGACGGTCATCTTGACGGTCTTTATGCGAGCCTTGGAGAGCCCGAGCACGCTGCTGGCACTGCTGCAGCCCTCTCGGTGCGTCTTCATGCGCAGGCTGAGCTGCACGGCGCGGCAAATGCACACCTGGCACGCGATCACCGTCAGGACAGGCAGCGCGAATATGACCAAAGTTGTCCAGGTCACGTATGCTTTAAGTCCCCACGGCTGCACGAACTGTGCCCAGCAGTCGAAGACTCCTGGAGCCACCTGGACGCGGGAGAAAATGAAGATCTGCGGCAGGGCGCCTACGAGCGACACTACCCAAGCGATGCACACCGGCAAGTTCCAGCGCGCTCTCCTCCTCTGCAGCGTGCCCATGGGGTTGCACACGGCTTGGTAGCGATCCACTGTCATCACCACTATCATGTAAGTAGAGGCGAACATGCCGACCACCTGCAGGTACTTGACCAAGCGGCACACCAGGTCTGGACCTACGAAGCGGTCCGTGATGTCCCACAGGAGCTGCGGACACACCTGGAAGAAGGCCACGGTGAGATCCGCCAGGCACAGGTGCAAAACGAACACGCGCATGCGCGACATGGCCCCGCGTCTCCTCAGCAGCACGAGCAAGAGCCCGAGATTCAGAGCCGTGGCGCTCAGGAAGATAACGCTGAGCAGCACGATCTCGATCCGAGCTAATCTCTCATCTCGCGGCTGATCGGTCAGTGCTGGCCGCGTCAGGCTCACGTTGCTGGAGTTAGAGCTCAAGAACGACATTTTACACCATTAAAGAAACAATCAGCGCTGCGCCTCATCTCAATCTGAGGGGTGGCGACTCATTGTTGACTTAAAAACAAAATCAGGCTTCAGGGAAGTCTGCGAGCCACCTAGGATGCATGTAGGAAAAACCAAGGAAACGTTGACTTGACCATTTTGGAGTGAAGACGCAGACTGGAGTTGTGAGCAAGTCAGAGAAGTGGATTTATAAATAGTCTTCGGATGATGTGGAAAAGACTCCTCAACACTCTTCCCCTAAAGCATGTCAAGGTGAGTCAAGGAACTGTCTGACTTTACCACTTCAACCTGATACAAGACATCTTCTGCGTAATGCACACAGTCTGTCTACATGAGTGCTGCCAGTGCCCTGATGTCCTATCCAGCTGTGCTTAGTGTGATGCGCCTTTACGCAGAAACCACGTGTCCTTTCCGAAGGCTTTATATAACAGCAAAGCAAGCATTACGCATGCTAAGAAAACAATTTTGTTCTCTAACCAGCTTGATCTTGCAAAAACCAGCTCTAATCAGAACTACAGTAAGTAAAGAGAAAGCAACTATTAAAAAAAAAAAAATGAAAAACAGATGTTATGTACTTATTATTTGGCCTAAAAGCAGATCAGCTGAGAAAACAAGTGTGGTGGAGGACAGGAAAAAGGAAAAAAAAATGGTAATATCCAACAGTGAAATCAATTCTGCCTTAACAGCAGGGTGTCTGTCATTCAGCATCACAAAGAGATCATGACAGACTCATGATTACTGAGAAGCCTGTTATGTTCTGCAGCAAAGACTAGAGATAGACATATGAGACCAAAAAAAATCTAACATGAAGGAAATAATGAAATATTACAAAGCTATTAAAAACAATTATTCTCATTTGTGAAACTGAGGAATTTCATGCTTTTGGCACACATGGTACCAGCTGCTGGCTCTGTCATCTTCAGTGCTGATGTAAAATGTCTATACTTGCTTTAGTATAGCATAGCAAGTGCACAAAATGTGAGAAGTATACGTCTATTTACAAGAATAAATCCATTTAGAGTCATCGAAGGAAAAAGAGGAAGACTTTGCATTGCCCAAGCCAATCTTCTAAACTGTATCCAATAAAGCATGCCTTAAAAGGAGAAGAAAGTCTTAATCTCCTTAATTCCATGAAATCTGAAACTCACTGCAGAAAATTAAAGCATCCAAATAATGATGGGAAAACTTGCGATGTCAGTGGGTTGTACGATTGGGATTACTGACTGCACAGTATATGCAAGACATAAATTGTAGGATACTGCAGGTTATTTTATACTCGTCTGCCTCCATATTTACATTCACTGCTAAAGCATCCCTTTAATCACATGCATGCAAATACCCACTCCAATTCACACATCTTGTGAATTATTCTGAAAGGTTAATGTGGACTGTTAACAACAAAATGACAGACAGACCTTTTTCATTTGTATTTTTGTTTACTTCAAAGTCAGATAAGTGTTACATAGCCACTTGCAATCTTTTTTTTTTTTTACTCCATAATGAACTCATGACTATAGCTGCATTAGGCAAATGTTTTCTCTTTCAGAGCCAGCTGAACATTACCTCTTCAACGGATAACTGTGTGACCTATAAACAGCAAATAATGAAAGCAAAATAAACATAAAATACATAGGCCATGGTGAATTATGAATTTAAATTTATATAAATTATCAGCAATGGTCAAATCGCAAACTACTTAACTGATAGTAAAGGAGGGTGAAGAAAAGTGAAGCATGGCTGAGATTACTATATGAACATTGTGGAGTGAAGCAGTGTGGAGGTTCTGTCCATCAGGACACCCCAGGAAGTTAGACTTTTATGTTTTTTGGACAAATCCTTGGAGTGCAGCTGTTGAAATTGTGTGTGTGTGTGTGTTGATAGATCATCGCCAAATATTCCTAGCTCTCATGCAGCTAGGATTGGTAGGAGATTACCAAAATTACACATTCTTCAACCTGCATACAGCCAGTGTTTCCTCTATATTTCTCGTCTCCTTGTTAGCTGTAAATCGTGTGGAGGTAGGGGCACGCTGCACCTGCTGACCTCTTAAACTAAGGCATTAGAGCAGTTCGCTGAGACAACCATCTCTCACTGGTTTTCTTTGTCTTACATTAGGACCTGCTGATGGTACTCAAGAGTTCCTCTTTGCCCAGCCGGTAGCGGCTCTTCTTCCAGACATCACGGAGCTCCTGCAGGGTCGTACCGATCTCCTTGCCCGAGGTGATTCCCAGGCGACGCAGGTCATGGCCGCTGACAGGGAAACGGGGGATGGACCAGCGACTCAGTTCAGCCAGGAGCTTCCTCTCACCCTGGTACTTCAGGAGCTCCAGCACTTTGCTCTGGGCGTCTGGCTCTCGGGACTAGAAATGTAATGAATCCACCATCAAATCCCAATCTACAGGGTAACTGTTACTAAGTCAAATAAACAAGGCTCAATAATTGAGATGCTGAAGGTGGAGTTTTAGATTTACAGTAGAACACTGTACATTTACTGAGTTGATGAACACAGCAACTGTATACCGAGGGTAGTATGTCAAAAGTATTTTGTCAAAATGGTCTGTCATATTGTACTTTTATAATTTCATACTGTTCATATTAAATATTCATATTAATTTAATATTGTCTTATATATTAAATATATTCAGACATCTTACTGGATTTTTGTGGCCCTTAGGCCCTTAATATTATCATTACATTTCACCCCACTTGCTTTTGAATTAAATTTTTGAATTTAACACTGTGTCATCTTTTTTGCAAGTTGAAATGCTGTTCCACACAATAGTCATGAACAGATCAATCACTCCTAATGCCTAGGTCACACTTCAGGCTGAATCAGGCTGATTCTGAGGCTGATTGTCCCCCTCCTGACAACTGCGAAAGGTGTCCACATTTTACACTGATTATATGACCATAATCTGAAAGCGTGTTGAGTTTTATTCTGGGCAAATCGTGTTGTGTGGGAGGGTTTGATTACTTAAAGAACCAGCCTGGAAAAAATCTTGAAGTCTGTCGTTTTCACCATCAGTTAGGATTGTAAAGTGTTGTACTGTGGTCCAGACAATTTTCTATTTACATCACACTCTACCTTCTCATTGTGACAGTTTCTGTCTTCTATCAAAAACACCACGTCAACCAGTGGGTTTCCTTACATCAATGATGAAATCAGTGAATGGCTTCAGGCAATCATTCTCATCTTGTCCCTTAACGAGGTCTCGTCTGTGCTTCACCAGAAAGATGCCGAGGGTCTTCTCCTCTCTGGAGATCTTCAACCGCAGATCTAGCCTTTCCACATCTTCTGGGCCACGCAGCAGAGCTGAGAGCACAGTCATTGGTTTAGGAGAGCTGCCTTGAGCCTTCTGGTACACCTGCTTCATCTCCTCAATACTTACATCTGCTGGGAGACCTGGAGAAAGACACCAAACACAAGCCAGGAAAGCCCATGAAAATTAGGATGGAAGTTGTTGCATTCATACATTTTAACAAACAAAACCTCTCCAAGTGGTAAGTGCACAATCTTTATATGAGAAGCAAAAAAAAAAATCACATGAGTCTTGTATTTAGCCAAGTAAGTGCCATATTGCTCAACTACAGTGCATATAAAAAAGTCTACACACGCCTGTTAAAATGGCAGGTTTTTGTGAAGTAAAAGGACGTCACTAAGATAAATCATGATCGATCTTTTCCCATTTTTAATGTGCAATTGAAAAATATACAAATAAAGTGAAAAACAATCAAACTTTTATAAGGAAAAAAAGAAAAATAAAAAACTTACAATAACTGTACAGGCTTTGTATGCTCTTTTCAGACCATGGCTTCACAAGTCAGATGATACCAAGATGTCAAGAAAATCCTCCAGAAACAGCTGGTCTTTATTTTGGGTTAATCAGAATAATGTAAAAGATTGATAATTACTTTTGAACATGAGATTGAATGTGATTGGTTCCTTCTGAACACAGCCACATCCCCAGTTATGAAAGTTTGCACACTTATGCAACAAGGTTACTGTAACTTTTTATTTTTCCCCAAAATGTTTCTGATTGTTTTCACTTCATTTTTATATGTTGTAATTTCACATTGAGGGTGGAAAATTTTCAGACATGACTTATCTTGGTTTAACTTTTTTTTCATCAAAAAACTTGCCATTTTTAACAGGGGTGTGTAGACTTTTTATATCCACTGTACATGACACAAGCAATGAATGTTAATGTCCTCTGACAAACAGCTTTATAGTAATCAGCTACACACTCTCTACACATAACATTCAAAACCAAGAAAGTGTGTGTGCATATCTGACCTATGTACTGAGCCAGATCTAGCTCATAAATAAGCTCGAGCAGGTGAGCCACATGATTCCCCACCAGCATCTTCTTTAGTTCCACCCAGATTCTCTCCCCTGAGATTCCTGCCAGGCCTCGTGCGTTGTCCCGGATCGCCTCCAGAGTGTCCGGATCGTGCTGCCCTGGCTCGGACGCCACACGCCCATAAAACCTGCAACAAATACACACAGACCGTTTGGTAATATGTACGCACATAATTTGTATGTGTATTGAATCAGTAGTTTAACATTACTACATGCTTTAATCCAGTGAATAATGAGATATGACTCAAATACGTTTGTCTTTTGATATTTGAAAATAACAAAAAATATTGTTATTAAATCTGTGTTGTTATCATAAATCTGTACTGGCCCTTGAAAAAGAGTAAAACAGCACAACAGACACACAAGCTCTGTCACAAGTCACAGACAGTTCCACTGTGTGTATGCATAATATTGCATAATATTGCATAATATGCATAATGAATATTCTGATTCTGTCACCAGCACTTAACCTGCTTAAATGTTAAGGCTTTTCACTACTGTAATACACATCATCAAAATGACAATATTTCAATCATATTGTGCAGCCTTACATGCAAACACGCAGTAATCACTGATACAACCTGTAACTAATGCAGATGAGGAGCACACTGATGATATTCTGTTCAGAGCTATTCAAATTTAAATTAAAAGTGAGTAGTTTGACACAAATGAATTATTATCTCAAACAGGAATTCTAACGCACCTGAAATATCTCAGAATTCGCAAGTAGTCCTCCTGAATCCTAAGTGCACTATTCCCAACAAAGCGAACTTTTCTGTTCTGGAGATCCTCATAGCCTTGGAAATAATCATACAAGGTCCCATCCAGCCCTAAAAGGACGGTTCAAATGCATGTAAGACGGTGAGGTGCAATTTAGAAAAACTGCAATTTAATATGGCACAAAATCATGAAGTACCAAGGAACATGGAGTTAATTGTGAGGTCTCTGCGCTCTGCATCTTTCTGCCAGTCTGTAGTGAACTCCACTTCCGCGTGTCTCCCATCGGTCTGCACGTCCACACGCAGAGTGGTCACTT
Source organism: Pangasianodon gigas (assembly GCA_022758105.1). Lineage (NCBI taxonomy): Eukaryota > Metazoa > Chordata > Actinopteri > Siluriformes > Pangasiidae > Pangasianodon > Pangasianodon gigas. Next base: position 8,481,318 of record CM040455.1, on the reverse strand, counting down.
CAAAGTTCTCATTATGCAGCTGTATGTGGATTGAACCAATAGTTTAACATTAGAATTCAATTTTATCCAATGCATAATAATATGACTATAATACTTGGCCTTTTAATATTTTACATTTATAAACTTCAACCCATATGCATAGTTTAAGTATATAAAGACAACAGAGATAGTTTTCAGCATGCATATGTAAATGTGATAGGCAAGTCAACTCACAGTATTAAAATCTGTATTAAAACTCACTACCAAGTATTGATAAAATTAATCAGGTTACCTGTATCTGGACAAATGACATTTTATTAATTTCTGAAGGGAAAAGTGCTACAGCAAAGTATTTAAAAAAAAAAAACTGCTACAGCAAAGTATTTAAAATAATAATAATAATAATAATAATAATAATTCCGCAAATATTAACACATTTACTTTATATTTGGTGAACTTAAAAATAGTAATTGTGGCATGTGCAAGAGTTTGGACATCATACTAAGTCAATACTTAGTAAGACCCCCTTTGGCAGATATCACAGCTTGCAAAAGCTTTTTATATCACAGTTTGCATGAACAGCATGTTTAAGATCTACCCACATATTTTCAATGATATTCAAGTCATGGGACTGTGAGGGCCATTCCAAAAGCTTCAGCTTGCATTTCTTGAAGTAGTTCATGGATGATTTTGATGTTTGACTGACTGGGACACATTTGCTTCAAGAATTTGAAGATATTTACTGGAATCCTTTCTTCCATCTACCCATGCATAACAGATCTACCCCGATGCTTAACAGTTGGCAAGGTGTTCTTTTCAGCAAATGCTGCTCCTTTTTTTCATCAAAACATACCTTTGGTGATTACGGGCGAAGAGTTCCATTTGTACTTCATCAGTTCACATCACTTGTTTCCAGAATGCCTCTGGAATTCACTTCTGTGTTGAGGTTGCAAGGTTTCCTTCTGATGACTCTTCCATGCAGCTCATATTTGTGCAAGCAGCACTGCACAGCAGAATGTTGCACCACCACTCCTGTGTCACCCTTCTGCAGGTCCTTAGTGTCATATGGGTGTTTTCCTTTGCCTTTCTAGCCAGCATATGGACAGATTTTTATAAATGTTTTTGGTCTTCCATATCTTGGCGTGACTTCCACAGTTCCCCTTAGCAACTGTTTCTTAATGACATTTTGGACAGTGTAAATTTTGAGCTGGAAGTGGTTTGATATCTATAGCCCTCCTCTGCTTTGAATGCATCAGTTAGCTTAATTTTCAGATCCTTAGTCAGCTGCTTAGAGGAGGCCATGGTTGTTGAGTGTCAGCACAAAGTTTGAAAAGTAAAAAAAATTATTATGCTCTGAAATTCTTACACCTAATGACAATTCTTGACGTGTGAAACGACTCCTAATAAGTCAATTAAGGCCTAATCAGTTAATTATTTTCCGAGACTGGAAGGGTGTCCAAACCTTTGCACAGGCAACAATTACTATTTTATTTTTTTCTATATTTTAAGTTAATTTTAAGTAAAGTTGTAACTGTGTTAAAAATACATCTGGTCCACAGCTCTCTCACCCTGGCAGTGATGGTACCATGTTTCTCTCCTTTGTTGTTGATCATTCTGATCCCTGCAGCCTGGAACATGTGCTTCATCTCCTCGGGTGTTGCAGTAGTGGCAAAATCCACATCTTCAGGTTGTTTCCCTGACAGAAGGTCCCTCACAGCTCCCCCTGCAATCCTCAGCTCAAACTGGTGCTTCTGAAAAATCTCTGGACAAACACATAACAAACATTATCATTCACTGAAAATTGTGTTCTTTATTTTCATTTTCATCCAAAATTTTACTGAATTAAAAAAAAACAACTATTTTTTTTGTAACACCAAAGGGACAAATGGCTGCTTGGAATATTTTAAACACCACAGCTGTGTCTCAATTCGCCTACTTCTACTATGCACTAAAAGTATGTACTCTTTTTGTGAAGAAAAAGTACATACTTTTGAGTGTGTAGCAAAACAGTACGCAAGGACATGGAGATACTAACACATCACGTAACGGAAGAGAACGTTGTTGCCTAGTTACACACACTGTCACCGTAAACAAACTCCTCGTTGCATTTCAGCTTTTCTTCATTCACTATTCCTTATATAATTTATACTATATCATTTAATTTACCATTCCCTTGATTTATTTTTCCACATTTCATTTACACCTCTCTAAAATGCGTCCTTGAATTCGGCAAAGCAAACCGTCACAAAACTCCTCCTCCCTCGTGGAAGGAGATGTAGGCAATATTAGCTGAAAACGTGTCCATGGATCCACATTTCGAAAATCTACCGGAAATAGTGGACCATCCGGGTACCTTTGGGTTACTCATTTCAATACACTACGATTTGGGACACACTCATTCTAATCTCAGATACTATTTAGGATTGATAGTAGACGAATTGAGACGCAGCACAAGACCCTGACCAGGATAAAGCTGTTTCTGAAGATGAATGAATGAATGAATGAATGAACGAGTGAATGAATGAATGAATGACTGAATGAATACTGTATGTACGTAGGCATACATACACAGAAAAACAGTATCAAATAATTACAGCAAAAACATTATTATATCTAAGTGGACAGTTTGTGATGTATTATGTAATTTTACTATTCAAGCAATTAAACAGGTAATTTATGTCAGTTTTACCTGCTAGAGCATTCAGTCCATCTGTGAATAAGGACTGGAACTCCTTGGTTTTCAGCTGCATGGTGAAGAAATGTCGGTGACTCCACGTGAGGCGAATTGTGTTTACCACCTGGGGGATGAGAAATCCTCTTCCCCACATCTGGCAGTGGATAAACAGCTGCAAATTAGATACGGTGACGTTCTGCCACTGCAAGCTGCCCAATCCATAAGCAAAACACACTACAGCTAATTTAGTTTGTGTGTTTCTTTGATATCAGCTCTACGTGTTAACTGTTTTATTCACACACACTAGGGTTGCAGCGGTGTACCTGTTTCATGGTATACTGTGGTATGAAACTTGATGGTTTCATACCATGTATATTTGCTTATCTACGGTATTGAAAAAAAAAAACGCAACCGGACGAAGAATCTCACCTGCGTTTGCACGCCTTCTTTACTTCTCGACGGCCTGTTAGACTCGTCAGCTTGCTCCACACATACACACACATACGGAGAAAATCTCAGAGAGAAGCGAGGCTCATATCACCAATCTCCAGCCCCCACCGAGAAAGAAATTAAAATCAGCAGCGCGGGATTACAGCGTGGGATTTTCCAAAAACACAAGGCGGGTTGTCTCGAGGACAGATCTCCAGTTTGCAAAAAAATGTGGACGCAAAGTGGCTGCCAAAGGAGGAAACGCATCAAACATGCTCGCCCACATTCAAGAACAGCAGGAAGTACAGTTTGATTTATTTTTGCCTAAATAGAGATTACTTTTTTTTTTTTTTTTTTTTAAAGGTCCTGCTCCTTTTTTCCACCTAATTTCTTTTGTTCATATGGGAGACTTCTTATTTATTTTATTTATTTTCAAAAGGGATTTAAAAAAAAAAAATTACACATACTTGCATTAAAAAATGGTTTTAAATTATTATTTAATTATTATTTATTGTTTAAATTATAATAAAGTGTTTATTTAACAAAAAAACCCTTCTGTTTTCATTCCTTTAAGGGTCACTGTAATAATAATAATAATAATAATAATAATAATAATAATAATAATAATAATTGTGTAATACCATAATACCGTGAAACCGTGATATATTTAGACGGTTATCGTACCGTGAAAATATCATACCGTTGCAACCCTAACACACATTATATATATATATATATATATATATATATATATATATATATATATATATATATATACAGACGCTTATATTAATTTTAGCTGTAATGCTAACTTTATTATTCATTGCTGAAAGCTAGCATGTAGCATGTTCTATAGCTTTCTGTCTGTCTGTGATTAATAACCATTTATTAGCTTAGCTCCAGCTGTAATGACTTGCGCCTCTCCATGAAACACGGTATTTTTAAGTTATATAAAATGCAATTACCTGTAAAAATAAAGGTCAGTGCTCCCCTGTGCTGGAGTTTACTGCATGCCGTCGTTCGGCCATGACAACTGAGAGGAAGCGCAAGCGTGTGTACAACGTCATTTGTCACGTGATGCACACAGACTTGTCTCAGCCAATAGGATTACACTGAATGTTATATTGAGTCAATCCTACACGGCTACCCATTAAACAAAACATACACTACTTTGGTAAACCTATTATTCCATACCGTATATAGTGCACTTTTATAGAAATAATACGGTAATTGCAGTTCAACCACTGAAAGCGCTTGCTCATTGATTTCAAATTCCCGCCCAAAAACGTATAAAAACTGAAATTATCCTTAGTTTCAACCATTGTATACAGTATTACCTGTTATGTCGTTTATGTTTACATATCAAATGCACTCTAAAAACTAAAAACAGGTCTGTTTAGACTAGTGTACACTTCTAACTTCTACTAACCGCCTTCTTAATCAGACAGAAATGATCTGAGGCTTTGAGATCTGAGGTCTCGCGAGATTTCCCGAGACTCTGTGGTTGTATGTGATCGGGCAGGCACTCAGCAGCTGTCAAGAAGTTTACAAGGAAGCAGGAATGGCTAAAGTCGAGTTAACGCCGCTTAGACCGTGGGATGATTTCTTCCCTGGATCTGAACGATTTGCCAAACCAGACATCCGCGATTTATCGAAATGGAACAACAGAGTGGTTAGCAACCTGCTTTACTACCAGACTAACTATATGGCCATGGCTGTGGTTGTGTTTCTGATTGTGGGGTGAGTGCTGGATACATCAGCCTGTCTTCAACACACACACACACACACACACACAATACTCTGCTGCACTTCTGTAGTGACTTTCTTACCACTTCAACCTGTATCTTTATTCATCTTTATCAATATTTGTTTTAGTTTGAATGCATCCACACCATATTAATCTGCTGTATTTAAATACAACACCAACAAAGTAGTTCCAGCCTGTATCAAGACTTATAAGTGATCTTATGAGCTTCCAAGTATATTTAGCAATGCTTGATTGAATCATGTTTTTCTCTTCATCCTACTAAGAACTTTGACTCATCAATATCTGACATCTTGATCCTGAGAGGAGCAAAGTGCTGAGTAAAAGAGGCCATATTGCCACATACACATCAGCTCCTACTCACTGTGTCTTGGGAAATGAGCTGCATTGCTGCAACATTTCTACCAATATGGAAACATGAGGTAATTGTTGGATGTAAATATAGCCACCCACAGTGATTGCTGACCCTGACAGCTATAAACTGCTGACCATCTTAATGCCAGATCCACAGGGACTCGGTAGGGTTTGTGAATGAAGTCCAGCTCCAGCCCCAAGAAGGAGCAGTGTTCATGTGACTCTCTCCTAACATGTATTAGTCCAGTCACAACTTTAGTGTTCAAAGTATACTTTTTAGGCATGTCATCGAAGTTGATATAAGTACAATGCAGCCCAGGCAACACACATGGTGACGTACTGTCTACACACTCATTTAATTACATTCATACACATTTGCACAGTGTAAAATACACTGATCAGCCATAACATTAAAATCACCTGCCTAATATTGTGTAGGTCCCCCTTGTGCCACCAAAACAGCTCTGACCCGTCGAGGCATGGACCCCACAAGATCTCTGAAGGTGTGCTGTGGTATCTGGCACCAAGACGTTAGCAGCAGATCCTTTAAGTCCTGTAAGTTGCGAGGTGGGGCCTCCATGGATCGGACACATCCCACAGATGTTCGATTTGGTTGAGATCTGGGGAATTTGGAGGCCAAGACAACACCTTGAACTCTTTGTCATGTTCCTCAAACCATTACTGAACAATTTTTTTCAGTGTGGCAGGGTGCATTATCCTGTTGAAAGAGGCCACTGCCATGAGGGAATACCGTTGCCATGAAGGGGTGTACTTGGTCTGCATCAATGTTTAGGTAGGTGGTATGTGTCAGGGTGACATCCACATGAATGCCAGGACCCAAAGTTTCTCAGCAGAACATTGCCCAGAGCATCACACTGCCTCCGCCGGCTTGCCTTCTTCCCATAGTGCATCTTGGTACCATCTCTTCCCCAGATAAGCGACGCACATGCACCTGGCCGTCCACATGATGTAAAAAAAAATGTGATTCATCAGGACAGGCCACCTTCTTCCATTGCTCCATGGTCCAGTTCTGATGCTCACATGCCCATTGTAGGCGATTTGGCAGTGGACAGAGGTCAGCATGGGCACTCTGACCGGTCTGTGGCTACACAGCCCCATACGCAGCAAGCTGCGATGCACTGTGTGTTCACCGGTTGTTCTTCCTTGGACCACTTTTGGTAGGTACTAACCACTGCATACCGGGAACACACCACAAGACCTGCCGTTTTGGAGATGCTCTGACCCAGTCGTCTAACCATCACAATTTGGCCCTTGTCAAAGTTGCTCAGATCCTTACACTTACTCATTTTTCCTGCTTCCAACACATCAACTTCGAGAACTGACTTCACTTGCTGCCTAATATATCTCAACCCTTGACAGGAGCCATTGTAACGAGATAATCGATATTATTCACTTCACCTGTCAGTGGTTTTAATGTTATATAATACTTTACTTTTGTTTATAATACTTAAAGAAAAAAAAATGACACCCTGAATGACTTGTGTGTTAACCTTAATAATTAACGTGACCTTCAAAATTTTTAATGAATGTTTTGTTTAAAATTCTTACGTCGGCATGTTGGTCCCATTTTGTCTCACTTTGGTTACCATTTCCTACATTACCCACAATGCCATTCGACTACCTGCTGATAGCTGTGCAGTGGGATTCAGCCCTCGCTTCATTTCTACCTAAAGCGAGCGAAACAGCAGCGCTTCAGGCTTCAGACCTATAGTCTGTCCAGCTTCCTCTCCTCCTCACCACCATCAGTGCCATCACACTTGTCATCTTGTAGATTGCCAACAAGCCAAGCCGATTCTCCTCCCTAACTCAACTCGGCTGTGTCGTATGTCTGCATTGCTTTCTGGAACTTTGAGTCCAATGTTTACTGTCTCCTCTAATTCTCTCTTAGATCTCATTAATATGACAATGTCGCTGGTGAGTGAGAAAAGAAGCTCTTGTTCCTATGACCTCAGTGCAACAAGACAACTGCTAACTTGTCATTGGAATAACAAAAAAAATGCAGCACCAGTCAAGACATTAGCAGCTGAATCGCTAAGGGCATCACAGATATTTCAATATATACCTATTTCATGTGTTTCAGGAAGGAGTTTTGCTTTAAATGTGGCAGAACACATGCAGACATAGAGCTGAGTAGATGAGAATTAAAGGCTCTAAAACTTGTCCAGTACTTAAAAAGTGAAGTATGATCAAATCTGCATGATAACGGCTGAAGGGAGCTTTTGTGTTAAAAAATAATCATCCTTGTCTTCTTTTTGTTTTGTTTTCAAAACCCAGCAGGGTTTTTAGGCTGATGGTAATAAGATAAGATAAGATAGAACTTTATTCATCCCGAGGGAAATTCTTGTGCCAGAGGTTGCTCAAACAGATATATCACAACAACGTAGGAATAAAAGACAATATAGTAATAAATGAAGTAGTAAAAATAACCACAGTGCGTAATAGAATAGCAAAAAAAAAGTGAAATACTTTAGTAATGGATACTTTAGTAATGGATGACACAAGTCATAGTAATGGATGACTGCAGAGGTGCGTGCGCTACTGAGGACCCGAGACTCCGCCTTCAGAGCAGGTGACAAGGTGGCCCTAAGAACAGCGAGGGCCAAACTGTCCCGGGTCATCAGAGAGGCAAAGCGCATGCATGCACAGAGAATCCACAACCACTTCATGGCCAGCAGAGACACGCGGCGCATGTGGCACGGCATCCAGGCCATCGCCAACTACAGGACAACATCACCTGCCTGTGATGTGAGGAAGACTCTACACAGAGTCAACCCGCGGAAGGCTGCTGGACCAGACAACATTCCTGGCAGAGTGCTCAGAGGATGTGCAGACCAGCTGGCGGATGTTTTCACGGACATCTTCAACACCTCCCTGAGCAGCGCCATCGTTCCGACGTGCTTCAAGGCCACCACCATCATCCCCGTGCCAAAGAAGTCTTCAGTGTCCTGCCTCAACGACTACCGTCCCGTTGCACTTACACCCATCATCATGAAGGCACATCAAGACCCTGCTGCCCCCCTCACTGGACCGCCTGCAATTCGCTTACCATCCCAACCGCTCAACAGATGACGCCATCACCACCGCCCTCCATCTGGCCCTCACCCACCTGGACAATAAAGACACATATGTTCGAATGCTGTTCATAGACTTCAGTTCAGCATTCAACACAATCATTCCTCAGCACCTGATTGGTAAGCTGAACCTGTTGGGCCTGAACACCTCCATCTGCAACTGGATCCTGGACTTCCTGACTGGGAGACCTCAGTCAGTCCGGATCTGGAACAGCATCTCCAACACCACCACACTGAGCACTGGGGCCCCCCAGGGCTGTGTGCTCAGTCCACTGCTGTTCACTCTGCTGACTCACGACTGTGTAGCAATGCACAGTTCAAATCACATCATCAAATTCGCCGATGACACGACCGTGGTGGGTCTCATCAGCAAGAACAACGAGTCAGCATACAGAGAGGAGGTGCAGCGGCTAATGGACTGGTGCAGAGCCAATAACCTGTCTCTGAACGTGGAAAAAATTAAAGAGAGGGTTGTTGACTTCAGAAGAGCACAGAATGACCACTCTCCGCTGAACATCGGCGGCTCCTCCGTGGAGATCGTCAAGAGCACCAAATTTCTTGGTGTTCACCTGGCGGAGAACCTCACCTGGTCGCTCAACACCAGCTACATAGCAAAGAAAACCCAGCAGTGATAGTGAGGACAGCTGAGAAGATCATCGGGGTCTCTCTTCCCTCCATCGCAAACACTTACACCTCACGCTGCATCCGCAAAGCCACCAGCATTGTGGATGACCCCACACACCCCTCTCACACACTCTTCACCCTCCTGCCGTCTGGCAAATGGTACCGAAGCATTCGGGCCCTCACGACCAGACTGTGCAACAGTTTCTTCCCCCATGCCATCAGACTCCTCAATACTCAGAAACTGGACTGAAAGAACATACACACATACACACACAACTGTGCATCCTCCATCCTCTTTATAATTTTTTGCACATTACATTATGCTGCTACAATATTTATTATACTGTACATAGGCTGCTACTTCTTATGTTTGCACTATTTACACTATTTCAGCAACTTATATTTTACTCTTTGCACTATTATCACTGGATTCACTTTCTAATAGAACTGTGTACTGGTCGGCGCTGCACTGGGACTTACTGTGCCCATTGTCTATCCCAGTAGTCATTGTACTGTCTTGTGCTGTCTGCACATGTTTGCACTTGTGCATTTTATGTATAAATTATGTAGTCCCTTGTAGTTCTGTGTTGTTCTGTGTTTGTCTTATGTAGCACCTTGGTCCTGGAGAAACATTTCGTTTCACTATGTACTAACTCGCTGTATATGGTTGGAATGACAATAAACTCCACTTGACTTGACTTAAAAAATAAGTAAGTACACAAAAAATAAGTGTTGAAGTAGAAAAGTAGAAAGTGACATTACACATGATATTGCACTTTATATTGCACATGGTATTGCACATTCAAATGGTAGAATAGCAGAAGAATGATAATGCCCATGGTATTGCACAATAATGGTATTGCACATGATAGTGATACTATTATTCTCAGTGTCCGATGTTACAACTTTACTCCCTGCAGAAGGGGGAGGAGTTATACAGATTGATGGCCATTGTATAAGGGTGTCTACTAAATGCTGTAAATGTAAATGCTGTAAGACATAAAAGCAGATATGAAAATCGGAGTCATCGGCGCCAGCTTTCAGCAGTGTCCACAAAGCTGTTCGTTTGTTCATTGCTATTTTTCCTACGTCAAATTACACATAAGTGCTAAATAATTTGAGTTTATAATGACCTGATATCCTATAATCCTTGAATTTAATGTTAAATTGTTATACTGTAATATAAGACACTAAATATGCGTTACGATCATGAATTCAAGTTAAAAAGAAAGAAAGAAAGAAAGAAACACTGACCCCTCAGGATCACAGGCTGAAAGGTGATGGCAAACGGATCTGGACTTCAGGAAGCTCTATTCAGTAATGATAATCAGGCAAATATTTAACTGATTTGAATGAGTTTGCATTGGTTACTGACAGCAGTCTGATAACATGTTTGTGTTACATTTTCACAGAACCTCACCCAGTCTTTGCCTCGACTGTATTTTCAGATGTACTTTAGATACGGTAGAATGCTATGCGTCATGCTGAAATTTAGTTATGTAAAGAGAACCTGCTGAAAAGATCAGTCATGTATCCAGTTTGGATGTTTGTCTTGAGGATCAAACTAGGGTTTGTTTGTATTCTCAGTCCATCACTAGATGTCACCATTCTCAAATACTGTGTGTTTTTTCCCTTAGTGATGTTCTTGTCTTGGTCCATTTATCTCTGTCCTCAGGTTCATGAACCCCATTGGCATGTTCACCGGAGCAGCAGTAGTCGTAGCAGTGTTCCTTGGCGCAGTGTGGGCTGGAGACAACAAAGCTGTAATCAAGAACTTTAAGAAGGACAACCCTACACTGTTTATCTTTTTAGTGCTGTTTGCCAGCTACCTCCTTATGTCTCTCTTCGGCGGAGTCATGGTCTTCTTGTTGGGGATTAAACTCCCGCTAATCTGTGAGTCAGATTCTTTCTGACATTATATGCCATAGAAATTTTTAATCACATGCGTTTCTGTCATGGTACTTCAAGCAGGATCGTAGGCTAGCTAGTGGATTTTTAAAAAATATTTAAACACTTAAAAGTCGTTAGACTCAAACAAAACATATATAGAACGTCAAATAAAGTTAAAAATGGCTAATGTAAGTAATCATCTGAGAGCTACAACAACGATAACAAGCTATTTACATTTGTAGACGAAGTTGACTGAGAGTTTGTCCTCCATTTTTTTCGAGCTGAGAGGCTGCGATTTTTTGCGATTGAGACAGCCCTTAAAAAATGGCCGACTCCCTGATCAATGCCCTGACTGCTGATCTAGGGAGCTGATTGAGACACACCCAGATTTGTTCATGTCTTGTAATTTACGATTCAGGAAGACGATTGAGGAAGAGCATTGTGCCATCAATGCTCATTGTTTCAAATTAGGATGCAACAGAATGGGAAAAGTTAACCATAAAGCCAGCATCTTGATTTTCTGAACAAAATATCTGCTTACAACTTTTTTTTTTTCTCACAGCGCATTGCTGTAGAAATGTATAGCATACAAAAAGTACACAATTATTGTGAATATTTACCAGCACCACTCCTGTCCTTCAGGAGCAGAGATGTCACTTTGGTGTAGAAATTTTTAGAAGTTTTAGGTTTTCATGACTAGAAATATCATCACACACATGTATTATTGTGTACATATTCTTACCCCAGATTCAGTGTGCTAGTTTATTGGTATTGGTGAAAATGAAACTATAAGCACATAAGTATGCATAAGTACATAAAGCATCTCAATGCAGTTCAATCTTGTCCTTTTGCATTCCAGTGATCTTCACTCACGCATCACTGCGTCTGCGCAACATGAAGAACAAGCTGGAGAATAAGATGGAGAGCGCAGGGCTGAAGAAGTCACCCATGGGCATTCTACTGGAAGCACTCGGCCAACAGGAAGAGAATTTAAGCAAGATTCAAGACTTCTTGGAGAGCAAGCTCAAGGAATGACAGCGAAGTTTCCTTGATTTCAGTCTGCATGATCAAGATCCAGGTGTACGGATGATTACATCTCCAAAAGATGTGTGAATGTATGCTTAAGTGCTTGCAGTGAGATTTCTATCAAGTAACATGATGAGATCATTTACAAATGTTACAAAGCACTATTTTTCTATGAATTGAAATTTTCTCTTTTTTCTATGAAAGGTACTTTTTTTTTTTTTAAAGAAAGAACCAAAGATTATGAGAACTGTTGCGAGATATAGGAAGGGATCATTGCAGGATGTGATGCTAATGTGATAACTCATGATGAATGTTCTTCCTCCAGTTGCCAGATGACTAAACTGGCTTATGAAAGTAGCTTCTGGGCTCAAGTACTGTTAACATGACTTGAAGGTATACTTCTCAACTTCTCATGCCTGGAAGAGTTATATAAGCTTTATTTAATCTATGATAAACCAAAGTCCGTTTGTATTATTTGCTTATTTTCTGTGAGTTTTCTGTATTTGAATGCATCTCATTTAACTCAAACAGGCATGAACAGCAGCATGTCTTAGTTCAAGAGGAAATAATGCAAAGAATCATTTAGACTGTGAAAGTCGTAAGCGTTTGTCTTCAACATATTTTGAGTTACAGAATCTTATGTTCGTTTCTGATAAATCACTCATAAATACCAAAATGTTTATTGTTAATAATGAAGAAATAACTTATCTTGAAGTGTCTAAAAATTCAGTGTTAAATATTGTGTGCAAGGGATTAATTACACCAAAAACACTCCATGATGTTACTGAATGAAGAAATAAAAAAATGTTTTTTTCCCCACAGTACACTCTTTCATGGCTCATCTTAACAAGATCATAAGACTGTCTGATAGAGAATACCGCCCTCACAAACACACTGTGACTGACCCTGGTGATCTCATCAATAGGTGCAGTAGATTACAGGGTCTGTTTGTGCATGGCTGAGTTTGAGCATCTGCAGTTACTCATATGGCTGCTCCTCTGCACTGCTGAATCAGCAACAGCTCTCATAATATGCTTCCTTTTCCAAGCTGCACCCCATGTGAGCTAATTAATCCTGCTTTGTTCCTCAATTTCCTGGGGTGTACATTAAGTAAGAAATAAAACACTATGGGATGTGCTGTTGTAGGAAAATTATCAATGGTGGCATGGTGTGATGCCACCTAGAAGGTGATTATTGTCCAACAACAGTGTTCCAAAAAGTGTTTTATTCCTCTTATACCATAGCACATAGTACAAATCCACATTTATAATTAAATGTAACTATACATATACACTATATGGCCAAAAGTTTGTGGACACCTGACCATCAATCCCATATCTGGGTCTTCTCCAAACTGTTGCCACAAAGTTGGAAGCACACAATTACATAGAATGTCGCTGTACGCTGCAGCATTACAATTTTACCTTCACTGGAACCGAAAGGCCCAAACATGTTCCAGCATGACAATGCCCCTGTGCACCAACTGAGCTCCATGAAGACATGGTTTGCCAAGGGTGGTGTGGAGAAGCTCGAGTGTCATGTACAGAGCCCTGACCTCAACCCCACTGAACACTTTTAGGATGAACTGGAACGAGAACTGTGCACCAGGCCTCCTTGTCTGACATCAATGTCTGTTCTCAGTAATGCTCTTGTGGCTGAATGAGCACAAATCCCCACAGCCACGCTCCAAAATCTAGTGGAAAACCTTCCTAGGAGAGTAGAAGTTATTACAACAGCAAAGGAGGACCAAATCTGAAATGGGTTGTTCAAAAAGCAAATATGAATGTGATGGTCAGGTGTCTGCAAACTTTTGGCCATATAGTGTACATTGTGCAATGTCCACAAAACAAGTTAGTTCCTGTTACCAGGTTATAGCACCTATAAACACTCATCCCTTCACCAGGCTCTCTTCTTCTCTTTCTTGAAGTTAATAAGACAATAACTCGTCTTGTTACAGAGAAATCAGAATGCGTCCTGAAGAATGACACCTAAGACTCCTTCCATAAGTGTTACATACATCTCTCCTCACAGAAAGCGTCACCACATCGGTTTACTTCTTAAATATCATTTTTAATGCATTTATTATTAGCCTTATTATTAGCAACATCCAAATCCCTGTGAATGAGTTACTGCTATAGAAAGGATAGTGTGTTAGAAGGAGTGTATTACAGTATCATTTGAACTATAGCTGTTGTTATAGAAAAATTAAACGCCTTCTGACCAATCAGGTTCAAGAATTCAACAGCACGTGGTATACTGTGGTATAATATAATATAACATTAAACCACTTACAATACAAGACAGACTTTTCTGGCAGAATATAAATTTCAGTCAGTAATATACTGTAAATATGGTACTCTTTAACATCTCTCTGAAACTGATACTAGTTTTCCCAAGGAACTTGGAAACTGCTTTGACACTGTCTCTTGTTAAAAGAGTTAAACAAATAACATTAAATTTGAGCTTCAAGCAATCAATTTAATAACGTACATGGGCAAGCACTACTCTCTCTGAATGGATGTAGCAATAAGTCAGAGGGAGTGCAGATGCTATTGCAGGAACCTCTCCAAACAGAGCTCTAACAGCTGTGTGCGTTTGCTGTAGTGTGTCCCTAAATGACTGCAGTGCTGTACTTCAGTCCTTGATAAGTGGCCTAGCATGTTTAGTTTGTTCCTAACATTCAGTAGCAACGATACACACACCAATAAAAATCTGATAGCTAATCTGATTATGTGTTAAGCTTTATTCAGCTGTGGATCCTTAGCCTATTTGATCCAGGATGTATTCCTGAACAAGTTCACCGGTCCATCACAGTGTATCCCAAACATTCATACACAGACTCTCAGACTCATTCATATCTATAGGCGTAGCTGAAACCTGAACCAGGAGAGGAAAAGAAATCCACGCAGGCATGGGATGAACATGCGGAAGTCCACACAGACGGTAATCCGAGCTCAGTAGTGCGTGAGGCACCAACACTACCTGCTGTGACTTCCTGTTCAACCTCCTCTTCTGCAACAGCTGTACACAAAAGAAAATGGAGTGGTTTATCTCACTCAAAAGGACAAATAAAAAAGGAGCTTCACAAAAAAAAAGCCAAACAATATAAGCTGCAACATTCCTCACTATTGCTTCAGACTGAGCACTTTACAATAATCCATTCTTCTAAAATCACTCATACTGTATTACACAGTAGGAGCTTCAGCACTATAGAAGGTGTGCAGTGACTAGTGCAGGAACAGTTTACATACTAGCAGGCTTAGCCAAAGTACTACAACATAAACTGTAATTCGAGTACCTCTGACAAGGCTATACTGTAGGGCAGAGTGTTTAAGAGCTATTTTACAGTTGGGGTACTGACACACCAGTGAATCCTGTGGTGTTAAACTGTATTTTCCCCTTAGCCATTAGTTAAGCATGATCTCATCATAAATGATCTTGACGTGCAGATGGTGTTGCAACATGTTTCATCTTCATAAATTTTCCTCCTTGAAGTATAGTGCAAAAGGCTGATCATGTTCAGCAGTAAGAGCAAAATAACTCCCAATCCGCTTCTGAAATGGTGCCATTTGGCTTCTAATAATTAGAGGGCATTGTTTAGTACGCTTACAAACTTGCTTGCCTGTGGTTTGCCTCATAATTAGAAGGTAGGTGCAAGACCATCTTCTGACCTGAAAGTGCAAAAGGTCAAGCCATTCCTTTCAAGGTAAAAGTGTGCTTCAGAAATAGATGTTTGAAGTTTGAAGAATTATCTGCTACCAAGCCACTGATGTTGGCCACTAAAGAAAGACCCAGTCATACACATTTGTATTAAATGGCACTTGGTTGGAGCATGAAGTGCCTGGTAAGGTAAGATACAGATAGAAGGCCATTGTTTGTTTTGAAGACCAGTGTCAGCTGCTGCTGCCCTCCCTGATAGCTTTGTGCAGCTGTTGTGTCTTGAAGGGAGAAGGAAGAGAGACAGCGGGGCACAGCTGTGACCTGAACATCCCAGTTTGTTTGGGGAGAGCAGAGAGCTGTGGACCAGAGTTTACTAGAGTACAGTATCCACTTGCACCAGTTGAATAGTTCTATGGTGAGTCCTAATCCATATGGTGTGAGAAGATTAAAACTAGCATTAGGTAAAATCTAATTTAAGATTTAAGATACTAGTAACTAGTATTGTGTAAACTGATTGTAGCCAATTCTTTTCAGGGGAAAGTAGCTAACACATGCTCAAAAAAGTCAGTCATGGTCATTCATTAAAATGTCAAAACATACATGATGTACAAGGACAATTTTCTAAAGACAATTAGTCTATAGCATTTCTTATAGAAAGTAGTCATCTTTGTTCAAACTAGATATGTATTTACAAATCAGAGTCAAACCAACTATTTACATACTTATAAAATACTATAATTTTTAGGCACCATAACCCTGATCAGGAGAAAGAGTTTACTAAAAGTGAGTGAGTATAATTTCTCTCAAGAATGCAGATGAAAAGTGAAGTGTTGGGAAACAGAGATGAAGGAAAATGTTATGGATTTTTGTTCTGTACGATTGTCTGCCAAATGGCAAAATATAAATGTATGCACAGCTAAGAAAAGTTTCAAATGAACAAAGAAGTGCATGGGTGGGACAAACAATGGTGATCAGTGATTGGTTTTTGGGAACGTTGGCTCAAGCAAGGGCAAGTCAGGCTTTACACACTGGTGGCGAGTCGACCAAACCTGCTCTCTCAACTCGTATAACCAGCAGCTGTGATTGTGAGCTGGAGAGCTGTATCGAGTGCAGGACAGTTGCTAATGTCTGCTCAAACACTCCCTAGAATTGCTAAGCTCTATATTGAAATAAAGTTGCTGAAATTGTCTAAAAAGTCTCCAAAAATCTAGCAACAAAGTCACCATGTCGGGCAAAACTGGACAGAGATCACCATCACTGGCCAATCAGAAACACGATCTGACCTTAACAGGAAATACTACATCCATGATTGTGACACGGGGAAGCACTTAGTGTCTTTCTCAGTATAATATTTCTTTCAAGTAAGGTCTCTAAAGTTAGTCATCTTAGTGAAATGTAAATACTGCTGTAGAATGAAGTGGTGACTCTAAGCTCTAATATTTGTACTTTGCTCTTGTTCCTTCTTGAGCTCTCATGCTACAACAGCTTTTTATTAACAGACCAGAGCAATGAATGGCAGCGGCTGAAACCTGATCTGCATTCAGAATTTCCAACTTGGCGACTGTTTAGATCTCTTGAGCAACTTTGTTTCAAAAAAGAGCGTAGTGACAAACTTACATACTGTGCAGATGACTTTCAAGCTAGGCTACGATACAACTGCTAAAAGTAAAACTTAAAGTGTAACCAAGTTTAAACTGGAGTTTAAGAATAATAATCTGCTGTCCCAGCTTGTGCTTATATTGTGTGTTGCTGCAGTGTTTCTTAGAATGTCCTGTTAGGAAAGAAGGAGTAGAACGTACTTCAAGTGTCTACATGGAGTACTTTCAGATGTTGCGTATTAGAAGTATAACAATAAAGACCAAGAAAGAGTGTGGAGAACTATTAGGGCTCTGAAATGTTTGATTAGCACAACATTGAAAGATTAATCTATACTCATAAGTTAACTTAAAAAGTCAGAAGCAGCATAACAAATGTTTTACAGAACTTAAAATGGATCATTTCTTTTTGTATATAGTGAATTCTTCGATCAAGCTGAAGTATTATACATACACACACATATACACTGGAAATGGGTATTGCAGGTGTGATCTGCTCTTACTGAGCTATGTAAACATAGCTGGTCTAGTTTTGGTCCCCATGAGGAATGAGTGGGTGTGCCGGCTCTCCTACAGGTTCTTCTGGTTTTCTATATATGCAGCAAAACGGCATTTGTCTGTAGTCTTACACTGGAAAGAATGCAAGGCATTAGATCTCTTCGTTTCCGAGAACATGTTCACAACTGGGTTGTAGAACAAAACAATGCATTTCTAGTTAATTGACTGTGTGCTAATCAGTCTTTCTCCTCAATGCCACCAGTATAATTCAGATCCAGGTTTCATTAAATCATATTACAATCCAGTTTAAAGATTGTCGCAGGGTTTAGAGCTTTAATTCTAAATCCGTTTCGACTTTTAAAGAACTCAAAAACCATTCAATCAATTTGTTTCATTTATCATTCACCATGCAACACGTCTTATCTTTACTGTTTTAAATGATAAACGTTTTGTTTCGTTTGGTTATTGTTCTTTAATTCAAAGAAATTTCATTGATAGAAATTACTAAGAACCAGCTTAACATTTCTGATTACTATATATTACACATTTTTCAAAAAAGCACATAGAAAAAAATTCTCTTTAAAAATGACAAAAAAATAAATTCTATACAGAATTTACATATACATAAACAGCTCTCTGCTAGAGAGAGAGAGAGAGAGAGAGAGAGAGAAAGATGTCAAACATCAAGCCTTGGTTTCTGCTATTGGATGCAGTCAGATTTGGGGAAAAAAAAAAAAAAAGTTTGGGCTTTAAGGAATAAAGAGAAGCTATGTTCCAATGCTTAGTAATAAGTAATGTATAATATTCCAGGGCATGATTTACACACATATGGCATGGGCAAGCTATCAGGAACATGGCTGGTAGCTGGTCAGTGTTTGTCAAGCACCTTTCCAAAGTAGTCTTTATCTTGTCGATACCATGATACAGATTCCTGCTCTTTTCATATGATACACAGCAGATGGGCAAAGCAACACAATGTATTTTAAATAATGAGTGTAAATAATTCAGCAGGTAAATACATGATTAAAAGAGCAACACCGGCTGGACTGGGGTAACCTGGGGAGGAGAAAAAAATACTGAATGACCTTCCATTTTTTTGCATAGCCATATTCAAAGCCCTTGTGAATCCAATGTTTATGCATAATTATATATAAAATATTTGTAAAAATAATTTCCCTACGAGAGAGTTAACTTCAATAGCAATATAAAGGTTAATGCTTCAAGTTCTTTAAACAAACTGTAAAATGTCCATGGGAGATTTTACACACAACAGAAACCAGCTGAGTTTAGTCCTTCATATTAATATTTGCTTTGTGTCCATGAAGAGGATTTACGACTGTAATATCCTTCCATGGCAATGGAATGGTCCAGGCTATTTGGCTCGAATACCACCTTCCTCGGCCCAATCACTATTACCATATTAACAAATCCCAAAGAAATTCCACAGCAGGCATTCATCAGGGCAGGCCAAGCTCCAGAAGTGCTAGCACCACACACACTCAAAATGTGTTGCTCTCCAGAGGGTCCCAAAGGCCTGTTTCGGTTCTCTTACAAGGGGAATGCACTCGCGCTCTCCGAGCTGGCTGAACGCCGTCGTGCACTATCCTTGCCTGGTAACATTCCTTAAAACACTGATGCTTTGAACTCGTCACCCGCGGAGTAAAAACAGGGATTTGAGAAAGGCACAAAGCATGAAAAAGTTATCTTAATTTCCTACACTATAGTTCCAGGCTTGGAGTCTTCGTGCCAGTAAAGTGTCTGATCCTCAGAGTCAAAACTGTCCATTGGGCTACTCAGGTGTGAATCCATTTGGTTTACATCTATGTATGACCTGAAATATAAAAGATGGCATTAGAAATGTGCATCAGGAAATCAAATTTCTGACTGAATATTTCTGAATATTTTAACCCCTGGTTGTCCACATTAAATCAGAGGAAGCATAGAGCCAGAGAAATTATATTATGATAGTGTTATATTATAGTATGCGATCTATATTTCAGATCCCCTTCCTCAGATTCAAAGAGAATAAAGAAGAGTAATAATTAAGAAAACTGAACCACTTTCACATTAGAAGGTGTTGTACACATAGCTACTGCTAAGTGAACTTTTTTATGAAGATGTTGCTCAACATGGGGTTAAAACATTCATACAAATGATGAAGAACGTGCACAATCACAAGTACAACGCACAGCAATCAAGACATGTCACATGTTCGTCCTCAGAACAAGACGCCACCCGTTTAGTTTGATACCCGACACACAGGACCAACCCACCACCACTGAACACACAAACCTATCCAGCAGTAGGTTCAATAAAGCTGAGCTACCAGACAGGTTTAGTGCATCAGGAAAATGATTGTTAGGAGTGACAACAGTTAATTGAGCACACAGGTTAGAGAAGCAGTGTGGGGTTTGTATGCAGCTCACCACATTGTTTAGTGCTGCAAGTTGCACTAGCACTGAGTGTAATAATAGTCCTGGTCATAACCACTGGCAACAGCACCAGGCATGTCTAAAGTTCCTGGAGCTGGGCTCCTCCTAGCAAACGGAGATGGAGCTCTGGGGCCTGGGGGCGGAGCTAGAAGACGGGGCTGGCGGCTGGCACGAAAGGGATGGTGGTTAGTCAGATAAAGCAGAAACCTGTGTGTGTTTTCTCTTCACACACAACTAGGAATATGTGAGCCAAGGACATGATGTTAAGACCTTTCTGTCTGGAGAAACACAGACACTTAAAGCCATGCAACTTTCCTTTCATGGGAGGACAAACCCAGAAATTTCCACATAAACCGCAGCAACATGGAGCACAAACAACCATAGACTTCAATAACTCAACTCACAAAACAACACACAGAAAAACAGAGCAAAACACACATCTAGCACATTTTTACTTACTATCAAGGGCTACATTTAGCAAGGAGGCTTTATTAACCATGTCAGTTTTGGAGCCATCACAGCCCGACCGCTCCACCCGATAGCGGGAAGAAGGAGGTGGAGGGAGGGAGAAGTAAGAGGATGAGGAAGAACAAGCACTAGGTGAGAAGGAAGGAGGTGGGTAGTGCCAGGAGGGTGCGGGGTGTGGACTGAAGGCATGTCTATGAGAAAGAGGATGGGAGAAACGGAGAGAGGGGAGATGCAGGCATTGTAGAGAACATAGTACAAGAACACAGTCCTAAACTCTACTGAGTTATAACCCATAGTACACCGAAAGCAAAAGAATCACTTGAAACAAAAAGATGTAGTAAGTGCTAATTCTCAAAATATATTTTGTGTGGCCCAAGTGAGCAGCTCAGTGTTGAAACTGATCCAGTGAGATGCAATGAGTGCATTCCTAAGGCATAAGGTGCATGTCACTGTGGTTAAGACAATTAATGCAAGGACTACAGGGTAATTAAGGCCTAGAGGCTCTTACCGACTCTGTGGAAGGTGACTGTGATGGACTGAATTGTAGCTATAGGCATGCTGTGGATGAAGGCCCATGCTGTATTCTGATAAACCCACGGACAAGTGATCACGCCAGGTCCCTGTGTTGGATGCTGTAGAAACTGGAAATCAAGAATAATGCAATTCAGTCAAGTCAGTGTATTAAAAAACATTTAAAGAATGTCTTCCTAAGGAGAGCACTAGACTAAAAACACAGACACGTTTCTTTTATTAGCCATTAGTGACTAGGGCTGCACGATATTGAAGAAAAATGTGACTTGCGATAACTTGTTAAATAACACGACATGCGGTAGGATAATGCATATCCTAAAAAAAGTGTAAAATCAATTTTAAAAAGTGTAAAATCAAAAGTGTAAAATCAATTTCAATTATATTTATATACTGAAAATTACATAAATAACATACGTTTCATGTTCTTTTGCAGAAAAGAAAGCATTCTCTGCTATCTGCGTCGCCCTAAAACTGACTTTTTGAAGTATTAAAATCATTCAGTTATCGCAAGCCCTTGCCATATGCGTATCGCGATATCTACATTTGCGATATTTCGATAATTTCAATATATTATGCAGCCCTACTAAGGGCTATGGACTAAGTGTGTATGTCACAGAGATCAAAATTTTATTTGGGTGATATATTGTGATTTTTATTTCCACATGAGATGGTCATGTATTGTTATGCAAATGTTATGCACTAGCTATTATTCTTTTACAGAACTTATACATACATTTCACTGAAATCATCACTTTGTTTTATTTCCAATCATTTAATTATAATGCAATTAGTATCTTATATACCATATCTTACCATCTTATATATTTCAGAAAACTGCATATTTACAACTGGACTGGAACAGGATCAGGCTACAGAAACAGAACTCAGAGAATAATACTGATTGAAGACTTAACCTTAAACCTTATATTCTGTTAACAATGGATGCTCAGTGACCTGGACCATCTTATTTAAATGTACACTGCTGAAATTGCAAAATTTACTCGGTATGTATCTGAATTGTTAGCAATATTAATAACATTTGAAATGGACACACAAAACCCCTTCAACTGCTTTGGGGATACTTCTGAAGGTGAGTGAGTGTCAAAAATAAGAAGGAGTCTACAATTATCCTTTTTGTTTCATATGTATGAATAGGAGTCATTTTAAAGACTTATTTTAAACTTGTTATATGCTAATCAAAATTATGTAAACAATAGATACATTTCTTCACACTCATTAGGGAGATGGAGAAAAGCACAGAAAGTTGGGATTATTACTTTCAGCACTGTTCTACAATTTGTGCCATTTGACCTAAACAGAAAATATGGGTTTACATGAAAATGAAAGCAGAAATGTCTAACCTGAGGCGTATGAGGTGCTGCGCTCATTATAGCCGTAAGCATGTGGTGTCCCTGTCCTGTAGGCCAGGCTTTGCTGGGACTCTCTCTCGTACTCGTACGGCATCTGCTTGTGTGCTGCGTTCCGGTTATACCAGCCTCGTAAGTGCTCGGCCACTATAGCCTTCTGCATGTTCCTCGTTAGGTTTTCGTTCCTCGATGGCGGACGACTCCTCGCCTGCCTCAGTGTAGCATATGGATTCTGGCTCATGCTGTCCATCTCAGTGTGACCGTAGTCACTGTACTGTTCCTGTGCATGGTAAGACAGAGTCTGGTATGAAGGATTTATGCTATAATGGCCCGCTGTCTCATCCTCATATGCGTAGCTTCCATTGGTGTATGGATCCGCATAGCAGGGGTATCCAGTGACGTAGTAGGCTGTTGTGGTGGGTCTGGTCGGTGGCTTATAGGTGTAGCACTGAGACTCGTTCTGTGCCAGGTTGGGCATGCTGCCTGTGTTAGCATAGACGTAGTCCCTCTGGCGACGATGGCGGTTTCGAGCACGTGAATGGGCGCAGTACTCTGTGCTTGACTGACTGGTGTGTGAGGAGACATCGTCAAGTACCTCAGTGCTGTTGCTGCGTCGGGCAGCAGGGGTGATGGTGAACACAGGCTCAGGGCCGTCACACTCTGAGGTAAAGAGGGACTGAGACTCAAGACTGCCACTGCGCTGGCGGAAGTGATCAGGCGTGTCCTCCTCACACCTGTGTGAGCGTATATACACACCAGATAGGTCAGAATCATTCTAAAGAAGCTTTGAAATGGAGAGTTTGTCGAAAAATGCTAGCATGACAAACTGTGACTAAGAAATAACAGGTTATAGCAGTTAGCATGATTATATTCACTAAATATAAACAGATATTATTGACTGTTACATATGTTTTTGTGGTGTAAATTTGCTCCAGCAGTGTGGAGGCTGAAGTCAATGAGATTAGTCATGGTGGGGTTGAGATGGATGGATGTTAAGTGGGACAGATGGAGGCATGTTGGAGGGCTGGAGATGGATGTCTGTACAGTGTACAGTGTTGAGGTTTTCAGTACCTGAGCTGGATGCTGCTGAAGGCATTGCGTGTCAGCTGGGGAGTGGGAGGCATGCTGCGCGAGTTCCCTGCTTGCCTGGAGGGAGTGTAATAGGGGCTACTATGCGGTGATAAAGTATCTTGGTGGATGTAGGAGTAAGGTTCTTGGACTTCGCCATAGTTTAATCTATAACACAGATAAGAAGATTGCTTTCACAATGTTGACTTCCTCTAACGAGTTATCGTTATGGAAACCAATCACTCAAGGGCAAAAAAAAAAAAGCAAAAAAAAAAAAAACCAGTTGATTACTTCCTGCTACACTTCGCAAC
>CM040455.1:8399214-8440164 GCA_022758105.1 Pangasianodon gigas | reverse complement strand
CACAACTGGTACTATCCGTGACGTAAGTAGACGTTGATTGGCCAAACGCGTACGAAAACGCCCTCACCCGCCATGATTTAAAACGCCGTGTAAACATACTGTAGTGTCAACTTATTTCACAAGTATGGAGAACAGCGATAGATGGACGCGAGACACAACAAAAACACAGCTCCGATCACAGCGTCCTCCATCCTCCGGTTGTTTACGTTGTTCTTCTTTGTTTCCGTTGTTGAACGCCGTGCATAAATGAAGTCGCTGACGACCGGCTTACGTCACTTCCTAGTGCCCACTGTCGGTGCGAATGCAACCCTTTAAACGGTACTGGGAAATAGTTCGCGCAAAATCGCCCAGTACTTTAGTACTGTAAATTTAGCTCTGGAACTAAAGCGGTGCGAAAGGCCCTATTGTATAAACCGAACATGAACTGAGAAGATAAACTGTACAATGCTTATGAGGAATAGAAAAGTACCTCCATAGTCATTACACCATAATCTATATAGCCTTTACAAACATCATAACACAACACCATTTTAAGTTGTTTTATCAGCCTCACTATGCTTTCTTATTGTATTAATGCAGATAGCCAGCAGTAATTTAAGGCCCTAAATGCCTATATACTGATCAGCCATAACATTAAAACCACTGACAGGTGAAGTGAATAACATTATCTCATTACAATGGCACCTGTCAAGGAGTGGGATGTATGAGGCAGCAAGTGAACAGTCAGTTCTCGAAGTTGATGTGTTGGAAGCAAGAAAAATGGGCAAGTGTAAGAATCTGAGCGACTTTGATAAGGGCCAAATTGTGATGGCTAGAAGACTGGGTCAGAGCATCTCCAAAAGGTCTAGTGGGCTGTTCCTGGTATGCAGTGGGTAGAACCTAACAAAAGTGGTCCGAGGAAGGACAAGCGGTGAACTGGCGCCAGGGTCATGGGCACCCAAGGCTTGCTTAGCTGGGGAAGAGATGGCACCAGGATGGACTAGCTGGTGCCAAAGGCAAGCTGGCAGTGTGATGCTCTGGGCAATGTTCTGCTGAGAAACCTTGGGTCCTGGCATTCATGTGGATGTTACTTTGACACGTACCACCCACCTAAACATTGTTGCTGACCAGGTACACCCCTTCATGGCAACGGTATTCCCTCATGGCAGTGGCCTCTTTCAGCAGGATAATGCACACTGCAAAAATTGTTCACGAATGGTTTGAGGAACATGATAAAGAGTTCAAGGTGTTGACTTGGCCTCCAAATTCCCCAGATCTCAATCTGACTGAGCATCTGTGGGCTGTGCTGGACAAATCCGATCCATAGAGGCCCCAACTCGCAACTTACAGGACTTGAAGGATCTGCTGCTAATGTCTTGGTGCCAGATACCACAGCACACCTTCAGAGATCTTGTGTAGTCTATGCCTCGACAGGTCAGAGCTGTTTTGATGACACAAGGGGGACCTACACAATATTAGTCAGGTGGTTTTAATGTTATGGCTGATGGTTGTACTTACAATATAAAATCCAAGCCAAGAACACTGGAACATAATTCACTGGGGTTGCTGACTTCTGTGACACCTAGTACACTTGGAGGAATAATCAACTATAGCTGACCACCCCATGAGCAAAATCAAAAATAAATATTAACCATAAACATTAACCAAACATTAAAAAGGAAGTGTCAGTCTCTCTGGTGGCATTTTACATTTAGAGCATGCGGCTATGCTTGTTTAAAGGACCACACATACATTCACAGTTACAGGAAAGCAACACTTACAAAACAATTCCAAGCTCTTTAGTGAAATTTATTTACGGAATCTCTTTTCTTAAACTCCAAATCAGCTCTTACATCAAACTCAAAACGTTCGCAATGCTCTAAAATTCACATACTGCTCAAAAGAGACAGCTGTAGACTCTACAGGTAAACTTTTCATTGCCTGCTTAATATTTTGTGCAGGTGAGCTCTTTTAACAGTGAGACTATAACATCAGCCCATTCACCCTTAACACACAGGTGACGACAGACATCTGATGACTCAAACCACAGATATTTTCCCAACACACCCATTCATGGATATTCATAGACCTGCAGCTACACTGCCACAAGGGGTGAGACTGTATACCTGTATGGTGGTGTACTGTAATAGGTAAAGGAAGCTTTTTTTGTTACACAATACAGATATAGATAATATCTCAAAACACTCAGGAAATGCTTAAACCATGGAGGCGTACCTTTCAAGGTACAAACCTGTGAAAAGAGGTATTTCTTTACCCAAGGCTAAGAGCAATTCTCTCAACAAGTCGGTTTAAATGATACTCTAGTGACTTCATTAAACAAACAATTGCACAGAGACTTGACAGTTCTAGAGTATAAAAAGAGCCCTATTTAAAATCTGAATTGCAAGAACAAAACTGACATACAGTGAAATCTGACTGTATGGTTAGAATGTCATACATTTTAAATACCAATGCACACCAAATCCTTCCTTTTCATCACACAATCTGTAAACGCACTGATATACACAGAAGAGACGGGCAGACACAGACAGACCTGGCTACCAAGAGAAGACGGTCCGTGCCCCCACTGCACACAAAACGACGTGGAAACAAAACTGCACTTTTTAACAACACGCTCTAATCATACACGAATCTGGGAAACACCCCCCCCCCCACACACACACACACACACACTTCACAACCCATGAAAAAGATTTCAATCTGATGCCAAACAAGAACAAACTCTTACACCTGCTTAGAGAAACATCAGCAAACCAACCACACAATAACACCGACACTGTAAACATGCAGAAAATGCTCAGGAACATTTGTGGAATAAAACGAATCATTGTAGGTTTTTTTCCCCTTATTATTGCTTTTTTTTTTTTTTTTTAAATTGTGTGTAAATGTGTACGTCTGTAATTTAATGTTCCCAATGCTGTGGCAATGCAAAGCCTTTTACCATGCCAATAACACTACTTGAATCTTGAATCTATACAACTACATTGAACTTTTTCATAAGTAAGAGGATCAAGATCTGGGATTTACCTTGTGTAGTCCCCTTTTGCCTCCTAAAAAACAAACAAACAAACAAACAAAACACACAAACACATAAGTATTAGTGAACACTGCACATTCCTTTTGTATATTCACTTTTGCACCACTTCTGAACAGTGCACTACCACATGATATCCATCCACTGCAAACTCTACTCCACAGTATATTTACTGCACTAAAATTGCAATAAAAAATCTATTGCATATTGCATATATAATATGTGTGCTGGCTGCAACACTGTTCTGGTGTTGAAGGGGATTTATATACTCAGGTTGTGTATGCATGTTGCATCTTGAATAAAAGCTGAACTAGCCAAAAGCATTTAATTACCAGTGTGTGTGTGCATAATGACAATAAAATCTGAATTGGATTAGTAATAAAGCACATGATGCATCCCAGTTATCTGCTTCACACACTGACTAAGAAGCTTAACTCTACCAGCTTCACAAGACTTCTGTGAGCACCAATAAGCTTGTTTTCGAAATTCTCCCTGCAGTAGATGAGCAACAAAATATACGATGCAGTTTCACCTAAAGCGTGTTACGCAAACACGTGTTTTATAGAAAACACGACACACTTCTACACAATCTTCTGCTTTCCCATGCAGCACCGCTGCGTCGCGAGCGCGCTCTTCACTCAGTTTGGATTCAAACTCAAGCGACGGGTTTGTAGCTGCAGTCTGTCAGACAAACCGCCGTTAAACAGCGCACTTACCTGCAACACGAAAGCAGCTAACTTAAAAACATTTTCACTCTCCAGTTCAATAGTCCCCTGTAGAAAAAAAACAAAAAGAAATAACGTAAATTGAAAATATTGCCGTTAAGCCGACTTGCGGCTCCGGTAGCTTTAAACTATTTCAGTCCCACCCGTCCCCTCACAGGTTTCCACGAGGGAAAAACCATTCACCACAAAAACTAGAGGCATTAATGTCCCTTTGTTAAAAAGACAACATTTACCAGTATCTCCATACTTTAAAAAAAGTCATTATCACACTATAACAGACATATAATCACATATTTATAGCATATTTAACACAAAGTACGTATTCTTTAATATAAATAGTTAAAGGTGCGAGTTACAGGAACCCCTGCACTGAGTTGGTACAGTCTGCTAACAGGTTCAGCGGTTTTCAAGTAGCATCAAGAAAAAAATAATAATAAAGTTAAAGCTTCTTAAAAGCAGAAGAAAGCCAAATTGACAGTAGAAACTTTTTTGTCTTCAGTATTGTCAAAAAGTCATAATATAGGATGAGCTCAGACAGTGTGGGACCATTATTATTTTGACTTCAACATTTTCTGGGAGGCTTTTTTCAAACCCCCATGTTGTCTAGTCATAACAGTAGAAGAACTGGAGATATGATTTTCACAAGATACATGATCAGACATTTTTCTTCATATATTAAATGTCCATGTTTTAACTCTGGAGATAATGTATGTGCTGGATGCAACACTGAATGTGTTATGTTCAAGCTCAAGAGTCTTGGTGTCTTAGCTTTGACTACTGGAGATACAAATGAAAAGCCACAATATTACTGTAATAAAAGGAACTAGGCGAGAAGTAACACTGCCTATGCAAAAGAAATATATGTAACTGAAATATGAATTGTTCTACCCTATCTATCTATCTATCTATCTATCTATCTTAACTTCATTTCAAGTGCTGAAAAAACTGTCCCAGAATACCTGACACACTGGAGAAAAAAATACGTAATATAAGCAATCTAATATGTATTTTATTGTATGTGTACGTCATTTAATTTTATTCCAGTAAATAACAGATTTACAGCTTATAGGTCATCACTGATCATATCTTACTCTTAGGGTGTGTCTCAATCAGTTCCCTAGTTCAGGAGTCAGGGCACTGATCAGGGAGTCGGCCATTTTAAGGGCTGTCTCAATCCGCAAAATACTTCCAGTGCACTGGAACGTTCGCTCCCTAAAAAAGTCCCACAATGCACCGCAAAAACCAAGGAGCATCGATGCTCACTGTGTTCCCTTACTGGAAATGACGTCATATTTTCTGAAGCCTCTCAGCTCGATAAAAAATGGCAGACAAACTCTCAGTCAACTTCGTCTACAAATGTAAATAGCTTGTTATCGTTGTTGTAGTTCTCAAATGATCACTTGCGTTAACTTTATTTGACATTCTATATAGTTTGTTTGAGTCTAACGACTTTTAAGTGTCTAATGATTTAAAAAAATCCAGTAGCTAGCCTTGTACCATGTACCATGACAGAAACGTATGTGATTAAGAAACAAATTTATGACAAAGATATCGGTTCTGCCTGTTGTTGATAAATGCCAGTGGTGACGTTTTACAACACGAGCACGTAGCCATGTCACCAGAAATTGAGTCATCAGTGTCCCAGTGTGTAGTGAGCCAGAGTCCTTATCATTGCCTGAACTTGTGTACACGATATACTGATTCCTGACCTAGAGAGCTGATTGAGACGCACCCTTAGTCTCGGAAACCTCCTTTCTGTATCTTGTGCTGCGCACTGTGATGTCATGTGATTTTGTCAGGGCTGTGTCAATATTAAGGCTTAGCATTACCAATGTATACTTACTCTCATAACACCAAAGAGTAAATACACAAATGCATAGGTGTCCCACATTACCCAGGATTATCCTATTTACACTATGCCCATGCATGTGTAATACAAGCTGGCTTTGGTTAAATCAGCAGAGCCAAACTGCATCACTATCAGAATCTGACAAGTGACGTTACATTACTATAAAAAAGCAAAATATTAGACAAGCAAAATACAATCACTGAACAATTTATTAGGAACACCTGTCCACCTACTCAGTCATGCAATTATCAGCCAATCGTGTGGCAGCAGTGTAATGCATAAAATCATGCAGATCCGACCAGCAGCTTCGGGTAATGTTCACATCAACCATCAGAATGGGGAAAAAATGTGATCTCAGTGATTTTGACCATGGCATGATTGTTGGTGCCAGATAGGCTGGTGATCTGCTGATCTTGTGGGATTTTCATGCACAACAGTTTACTCAGAATGGTGCAATAAAGGCAAAACATCCAGCGAGCGGCAGTTCTGCAGATGGAAACGCCTTGTTGATGAGACAGGTCAACGGAGAATGGCCAGACTGGTTTGAGCTGACAGTAAGGCTACCGTAACTCAGATAACCACTCTGTACAATTGTGGTGAGAAGAAAAGCATCTCAGAATGCACAACACGTTGAACCTTGAGGCGGATGGGCTAGAACAGCAAAAGACCACATTGGGTTCCATTTTTGTCAGTCAAGAACAGAAAGATGAGGCTGCAGTGGGCACAGGCTCACCAAAACTGGACAGTTGAAGGCTGGAAAAACATAGCCTGGTCTGATGAATCTCGATTTTTGCTGAGGCATACAGATGATAGGGTCAGAATTTAGCACCAACAGCAGGAATACATGGACCCAACCTGCCTTATGTCAACAGTCCAGGCTGGTGGAGGTGGCGTAATGGTGTGGGGAATGTTTTCTTGGCACACTTTGGGCCCGTTAACACCAGTCAATCATCACTTTAATGCCACAGCCTATTTGAGTATTGTTGCTGATCATGTGCATCCCTTCATGGCCACAATTTACCATCTTCTAATGGCTACTTCCAGCATGATAATGCACCATGTCACAAAGCAAAAGTCATCTCAAACTGGTTTCATGAACATGACAATGAGTTCAGTATTCAGTGGCCTTCTCAGTCATCGGATCTGAATGCAGTAGAACACCTGTGGGATGCGGTAGAACGAGAGATTCACAGCAGGAAAGTGCACCTGAAAAAACTCCAGGAATTGCGTGATGCAATCATGTCAACACGGACCAGAATCTCAAAGGAATGTTTCCAACATCTTATTGAATCCTTGCCATGAAGAATTGAGGCTGTTTTGAGAGCAAAGGGAGGCCCTACTCAGTATTAGTATAGTGTTCCTAATAAAGGGTTCAGTGAGTGTATATTTGAAAGTATACTAAATTAGAATGCAAAATACAACGCAAAAATGAAGATCACAAATTCACCACCAATATTTCTAATTTTGTTTGATTATTTAAATGCCTCATAAACGTACTGAACATGACTAAATATGAACTGTGTAACATTTTGTGCATGTGTGTGCGTGTAAGAGAGATAGAGAGAATGTCTAGCCAGTTCTCCTCACAGTTATTGGCATTGCACGGCTGCACTCCCTCTTTTTAATTAACAAACTTCTGGCCTGTGTCTGTGTGTGTGTGTGTGTGTGTGTCTATGTGTGTGGCAAAAGCTTCAGATTACTGAAGACCTTTTATTCAATTTATTCCCTGCTTCTGCTCCCACTGTTATTACAGTGGCACACTAAAAATCCATGCAGTCAAGTGATATTTTTGGAGGATTACAGAATCAGTTGATACTTTGTACTAGAGTTGAATGCTGGCATTGTTTAACAAGAGGCAATGCAGCATTGGGCACTAAAACTAGAAGCTGAATGAAGATTAACATTTCAGAGGGTCTTAGAGCAAATCAGAAATGCTTTCTTTACTGGCAAATGCCTGATGTTAAGCTACTGTTGCTTTGTACAGTAACAGAAGAAGCAGTTTTATGCTGTAAACATCTATTACGGATGGCATACTGGGATTCTGTTACCTGTTGCTCCCTTGCTGTTCTATGCTTGTATGTATTACTTTCTTTTTATTGCTGTTATTGTGTATTACTTTCATTAGTAAAAGTTGGTCTTCTTTCACTGCCAAGACTGTCAGTTACAGTTTGACCAACTACTTCCAACCCTCATGTTTAATTGTGGCTTGCTGTGTGCGTTCAGGTGTGTTTAGCTGCATCTTTCCACACACTTCCTCTCTTGTCATTTGGTGGAAATTTATTCTTTCAGTCATTTTAAGAGCTCTGCCTTTGCATTGTATTCTGCCTTCCTTGTAAATCACTTTGGATAAATTTATTTGGCATCTGCATAAAACACAAAACTCTAAGAAGGTGCCAAAAAACTGACAATCAAAAAAAAATACAATGAATTAGAACTAAGAAATGATTTTTATTAGTCATTTTGGTATAGTAAAACATTTTTAAACTGTTGTAAACACTTATAAAGCATGAAGCACTCACATTGTAGACAGAAGACTTTGCGTTCCAGTAAAACAGCTCCACTGTGGTTGTATCTTTCAAAAACGTGATACTCTCAATGTAAAACCTGTCAGAGAACACATGGCGATTTAATTCCTGCATGTTTGATCAGATACCCACAGATTCCCACACTTCCAGTTGAAATAAATTCTACTATAGCATAAACATGATGCACATCAGAGATAAATATAATACTCCTCTAACTGCTCTTTAAAACATGGTATGTTGCACAATAGCGCCATCTAGTAGATGTGTCATGTCCTACTCATATCTGTGAGAGATGCACAAGTTTAAATGTCTACACTCACCTAACTTGGAATTTGAGCTCGAGTGGTCCAGTCTTTTTGGAAAAGTTGTGCTCTAGTACTCTCCGGTTCAGCTGCAGCCAGCTAGTCTGACCACTATGAAAAGAAATGATTTATTCACTATACGTCACACACAAACCATCGCAGTAGATCATCACGACTTGCATGCAGTCAGCTTTGCTGAGTTCTAACTGACTACACGGACATTCTCACTCATTTAGGCTGGTTAATCATTAATCTTTTATGCCTGGTATAATTTGTCATGTTATTACTCTTCCTTTGTTCATATCATCACAATAACAGTCACAGAAGAAGTTCACAGACCGATAGAAAAACATAAGTTACTTTGAGTTATTTACTTGTTTCAGATACATACATACACAGACACACACACACACACACATATATACATATATATATATATAGTCAGTAAAGTACTTATATCTAGTCAATTAAAACATATCCACATAATGTTTCATGCAGTGAGCACGCTTACTTCGTGTCAGTGTAAGAAATTCCAAAATACTCCTTCTCCTTCAGGCTGAAATGGGATGAGACCATGTCCAAGAGGTCTCTAGACAGCAGTTTCGGCTGAGGAAAAAAGGAAAAACAGGCTGCTGCTAATAATATTTTGTGATGAACAAACCTAGTTTTTTCATCCCCTGATTTTTTTTTTACACTTTCAACAGTATGCTATTGAAAGTCTTAGTAATACAGCACAAGCTCTCATACACAATGTACACTTATAAAACCTTGTAAAAAGTTTTTAAAGCCTTACCTGGACCAGCAGTTCCAGCTGTCTGTCATCCAGCAGAAGCACCTGACACTGCCGGCCCTCCGTCATCTGAAAAAAAGGAACAGACTATTGGTGTTTTGACCAATAGAAAGGTATGATGGCATTTAATGTTGAGGCATTTGATACAATGCTTATCTCTGTATACTCTCATGTGATCTTTGAATACCAGCCTGAGACAGAGACATAAAATAGGCACACACTAGATTTGCAACTAATCTAATCATTTAAGGACGCCGTGAGGGCAACCTTGTCCAAATTTTGTCTTTCAGAACATCTAGTGTGTGGATATATTAAACTGAGGCACCACTGGTGTGATTAATAGTAGTGCGCTCAGCTGCTGAATGTACTTTTGAGTGAATTTCTGTAAAATATTTATTAATACTCCAGGATACATATTGAAGGAGATCAAGCCAAGTCCATTTTTATTGCTATCCCATTTATATACACAAGGACAGTGCGACAAAATGCAGCCAAGACCACGATAGAACATATAAGAAAATACAGGAGGTACAAATTATTGTGATGGTGTACGAGAAGAATAAGTGCAAAAGCCAAATAATAAACACATTACCTCGTGTGTAACTGCTAACTAAACACTACACAGAAGAGGATCAGCACAATTTACTCTGCAAATTGCTTTTAAAAGGTTTTAACGGTTAAGATTGATGCTACTACCATCATTTTTGACATGTTATGTTCTATTGCTTTGTGTTTTTGTGTTGTAATTATTGTTAATTTTTTTTGCTTTATCTGTAATAGTAGTAGAAGCAGCATATGAATGTAGCTGTATATATTAAATAGACATACCTAAGCATAGCATCTAGAGTACAAAATAAATAAATAAAAAAAATGGAGAACATGTATGAGGGGGCTTTAGGACTATGATGTGATGAGTGGAGAAGAATTCTTATAACACAAAGTGTTCGTTAATTTTGCAGCATTATTCCCTGAACATCAGTTTTGGGTCATAAATAAGTGAATGGTAAAAATAACAGTTACACTGTAGTAGTTTTTTTAAATAATTTCCTGGTTTATTGGGATCCTAGAAGGGGCAAGAGAGGTGCACCAGAAAAGCGTTCACCCTATTGTCTGGAGATCACGAGTTCAAATTCTGACAACACCACAGACATCCGTGGGCGGGATAGCAAAATTGGCCATGCTTTCTGAGTATGACGGACGGTATACTCTCTTCCCTGTCAATCACAGTGCATGAGCACCAGTTCGAAAAGATGTGTTTTGTTGGTCTCACATGTCTCAGAGGAAGCATGCGTTAGCCCTCACTCTGCTGAGTTGTTGGCTGTCATATGATGGGGGAGAAATGGCTGATGGGTGAGAAAATGGGGAGAGGGGGGAGGGTATTTTACCCTTTACTTAGCTACCATGCACACACACCCACACACACTCATTCACACCTAGGGGCAATTTAGCGTAACTATTCTGCCTACATGCATGTCTTTTGGAGGTTTCAGTGGAAGGAACCCGGAGGAAACCTACATGAACACGGAAGCTCCACATAGATAGTAACCCCAGCTCTAAATCGAACCCAGGACCCGGCAATGTGATGCCTTGCGCCACCCATTCTGTACAATGTACAAATATACAATGCAAAAAAAAATAAAATCCGAAAACTAACCCCACTCCAACCGCAGATTTAACCTTCATGTCTTGTCATATGAATGTTGTTACAAATCTGCAAGCAAGCAACTATGTTAGAGGAGAAAGTTTCCAGATATGCTTCCATCCAAATGGATTGCATGTTTAAAAAGTGTGTTACCAAAAAGTCAGCAAAGAAAATGTGTTTTGCCTTTTGTTATGGGACTATTTCGAAAAGGAGCAACAAGACTGCATTATTAAAAGAGCTCCAGCCAAACACACAGTCAGTAGAATGGTAGAGTACACTTAACATGTGGTTTATTCAAATACTCTTTCCACCCATTTATCATTCCACCTTTTTGGTGATACAACTTTTCCACCTTATACAAATGTAGTTTTTCATGATATCTAGTTATTTTGGGGGGCATTTTCATTTAATTTTTATAATGTGCAAATAAAAAAATGCATAAAAGCAAGTGAATGAGACCTCAAGAAAATGAAACCTAGAAACATCATTGCTGAAAAAGTTACAATAGCATCGTTCATAGATACACAGTTACAGAGTCATATTAAATGAATAAGTCTGCTTTATAAAATCCAGCTCTGTGAATACTGCGTAATATAAGACTAAGTCCAAGCGTCACAGCTGCCTAGAAATTAAGGCTGCAGCAAACACGATCAATGCGTACCAAGAAACTTACTTCCCCCGATGGAAAATCTGGATACCTACCCATACACACCCACACATACAATACACACAGCCAGGACAACGCACACCCGCAACAAGGGCTGGAATAAATTACGCTGATGTAAACTTGACTTTGTAAGAACTCATTGTCCTCTTTTAAAAAAAAAAAGAAAAACACCACAGAAATGTTTTAATTATCCTCTGTGATGGTTTCTCTCTTACACAAATCCTCTGGAGACGTATTGCAATCAAAAGAAATTAAAACGTTAGCCATTGTGTTTGACAGACACAGATTGCGTGTTTGTCTCAACGTCTTCGTCTTCATATGGCTTTTAGTAAATTGTGTAATCGATACTAACAAGCTGGTTGCAATGTCTCTCATGAACTTTGTTCAATAAATGAATGAGAATTTACTGAGCTCAGTGGATCAATATATAGAAACTATGTGCGTTCTGTTAATTAACAGGCACTGCCAAGACGTACATCCGGTTTACACAGGCCATCTTTAATAAATGTTAATCCTCTTCACACTTAGTGCTTATTGAGGATGGCTACTTTACTATTAGCACAAATGTTTTAATATGCTGCCAACATGTGAAACTAATTTCATATTATATTACTTTTGTATTATGGCATGTTCAGTTCTTATAAACACGACCATTATTGTGCTTAATCCATCTTAATCAAGAGAATTATTGTCGCTGATAATTACATAAGCTCCATTGTCTAAGCAGGAATTACTCACTATAGTAACCCCTTAAGGGACTTTATACAAGTCTGAATTGAACAACTTTATCAAAGCTGCATTGTAAAGGCAATCTAGGTCTATGTTCTTATGTTGTTCTGATCATGGAATAAGGAACAAAACATGACCAGGCATGCTATTATAGGAAAATAATCAACAACAGGGTGGTGTGATGCAGCCCCCACCACAACAAAAGATTATTTTCCAATCACAGCCCACCCCAAAGTGTCATAAACTGTTGTTATCTTGTCAGCCTCTCTTCTTCCCCTTCTCTTGCGAAGTTAATAAGACAAAATGCAACTTCTTCCCATGTTGAAGAACTTCCAGCTTTACCTCTGACTGTTACAAAGCGCTGACCCCATACACTCCTTCCAAAAATGCTACACAGATAACCATATAAACAATTACACTTTTTAAAAAATCCGAATATGTGGAGCATTCTCCATACAAGTCCTTGTGTAAATTTTACTATAGTAGAACGAGTGCATTAATATAAACCTTGCAGCCAGGGCAACTGTCAGAGCTGTTGTCATAGAAAATTAATCAACAAGTACAAGTCAAGAATAGTAGCGTCTTTAAGCAACTTTAAGTAGAGCTCTATCTGAAATTTTAAATGTTGGCATTTTATGTCTAATTTGTCTTTTCTAACTAATTCAAATTTAATGCTCCATTGCTTTTTGGAATTTTAGCTACTAATGACTCGCTCTGTATGAAGCTTTGAAAAAAAAAAACATTCGGCACTTGTATGACATTTTGTCATTTTAATAAGCATGACAAGAAATCATAGCATTGAACAAAGCCATTAAATGAAAATAATGCATCAGTGTAGATGGAAACTCTTTACCTTGACCAAAAGACAAAGTTCTGAAGAGCTTCTTTTGTAATCCTGGCAGTATTCGTATTATGTAAGCTCAGTGTGGCCCCAACACCCTACCCCCACTCTATTGTCCTTATCCACCACTCACACTTATCCTTCACTGATAGTGCCTGTTTTGGCCACTATGAATCCGTATGTATTCACTCAGCACAGCAGCTTCATTGTGCTTTTGTCTATCCGTCTATGAGGCAGTGGCTCTGCCTGGTTCAGAGTGGTTTTTGCATCACCAGGGACCACCATGTCCCAATGAGAAAGCTAGATCTAGTTGTTGTTCAGTCACAGACCCAGATATAAGTAGAATTTTCTCTTAGTTGTTAATTATATACAGTTCTACAACAATCCATTGTTTTTAATGTGTATGTGTGTGTGTGTGTGTGTGCGTGGGTGTCCCATGGTTTAAAAAAAAGGAAGGAGTCATGTGATGTGCACTGGTTATGACACAGGGGTCGACATCCCCTGAGGCCCAATCTCAGGGTTAGAGACTTCAAACAAAGCCCTCTCACAAGTCTCCTCACCCCAAAACGTGAGTTTCTTTCTGTAGTCAACGACTTGAGACTCTACAAAAGCCCTAACTAGCTTTACTAATTTTCTTTAATAATGCAACAATGCAGCATCCATGACCTGAAAATTCTTAAACCTCTACTGATAATAAAAACAAAAATGCCAGCTACTTCTCCAGCTCTACACTAAACACACAAAGAGTCACCACTGGAGTCATCATGGAACAAATAAAACTGACTGGCAATGACTCAGATCTACCAGCTCCAAAAACTACTATAAAGGTCTGACGCCAAAAATAACATCTGGAGACGTGATCGTCTGGACATATGAATATCCAACCCAAAGTGAAAACTGTGAAGACAAGGAGACACTGGATTACTGTGCAGTGAAATGTGTTCAGAGAGAAATATAGAAAATGTAGGTTTTGAGATAACTATTCATGACAAAAGAAGTATTCTTTGGTCATTTAAATAAACTGACTTATTAATTCTCCCTGGCATAAAAGTTTAAATATCTGTCTGCACTACTGACAATAAAGTTGTCCACACTTTATACCCAGATTTTGGTTTACCCAGCAAACCAAAGACTAAAGATAATTCTAAATGTACTAAACATGGAAATTCCTCACATCATTCCTGAATCTGTGTAATTCACAAGCCTGCCTTAACTTCCTTTAGATGTAATGTTCTAAAAATGACATTTTGTTCAAATAAACCTTCTTTGGGAAAGGCAAACTGGTCAGTGACATCATTCAAACTGACATGGATCTCATGGAAATCAGTTTTCTCTCCACAGAAGCTCTGAGGATCATGAAAGACACATCTCGAGCATCTTCAATCACCACTAATGATGTATACACTGACCCCCCCATTCCGTCCACGCACACTGAAATGAAGAACATTAACGTATAACTGATGCAATGCTGATGATGGTGTAAACAGTTCAGCTCAATATTTTAAAGACTTTCACTAAAGATCACAACACGAATAGTACACTGGAATTCCAGACCTGCCTCAAGTCATTCTCCAAAGAGCTTACCTTGGAAATCAAGCTCAAATCCAGAATTTTAACGATTATGATTAATCTATGAGGTACGCAGAGCTGTCTAATCACAAATTGTGACTATCATGACCCCGCACCTGCTGTTGAAAGCTTAGCTCATTACTGTCATACCTGATAAACATCTCCGATACGCCACCATGAATGAATCAACCTCCTACATGGCACCAGTCCATCACTGTAGCATCTTCTAAGCACCTGCTCAGTAACAGTCCATACGAACTGACTCCCAGAAGCCAGCATATCCTCTATGCCACACAAGAAGCCCAGAGCCATGTTTTTTCTGGAGGAAATGCTAAGAAGCAATACTCCTGCGGGAATTCTCCCAACTTAACTGTAACCCAAAAAAAGGTTTGGGTCTGGATTATAGTAGCTGGGCTCAATGCTGCATACACAGGCTCAAATCCAAGACTTTCCCCCTTTGGAGGAGAGAGCTGGAGGGCAGGCCCCAGAGCTTACCCGTTCTGCCCACTTTTCAAACACACACACAAAAACATATACACATGCGGACTCAAAGTATATACACACACACAAGCAGACACAATGACTGCCCCAGTCTTTCCGCTTCGTCCACATAAACAGGCATTGTGGTTTCTTACTCTGTTATTTTCATGTCTTTCCAAAGCCTCTCACTCAAACGCTGCACTATGGCCAGACATTAAGTAAAGATGTACGTGCACAAAAAGAATAGCTGTTTTGGTGCTTGCACTGATTAGCAGATAATGGTGTAGACTGATGACTCCAATAACTGCAGTTTATCCAGGCCTTTTTAAAACATGTTGATGTCCTTCTGTATATAATAATATATAATGTTTCTATGCAGTGGTGTTATTTGATGTTTCGGCGCTGAGCAAATGGGCCTACTTAAGAGATACTTTACATTTTGAAGATACTTTATGTAGGTTTCTGAGCTTCCACAGGGTGTCATTTCCTCCAGGCATCAGACGACTCCACCCGGTATATTCCAAAGGAAATCCTTTTAAAAATAACCTTTAGTTTGTCCATCCGTGACACGAGGGTGGCACTAGGACAACACGGCTCTGTCTGCACTTTGACTTTGGAAAATATTGTACAAGGGACTTGAAGAAAAAAAAAAAAAAAAGACAGCATATTTGCATATGTGGATAGTCCCACATGGAAACTCTAAAAATTTGCCTCACCATTTGCTTCAGTGGATAATCTCACCTAGATACTGCAGAGTTGTACCTAAGAATTGCTGCTGTTATTATAAAGCCATTCCTGTGCTTATTCCAGGTCTCCCATTCAAAGTAGACTTATACTGGACATCCTTTCAAGACACTATACAGTATGAGTTGACTTTATAGTATACAGCTGTAGAAGAGTAATGATTTATAATCCCACTGTCCGGTGTAGCCAAGGGTTCCCTTTCCTCTCAAAGGTTCTTCCGCATTTTGTCTCAGGGAGTTTGCCACTGTCACCTATGGCTTGCACATTGGGGATCTAAAGCTACATCCAGATTTCTATAAAGTTGGTTTGTGACAATATCTACTGTTAAAAGCACTGTACAAATAAAATTGAATTGAATTGAATTGAATATTTATCCATCAGCTCAAGGAATGGGGAACTGCATAGGAAGATAAGCTTATATTTGAAATAAATATTCTTTAGAGTGATTAATGTGTGCTCAAAGTCTTGCTATTGGCTTCAGATGAAGAAATTATATATAGTCTCATCTACAAGAAGACCAACACACAAGACAGCTGTCTTGTGTTGCAGCTGGAAACCCATTTCCTCCCAGTTTGTTTGTGAGAAAGCAGTCTAACAGATCACTAAGATGATGTTAGGAATAAGGAACTAAAGTAGACATGTGCATGTGCACTGCTATGTAGCTCCTGACTTCACATGATTCATATGTTTGTGAAATAAAAAGAACAGATCCAAGTGGAAGTAAAAATAGTATGACAGAAACTGAGGAACAATCAGGCATCAGCTATAATATACACTGCCACTGCTGGCTAAATCAGTGCACCAGGCTGCTTTATGAAACCAGGCCAATCAATATAAAAGAACTGCAACAACAGGGCTAATTTAATTTGCCCCAAATTGGATAATAACCCAGCAACCACCACCACCACACAACTCAAGCTGGGTATTATAAACAGTATTATAAACAGGGTTGAAGGGTAGCTTTTATTCACTGCTAACTTTGCTAATAGAGAATGAAAGATTTTAATGTCTAGGATGAGCATAAAAAAGCATTTCTGTCATTTCATTAACAGCATTTTAATTCATAATACACAACAAAAGTTAAATTGACACAACAAAAGTTACTTAAAGCATGTTGTATCATGTATCTTAATACACTGTTTTACACATATAATTACATTTTGTATAAAATTTATGATGCACAATGCTAATTAATTACATATATGGCATTTATGGCTTTGGGCTACCAATCAGATGGTTGTTAGTTTAGATCCCACCACCTCCAAAGCTGTCTCTGTTGGGATCTTGAACAAGGCCCATAATCCTCATTTGCTCAACAGTATCCTGTCTCTAAGTCATATAGGATAAAAACGTCAACCAAATGAGTAAATGTAAATGTACACAGGTCTGTACTTCAGCACATTCCACTGTCTGTATGCTGGCTTGTCACACTGACACAGTGAACATCTACTCTGCAAATGGCCACAATAAATAAGGTAGAATAAGGGAATGTGTTTTCTTGCACGTAGTGGAATGCACAGAAAGACAGGTTATAAGCTTCAGCAGGTTTAAACATGCCACTGTGTCTAAACCAACACCAGTCATTAAGTTCAGGATTCAAACACAGGAACAGGGGATCAAAACAAGATCTACCCTGAAACAGGTTAGGGTTTTGGGGAGAAGCTCTTATTTCCCACTTGTTAATCAGGACTGACATTCTGGGACCCCGGGATGGTTTAGATATCTGTCGCCATTAGATACGGCATATCATTTTGACCACTATAGTTACCTCCTCTAATAGTTAAACAGCCAGGCATCTATCAGATATCAAATTTCATTTATGGGGTAATGATAAATACACTGAGCTGTCATCTTATTAGGTCCAGCTCATTTTTATGTACTCACTGGTACGAACGCTGTGCCTGATTCACTTGTACCAGTGGCACACACACTATACACCTACCATGTCATGCTTCACTGCTCTGCTGAGAATAGTGTATTACCCTGATAATATCTACATACTGGTGAGCCTATGATGGTCCCTTTTCATATATGAAATATAAGTATACATATAGCAATTGGATCAGGTAAAATTGACGTTGCACAGCATTATATTGCACAAACAACTTCACATATCTGGACTTTATTCCAAATATAGTTATATTGTTGCTGCCACCTGTCTTTTATATCCCTTATATTTTTCCTTTTCGACCTGTATACAAGTTCTGGTTTATGTAAATTCTATTTTATGTCACGGACAGTCGAAAAAAGCATTACAGTGCATGTCATACTGTGTATGGTTTCTGAATTGGGTAATGAGTGCAGGTATAAGACAGGATCACACTTTTTTCCATTATGCCTCTCTCTTTTACACTCAAAGCCTATATTCTACCAAGTATAGACATTTGCAGGATGTTAATTAACACAGGAGCAAACAAAGTGGACTACAGCCAACGCCTTTCCTAATCACTTGAGACGTATTTGATTCCATTCATTCAGGTGTTTGGAATTAGAGCAGATATCTGTCTCAGCGTTCCAGCTTTCCAGGGTGAGAGACAGCGTGTGGAGAAGGAGGAGCAGGAAAAGACCTGTGTGCTTCAGTACAAAATGAGCTTGTGTCAGCTCTCTGAGGTTCAGCTTGTAGTCGCAGACAACACAGTAGTGAACATAGACCAAAACAAACACACCCACATCCCCAGCTCACAGACTCTGCAAGGCACTCATCCTAACCACACACACACACACACACACACACAAAGTGCCTCCAGGTTGGAAATATACCCTACTGTTCTTCCAAAACGGAACTTTATGCTTTAAGATTAAGATACACCAGCGAAAAATCTGCATATTTGACTAAACATTAACTAACTAGGAACTAAAAAAGACCAAAAAAAAACCACTCTGGAATCTGAGAACCTAAAACAATAAGAGTAACAAGTTCAGTTATGACCATATACAGTCAGCTCAAGAATTACTGGCAGCCTTACATACACAAAGAGAGATTCTGTACTGAGAGGTGAGAGGTCAGGAGATTCCTTGCTCTGTGTTCTTCAATCGAATCAAGCATTATAGGAGATGATTCAAATGGATGGAGCATGGAAATTGAATTGTGTATGCTTGAATTATATACGTCATTAAATAAAATTGTGGAGCATTTAATAAATATATATTTTGTGCCAATATTTTATAACTTCCTAGGGGTAATATTTGCCTTCAAAACATATAAATCAGAACCCGAAATACAAATCTCAAACATTTTGTTTGAAAGAACTAAACTTTTATAATATGCTCGAGAGAACTATAATACATGCAACTATAAATATTACAGGCATCATGCATTTACTGTATATGCTATGTCTAACACTAACCATGGCATAAAATAAACACAAAGCATTAGAGGTTGAGCAGGAACACTGAATAGATTGTCCAGTACATCTGTCAACTCTTGCCCCTATTTTTGTCTAGTATTCCTGCCTCAGCTTGGCAATTCATGATGACCTCACACCCTGACTCACGGTACTCTAGTGTCATCTGTGTGACCTCTGCATTGTGAAGACTCATACA
This sequence comes from Pangasianodon gigas, assembly GCA_022758105.1. Taxonomy (NCBI): domain Eukaryota; kingdom Metazoa; phylum Chordata; class Actinopteri; order Siluriformes; family Pangasiidae; genus Pangasianodon; species Pangasianodon gigas. The sequence continues at coordinate 8,420,724 of CM040455.1, read as the reverse complement.
TCAGGGGTTGTACAGACATATCTTTTCACTGCAATAGCGATTACTCTCCAGGCTAGATACTGCTAACCCTTAAGTGCTTATTGTCTGGTTTTCAACTGCATGTTGTTTTAGAGAACACCCACAATGCATTGCTCAACCAAGAATCTACTCTGACTGCACAGACTACGGCAGTAGAGGGCAGAAGGCTACCCATTAGGAAATGACTGGTACTAAAGTTGTTTTTTAATATATAGTCATTAATTTATATAGTTTTTATATATTTATTTCTTTAAAGTGGACTTTCAACACACACACACTTTAATTATTTAATTATTCTAGTGGCAGTTGATCCCTGTCTTGCACTCTCACTAATGAAAGCCGTTCCATTAAAAGATTCTCTCACTCATGATCATGATCACATTCGCACAATGTTAAACGTGTGAAGATCTCATAGAGGTGAGAATGAATCAGAACTAAGGCTCACACAGACCCGATGTGCAAGCAGCTGTCGGATAACCAACATCCACGCATTACACACAGATAAAGACACATGTCCCAAGTCCAATCTGACTGACTACAACCACTGTTTGTCTTGCTAAAGCGCTAGTGTGATCACTTTAAACTCCAGATCACTCAATAATCTACAGTTTATTACATAAAAAAATGATCACATTAAACAAAACGTTGGATTTGATTGAGTAAATATTAATCATGTTCAGTCCAATAGCAATCTCCACTCTCTAAGCCTCATTTTATTGGTGCTTATTTCGTAATCATATTGGAGAAACACTGTCAGTGAAATAAACCATGGGTTCACCGAAGGAAGCAAAAACAAGTCTGATAAAGTCTGATAAAAAAAAGACAGGAAGAAAGGTTTCAGCAGCACAGTCAGCCCCTGCTTTGTGAGTCCCGACAGCATGTCTGGCCCTGCCACTACTGAACCATTGAGATGTCCATTTGGACTAAGATTTGGGGTTTTGCTGCTGGCACTGGGCTACAGAGCAGCACCCCACAGAGCTGTCTCTGAACAGTGGTAAACATTGTGAGCGTGTGTGTGTGTGTGTGTGCCTAACACAGATGCCACAGAGCAGAAGGCGGAGGTAAACGATGCCACTGTCTAACGTCACTTGCATGCTGTCTGTCTGCCCCCACTAATAATGTCTCTGAGGGATAGCACAGATGCTGAGCTGAATAGAGAGACAGAATAGAGAGGAGAAGAAAAAGGGGTGTTGGGTTTAAATATCACATGCAATAGATGACCAGCATGAATAGGGTCCCTTAGCTTCCCTGCATGGGCCAAAATGACCTGAGGGGGAATGTACCATTTTCTAGTGTTAGGCTACACAACTGGGTAAGGCATTTTTTTTAACTGTATATATGGATAATACGGATAATTTTTTTTTTTTTTATTATTACAATACTGACAAAAACACACATAGCCATTAAGTAAGAAATACTCTACTATGTAACTCTAAGACTAGGAGGAGACATGGGCATGGAGCAGCTGTTAAAAATTGAAGTGCCTGCAAACACTTCAACTGGTTAAAACACTTGAGGTGTTGTATTACTACAAATCATGTTCAGTTCCCCGTGACATCACTGGATGCCCAATACAATTACAAGTATGCATGGTTTTATTGAATCATAACAACGGTATGTTTCCTCAATACCTAATTTGAATGCCTACTTAGTCACTCAGGCAATGCAGAAGTTGGAATGATACTTGGTGAGAGGGCGGAAACACACACCACGTTAGATTTCCTGGTTACGCTCAAACATATGTAGCTTCTACTATCCTGTTTATTCATTTCATAAAGGTTATACTTGTTGTTTACCCTCCATACGGTCGAAGCCAAACGTCTGACCAAAATCTGTTTTGTACAAATGATTTCTCCATTCAAATGTATAGCATTTGGTTATTCGACACATTACAGGACTTTACTAACTGAATCAGTATGAGGTGTTGAGAGACAACAAAAATAATTCTGTTATGTTGGATGTATAATGTCTTACCATCTGGCTCAAACATACTGCATTAGAAAACTGAAAAAAATAAAGCAGCCCATATGTGCCCAGAATATTAAGATACATTTTAATTTATTTTGAGGCTTTTTCAAACAGCTAAATAATCTGTTTATGATTCTATTAATGTATTCTTAAATGGTGTATTAATCTGTGATAGATAATGAAACAAAAGCAATTCTTACTAATGGACTCATACTTTTCAATCCATCCCATCATCAATCTCAATTCCTAACACATTTCTGTTCTTTTATTTTATATCCATATATCAATATGTTATTTACAAGTACTGTTCGTATGTTCCTCTATCCTCCTTCCTGCTCCCTGACATGCTGATGGAATGCTATTTAGAAATAAGGAAGTGTTGTACAAACACCAGTCAGTACTACGCAACATTCTGTTACAACACAGCATGCTTATTTAACTGCTACAATGCTATATGACATCGATCTCGCTAAATTGTTAACTAATTTTAACCTAATTAAATTTACTCTCACTGGATTAGATTTAAACACAACAGGCTGCTAAGAGAAGGGAGACTCCCATTAACTCTAACATTCATATTTAATAAGCTCTTGGGAGGCTCATGGGAAAAACACGGCCAAAGACGCAACAAATCTGTCAAGAGTCAGGCACAGTTCATCGATCAGCTTTATCACTTTGAGTGTACATTAGGTTGAATCTTTGTTGTCATCCTAAGAGGAGTCAGAGAAGTTTTCATACCATTACATTTAGTGTATTAGGTTTCATAGATGTTTCTTTATAATGTTTCATAGATGTTTCGTAGATGTTTCTTTACTGTATGTTAAGATATGAACAGGACAAAAAAAATCAAATATCCGTTTTCAAATTTTCATTTCCCTTTCTGAATATGATATACTATTATATTTATTTTATTATTACTAATTTATTATTACTTTATAATTGTCTCCAGTCTCTTTAGTATCATCTATATAACTTGTGGATCTTCTCAGTTGTGGTAGCTCAATGGTTAAGATGTTGCACTACTGATCAGAAGGTCATGAGTTCAATCCCCAGCACCACCAAGCTACCACTGCTGGGCCCTTGAGCATGGCCCTTAATCCTCAACTGCTCAGTTGTATAAAAAATGAGATAAATGTAAGTTGCTCTGGATAAGGGCATCTGCCAAATGACATAAATGTGATATTCACCTCATCATTTTTTCCTGATATCAATGATGTTCAAACATCTCTTCTGCCAGATGTCAAATACTGCCTTTTCATTAAATCGTGTCTTTTCAAATGATTATTTTTCTGTATTTATGTTTTGGATTGCTGTTTTCTTGTTGGAGGATACACCTATGTTCCATTGTTAATCTCTGAATCATTATTTGCAGATAAATTCTAAAATAGAGGTACATTTTTCCTTTTCCACTCACTCAACAACCATGAGGGCTGTAAACTTTAGCAGTCAACTGTATGCGGACCCAGCTTTGTGTTATTTATATTTATAACCTCTTTTATTTGCATACTGGGTTCTTATTTAAGGGTAATTTTTAACTTTATGAATTGGGCGTATATGCCAAAGTCATATGGCTAGATTGGTTTGTATTTACTTCAGCCTACATCTGAAATTTCTTGTTCTTTTTTGACATGAACGTTGTGCGCCCATTAGTTCATAGTCATCACCTTTCTCCAAACCTACTCATTACCTCAGCATCCCCAAGTCAATCACACTGTCTATAGAATCAGCTGAAGAAGACAGCTACCAGCGTCCCAGATGTTCAGAGTTTGGGAGCAGCGGTCTGGGTAGCACACACTTCGAGAGCATCAGGTTTCAGCTCAAGCTCAGGTCATATTGGTAGCGTGACTGACACCATTGTGCTGACACAGGTCAATTTCATTAGCGGATGAAGCTATAACATGACAGTGCTTTCTTTAAGTGCAGTGAAGAACACAATGCACCTCAATACATATAGAGTAGACCTGAGACTGCTGTAATTGTACACCATACACAGCAACAGCATTTTTACACAAGTTTCTATAATTCTTTAAACATTTTTAGCCTTTTCAGCCTTTTTTTCTATCCAGCCCTGTGTGCTACTGCAATATTATGGATCAGATCCACCGTGACATTTGCAGATGGTAAAATGTGATGGTGCAATTGTGTAGACAGAACTCTCACACCACAGAAGAAGGGCTGATTCAGAGCAGGAAATCCTGTCTCATCACCTCTCTGGATATTCACCAGAAGAGAATCCACAGGTCATAGGGTGTTGCGAAATTCTCTTCTCTGAACTGAATAAAAGTTCCAGCTGGGTTGAACTCTATACCAGCTAATCACCTTCTATTGAAAGGCTGGAATAGTTACCTAGTTCACAATATACATTATACATTAACTACAATCTGGTGCCCAATCAGGCTGTCAGACACAGATGATCTCTTTCTTTTGAGTCTCTTCTCAAAGTTAACCAATGCACACACACTGTCCTTGTCAGCTGAAAGGTCTAGCTCTGTGAAAAAAGCCTTCTGATTTACTCCAGGGTATGTGCTCTAGTCAAAGTTGCAAATAAAACTTATAATGGAGACCAAATTAAAAGAGTTGGATTTAAATTCTTGTCACATGCGCTTCACAGAACAACCATATAACATTGTGGCCCTGACCTGTAAACTCTATTTAGAGAAATCTCTATTGCTGAATTCTGGGAAACCTTGCCCAAAAATCTTGTGAATGAAGCCGGTTTAACAAATGCAGCAATAAATGCAGTCAGTCTACCTAGTTAAGTGTGCTTTTGGATAGTTGCTTGCCATAGCGAAATTTACTGTACATAAGATGAATCATTTCAGTTTGTAATCAGATATCATCAAATCAAAATCAGATGTAATCAAAATGTCCGTGATGCTCCTGCACTGTCACATTGTCAAAACAGAGGAAAGCTCTTACACACTCTTTACAGGTGTCAACAGCCAAAGATTTAAAATTTTAAAAAAAAAGGTCAGAAAAGATAATAATTGAATCAACTTACACTGTGGACACAAGCTAATTGTCATTTCTCTTTGACCGTGAGTACAAACAGGCTGCAACAATGATGTACAGTGGCGCTGTTAAATTTCTGTTGAATTGACTGAGCTAAAACAGCGAATAGTCAAAATAAAAGCTCTTCTTCCAACCAAAGCCCTGTGTTTCATTCAGTCTTTAGCTTTTGACTCACCCCACAGTCAGGTCTGACTAATGGTGAGATTATACAGCAGCGTGAAGTGGCCAGAAGACTTTGGCCAGAGATCCTGTCACTTCTGCACGCTTCTTTTCCCCTGATTCACACACACACACCGGCTCAGACAGACACAAGGGAGTACAGGAAAAGGGAGGAGGGATCCTCTATCTCACTCTCACTCACTACAGTTTACCTCTCCTCCCCCACATTCAACTAGGCCTATTCATCTGGGACTTTGCACTTTACCCACGCTGCTCTATTGATTTCTGCCGTTTCCAGACTGTAGGTCATGACTGCTCCCTGGTGCCTTTCTGTTTCTATATACTCCATGCTAATGTCTCTCTAGAGAGGAAACACACGCACAAATACACACACGGAGCAGTGGCAGACATCTAACCCATCAGCGGTGATCCATCCTTCTGAGGCCAGTCACTATGGAATCAAATTAACAGTCACTATTATTCAGACTCTGCAGTGGTATTAGGTGTATGTGCGTGTTTGTACGTGTGTCTGCACGTGTGCGAGTGTGTGATGGATGGGGTAATTACTGAACAAATCATCTTCAATTTTCCCCTCTAGCGTGTTAGATGAGCAGCAGGGAAGCTACAGCGTGCTGTATGAAACAGAGCAGCGTGCTTTGTTCTCGGGCCTTTCTGCCCGAGATTTATATGGATAAATAAATGAAGTAAAAAGATGCCAGAAAAGCAAACACCTGAAGCTCTATAGGAATGGACTAACCTACCAATGCGAAAGGCCAGAAGGCTTGAGGCTACTGCAGCTACATTGCATATTTGCTTTGATTCTCAGAAAAGGCAGTGAAACCTGTTTCAAAAGCAGCTCCAAGAATGTAAACCAGGAAAAAAAACAGTGGAAAACTTAAAAGGATCAGCCATAAATAGACATCAGAGAGCAACAAGTAACAAAGCAACAAAGACTTGCAGCATATTGTGAATGTTTGGTCTGTTTAGCTGCATTATAAGCAACCAACTTTCCACTGCAGACTTGCATTTATTCTTACGGCCAAAAAAGGCAATGCACTGAAATCCATTAGGTAAATAATGGATTTCATTAGGGAATGCACAATTTTCTGGGGATCTGTTAACAAACATGCCATCTATTGTTCTGGAAACGTCCCTGTCAAGAGACAGAGAGCACTTGAAGCATCTGCCATCAAATCCCCCCCCCCCCCCCCCCCCACACACACGTGCACGAGGTGAACGAGTGTGTCACTGTGAATTAGCCTAGGAATCATTTGAGCGACTAATGCAACTCAAGAGTCTCACAGATGTGGGAGGATATTAATAAAAATGTTCATGTGTCTATGATAACATTGTAAAGCTGTCTAATAAACATGGCCTACAAAAACAGCAGCTGTATTTTACTGAAAATTAAATGTCCGTTATTAGATGTAGACAAATATTGAAACACAAAAACAACTTCCATGTATGTCATACACCAGGGATTAAGTAAAAAGCTTTATGCAGCTTGTTCTTTATCATGGGAATAAGAGCAACACTCATGGAACAGCTACAAAAATATATATATATATATATATATATATATGCTGTGCATAAACTTCTCATTTTGGATTATTGGGTGGATGGAAATGCAGATGTTATGGATATTGTGAATTACAGAGCAAAGGACCTGAGGGGAGAAGGAGAGAGTGAGACAGAGATATAACGGCTCATTTATTTCAGTCTACTGAACAGCCCGACTCTTTCTCACGAGTCAGAGACTGTTTGTTGACCCGACTTACACCACAAGGTGGCCATTTCTATGTAAAGCAAGCACAAACCAACAGCCCCAATGATATGCAGCAGCACGGTTACTTTTATCCTCACGAATCACTCGACGGCTCAATATAACTCCCACTCCTCTTGTTTTACACTCCTGTCATAGTGCACATTGTCCACCACTACTGACGCGCATTTATAGCTCATAACGTGGCTCAGGCACACTTTAACTGATTTGCTTTAACTGACTTCTCATTTCCGTGTCCCTTTGGGCCACTCCTGCTGTGACCACTGGCTACAGGGGCTTCGAATTGATTTCCATTCTAAACCTGAAAGCCTTCTGTTGTTTCAGTAACAGACATCGACTTTCCGGCTCTCCAAACCTCAAAGCCACTCAAGCTTCCATGCTGATGAAGTCTGTATAAACAAATTACACACACGGTGTGAGTAGTGAGATTTTAAAATCCTGATTCGACGATAATAAGTTGTCTTTTCACAAGCATGATTGAGATATCCTTTGTGCAGCACCTGCATTTAAAAACCTGTCCAACGTGATGTCACTGTAAATTTGGCAGATTAGTCAACACAACCCGGACTGGATTTACAACTGTATCATATAACAACGTTCACTAATCGTAAATGCATGAAAGAAAATGCGTGAAATGAAGTAAGAGTGAAAATGGCGAGCGAAGTGGCATCCAAAGTCAAATTGTCTAACAAATAACACTGAACAGGCTGAATAAGGCATATAGTAAAGTCTAGATAGAAAAGGTTGGCTTTTTTTTTTTTTTTTTTTTTTTTACATTAAAAGCATGACTTCTCTATGTGAGACCATTAATGTAGCATGAGAGTCAAATGACTCTCATGTGTGTTGGCTGGAATTCAATCTTTTGTGTCTGTTAATAGCTTTATTGAATTGGAACAGCTGACCGCATTAAAGGCAACTGAACATCCGAGACCAACAATCAGCACAATGCCTGTCTGCTTTTGTTCTGTTTGTTTGAATGTGTGTGTATTTGTGTGTGTGGTGTGGTGTGTGCTCTTTTCATGATCAGTACAATACTAGCCTCATTACAAGCCTGCATGAAATGTAAGGAACAATATGTCTGCCCTCAAGTAAAGCATCACCTGTTAATTCACAGCCCAATCCCTATCTGACGAGAGACTTTCTCTTTTCTCTTCTGAAGCGTGTGTACTTCTTTTGCACGCCTTCAACGCCTTCGTCTGCTTCAAATATCCCAATCCTGTCTACCACTTTGCAGAAAGATCAGCTTTATTAGATGTCAGGGCACCGGTCTAAATCTGGTCTGCAGTCTGTCAGCTTCAGACATAGCCCGGATGTCACATGTCCTCCGTTCTCCCATTGTTTGTCTTTCCCAGGAAACGGGAAGTTCACCGCCACGGCCAGCAACACTGAAGGGAAACGACGGGCTTTTTGATAGAGCTGGGTCTTTAAAAACTCTCCTTTCATGACACACAGACCAGAGGTTTAATCAGCACCTACCATGTGTCATTACAGGAAAACAAGAGCATGCATGTCTCCTGGTGCACCACAGGTTTTTCCTTAAGATTTCCCAAGCACTCTATGATTGACAACCTGGCATGAGATCTTTTTTTTTTTTTTTTTTTTTTTTTTTTTTTAATGAGCTACTTTAGGAACACTGTCATATTTCAGATTCAAATCTGTTATCAGATCCCTTCTCTGTGTTTGATGTGTCTGATCCATTTCACAAGAATATGAGAAACACGATACTGGAAGAATAAGTCAGGCTTTTGTGTTAAGTTGTGTCATTGTGTTATCTTTCCCAGATTCAGTGTGATCATAAATAATGCTGAAATATTAGTTTTAATAACACTGAGCACTGGTATAGCTGTGTATATTATTATACATGTCAGTATATTGATATGAAAAGAGCATTAACAGGACAAAAGCGAGGAAGTTAACACAGTTATCCTGCACTCACAGCTACAGAACAGCAAACACACAAGACAAACCTGGACAAAGTGTCTCCTTTCTGAGGAAACAGGAGTAAAAGTGTGTGTAGTGAACAGTACAGTACCTCTCAGTGTTACTGCAGCCCAGCCTCAGGTTCCCAGTGTTGTCTTCCTACCAGAGCCACTTCGCCCTACTTTACACTACAGCCACATGTTCAGTGCGGAATAAGAACATGAAACAGGAAGAATGAAGTCATTAATGCTGAAGTTGAAGCGAAAAAACGCAACGCAAATAGATAAACCTTTTTCCCAGTCGCTTTTTTTCCCGTGTTGTCGTTGTTGTCAGGACGCGGGATAGCTACCGCCGCCACGGTCGCGTCCCATTCACACAAAAGCGCACTTCCCCTCCGCCCCCTTTACCTTCTCTCACACACACACACACACACACACACACAGACCAGCCCACGCGGCAACCCGTCCTCCTATCCTCACTGAGCGACAACAGCCCGCGCCAGCATTAAGAACGATATTATAAATGATACACAGTACAGGAGCTTAGTGGTTAGCACGTTTGCCTCGCACCTGCGGGGTTTAGGGTTCGGTTCCCACCTCTCCCGTGTGTGGGTGTGGAGCCTGCATGTTCTCCCAGCATCCTGCAGGTTTCCTCCTTCCCCCTGTCTAAAGACATGCATTATAGGCTAACTGGCATTTCCAAAGTGTCCGTGGTATGTGCAACTGTGCCCTGTGATGGGTTTGTGCCCCAAGTCCCTTGGGATAGGCTGTGTAGGATAACTCCATGCATTTATGGAATTTGACAGACACCCTTATCCAAAGCAACTTACAGAAGTGCTTTGAAGTCTCTATCAATAAATACATCCTGACGCTGGTTCACCAAGTCAGAGACTAAGAATATCAGGATATGCGGTTCAGGAAATGGACAGGAAAACCCAACTCGAAAAAGTTAAAATGACTGGTTTGGTTGTGTTGGTTAAGCAAAAATCCACGACAAACCCCGTACAACTTTGGTTAGGTTGAATACGTCTATTCAACCTAACCAACCTAACGTCTATTCAACCTAACCAAAGTTGTACGGGGTTTGTCGTGGATTTTTTTTCCATAAACTTAAAAAGACGAGTTTTGTGAACAATGCTTCGCAGGTTCATCCAAAAAACCTCTGCAAACTTATTAATTGAGTTATTATTATTATTATTATTATTATTATTATTATTATTATTATTATTTTAATTATAATAATAATAATTATTATTTGAGTTAAGTCAATCTCATTTAGGAACTGCCCTCCCATACAGGCAAAAGCAAATGCCAATTTTGGATTAAAATCTAACCATTTGTTTACTGTGAGACAATGAAGGAAAATGGTTGTGTAGTGATTTTTAAAGGAACTTAACAAACGTGTTTACTGTGTATACAGAATTGAACTTTTGCAGCAATTGTATATAACTAAAGGTAAACATAAAAAAACTACATTAAAAAGAATGAATTACACCATTTATTGGTTAACTATGCTACACTAAATGGAATAGGTTACTCATTCATTTATTTATTCATTCATCTTCAGTAACTGCTTTATTCTGGTCAGGTTTGTGGTGGAGAGCCTTCTGTGAAGCGGGAATGCTTTCAATGGGATACCAGTCTATTGCAGCACGCCATGCACACACTCACTCAGACTTAGTGGAAATTTATTGTAGCCAGTCCACATACCAGCATGTTTTTGAAGGGTGGGAGGAAACCAGAGAACCCAGAGGAAACCAACACAGCCATGAGTGTAATTACACATGTAATTCAGCACAGACAGTAAGCTGAGGTCAGGATCAAACCAAGGACCCTGGATAAGTATTCCTGAATATATAACTTCACTGAAAATAAAAAAGGAATATGTGGTCAGTCAGATATAAGAGAACATATTATATATAGTTTAGAGCATGGCGAGAGCATGGAGTTTGACTTTATTCAGGGATTTTAAAACACACGATCAAATCATCTTCCATGTACGAAAACAGATTGTGTCAGTGTAACTCAGTTCAATCACGTGGAACCGATGTACACATTTGAATTAAGCAAATTCACTGAGCTTTTTTATTTCTCAGCGTTGCAGATCATTCAACATGTCCATGTGTAAAAGACAGTCTGCAAGTTTAATATTACATATAATTCAGTGCTAAATTTAAAAAATATTAGCTTTCATGCATGCTCGGACCACTCTGAGGCTCATATTGGCCAAGCAAAAAGTGCATGAAATGTATTAATTTTAATTTAGCAATGAATAAACGTTAACAAACGAGTAACGACTGAAGCAAAATACACCATAAATTAATATGGAATGGTTTTTCCTTTTTCATTTTTTTCAAATAATGACATCTTTGTGGTACAGGCAGCCATTTACACATAAACATTGCAATGTTGCTGCATTCAGTTTTAATAGCCTCCCACAGACGATAAGCAGGTGGTCAAGAAGCTGTGTTTGGTGTATTAACATGAAGTGGTCCTAACTTTCAATGATCTGCAGCACTTTTGTAGCAAAAAAAATCTTGGCTCCAGAATTTTTTTCTCTTAAAAAAATATATGCGTTTGTCCGTGTCTAATAAATGTTTGTAATGACAATGTCTAAATCTGAGCCTTGTCCCAAGCATTTCAATACCCAGTGTACACAGTGTAACTGTGCAAATGACAAATAAACAACTCCTGACTTGACTCTTGACTCTTGAAAACCCTGTATTGCCATTTTTTGATTAAACTTCAAGATGAGTTCAAGTTAAATACTCTATAATTAGAATATATCAGTAAGAAATAGGTATAAGTGAACTGAGAGATGTTTGTGAGAGACTTTATTTATTTATTTATTTATTTGCAAAGATCTAATTGGAAAAGGCCAACCTGGATCACTCTAATTAGGAACTTGTAGCACATAACATACAGTCTGTACAAATCTGTCACTAGTCACTAGTGAAAATGTTTCTATTTTGCATTCTTTTCTAAGTTCATACAGCAATTTTCATTACAAATTATATTATTGACAACAACTTGAGTGAAAAGCAGAATCTCTGAAATTCTCTGATATTTACCTTAATTTCTGAGTGTCTTAGTATTTGGTATGTCCCCTTTTTGCTTTAATGACAGTGTGCACTCGAGCTGACATGGACTCCACAAGTTTGTGCAAAACCTGATGATCCATTTTAGATCAAATCCATTAGAGTGTCATCTGAACACATGCTTCAATAGAAGAGATTAGACATGAGGAAAATCTGACTTTTTGTACAAAGCAGATAACACGGTCAATATCTCACATTTGCTTAAAATTAAATAGGGCCCTTGAAATAGTGCAGAATCTTGAATAGTTAACATTCTTGAATTGTTAACATTCAACTTTCTTTGTTTTAAATATTTCTAAATTCTAAAACCTTCTGTTTATTTCCACTTTTAAATGAAAATCAGTGTGGTCCCAGACTTTCGGACTCCACTGTATATTTATCTTACAGTTAATATTAACACTTTTGTATGAGACAGTATTGTAATAATATGTATATAGTGTTATATAGCGCATTTTAAAACACTAAAATTCAACGGTTACTTTACTGTGTGCCAGAAAGGAGTAGGCTTAAATGCAAATACAAGTTTTTGTTGAACAAACCAGCACAGACAAACTAAAGGCAGCCATCAGACTCGATAAACAGGCAAAGGGTTCTGCGATCTACAAACATGCTGAACTCGGCAAGGACAAAACTAGAAAGAGGCAGAAACAAAGTCAAACCCGGATATACAAAACATAGGAAAATAAGGCTCAGTAATGTGTGTGTCAAAAGCAGGAGCGAGACTTTGTTGGGAGTTCAGGTTGAGGCAGTGAGTGTAATTGCAAACAGGCATGCTTAAGTTGGACAAACTTGATATAATTTAATGTTTTTTTTCCCATAAATATATTACATTATAAATGTAGAGGTAGTCGAGCTATCTTTTCTTGGAGTTGGCATGGAATCTATGAATGCAATTTTCTCCACTTCAACTTTTGGGGGTAACCAGACTTTAAAATACTGTAACTTTACTTCTCATTGAGATACATGCAAAGAGAAACATATTTCTTTTTGGGGGAAAGTATGTTGTTTTCATAACTATGCAGTGGAAAATGTCAAAAATGGATGTGTAGGGTTTTCCCAGCCCACCACACATTTCATGAAACTGCACTCAAGCTGCATTTGCATGTACAAAAATAGCTGCGGATGTCAGATCAGATGATAGAATGAAATCTCATACATTATTCGTCAAACTGCTTAATCAAGTTCAAAGTGTGTAAGGACTGGCAACCTTGACCAGTCCAGCTCTGCGATTTCACCCTTGAGTGTGTGCGAAACAGCAATGCATCGCTTGCTCCCTCTCTCACCTCCATAATCACTGGCCTGATAACGTGATGCAATGACTTTCTTGTGACTCACCACCCAAAGAAAAGTTTCCACTTCTTACCTTATCAGCCATGAGTAAGGAGGAGGAGGAGGAGCAGTACAGCTGGTAACTCTGCTAAGAATATATGCTGTTTTGTACATAACTGTAGTTTGAAAATATAAAGCTGTCTAAAGGTCTTTTAAGCCACTTCAACGAATCCTCTAATACAGCAATCTAGAGGAAATGTCATACATGCTAAATCTTGCATATATCATACAGGTTTCCTTTTTTTCATGCCACTCCCTTTTATTTTTCTTCATGGAGAAGGATTTTAAAAAGCTACAGCTGCATGAGAGCTTATTTGCGTGTGGAGGTGTGTGACCATGGCTTTGCTCTAAAAGGCAAAACGTGTGGGGTAGGCTGTGCAGAAACAGAGAGAGAGAGAGAGAGAGAGAGAAAGAGGGAGGGATGGGGGAAGGAAGGGAGTGTCAGAGCTTTGGGACTCCATAGCATTTGGAACAATAGGAACACTCCTGAAATCATTAAATCCAGTGCTGCAGGAAAAAGGAAGGAATGCCAAAAAAAAAAAAAAAAAAAAAAAAATCAGCTTTGTTGTATATAACTTCAACACATTTACAGACGAGACATAATTATAGAACGCATTTACAATATGAAAATAAGCAACAAAGACAGGTACAACAAAAGGACTTTGTCTAAATACAAAAGATACAACAAAAGAGTATCATCTTTGCTGCCCTTGTGCTCACTCTGTGTGTGTGTGTGTGTATGTGTGTGTGTTTTAAGGTGCTTCTATGGCAGTAAGGAAAACAGGAGAAGGGGCGAATAGCAGTTTCAGCCTGTTAATTAGAACCACACACCTTGGAAAAACACACCCATCTGCATCACACACTAAACAAAAGATGTCCATGTTTTCTATTATTGTACCCTATGCAGAAAGACAGTGATTAGACAGTGATTAAAAATAAGTAAATCACTGCATGTATGTATTAGAATTATTGGCTACCCTGTAATAAGTGCATTGTGTAATTCTAAGTCATGTTAGTACATTAAGAAAATGACAAGGAATACCAAAATTCATGCATGGCAACAATATTGTGATCAAATTAAGCACATTAAAACTAAAGCTAAAAACAGTTGACACAAGGATTCCCCTCCAATTCCCATTTCCATCCCCCACTGACTGAGACTTTGGGAAGACATTATCACATTATTCCTTATCCTCCTCCTCCTCCTCCTCCTCCTCCTCCTCCTCCTTATCCAGTGCCATGTGTGCAGTGTGCATCTCAGTGCCCCCCGAAAATCTCCCCTCGGCCTTATCTACCCTCAGGGATTATCACAGCCTTGTCATTTCTGTGTCTACCATTCCTCTGCTGCTCTGTCATTTGCATCCATTTACATGTAAATGCTAATGTGGTAGGCTAGCACTTTGTCAGGGATTGTGTTTGAGGGTTGTTAATCATAATGAAATCAAAGGATCATCTGATTTAAGCTGTGTATATAAACCAAGGAACATTTCAAAAGTCCTGTTTTGTCATCATGCATTCCATGATATATTACAACACATAGAGAATTTAACGCTTGTGTGATTCAATGCATATTATATATAGTAAATAGTTGATTATGTATTAACCTATGCCTCTAAAGTAGCAAATGTTAACATGGGGAAATTACTTGTCAAAAGCAAACCCATCACCAGCTTGTGCCCCTTATTGTCACCCAACGTCCTGTTTTCTTATTATATAGCATGTCTAATATGATAGCCTGAGGGTAAAAATTGTCTGTCATTCCTGTATAATTGCCCTAAACTACACATTAACACACATCTTATCAGAAATTATAAAATAGGTTGTTGTTATCCAGTGCATTAAAATTCTGCGAAGTCAGTGAACAAGGTCTGAAAAGGGTGAAAGAAAAAGCTCCAAGTAATTTCTCTGCTTGATCCATTTTACCTCCTGTTTGACTTGTTCAGAAAAATCCTTTCTTTCATATAAGAAACTATGGGCTTTGTAACATTACATATAGATGTGATTCTGGGCTTAAAATGAATACACCTTTGGACATCATCCTGATTTGGTTATCCTGTTTCACAGTTCTACACAAGGGAAAATTAATTTGAATTAGCAACTTACTCATTGTTCATGTTTTTTTTTTTATTATTTGCATTTTACTTCATAAAAATCATTGGCGATGTTGAGGTAAAACAACTTTCTATGATTTCTGGAAAGTGAAAACAGGTGCTCCAATACTGTTGCTTTGTCCAGCATCCTGGAGGGCCACAGTCTGGCACAGTTTGTTGATTTTCATGCAGTAACACACATATTAAACCCAGTAATTAACTGATAAGCTGAGTCAGGTGTGTTTAAAAAAGGACATCAAATGGTGCTAGACCTTCTGCACAGACACTTGGTCTGGCTTGACCTATTGCATACTGACCTCTAGTGGTGTTTCTGGTGGTGTAGTCCCTTGGTCCACCTTGACCCTGACCAGGATAAAGAATGAATGGATAGTTCAATGACCCGAGTCTGGTGCAGAAATTGTTGATAACATGTTGATAGTCATTAGGCCAAGCCGTTACAACACACGAAAATGTGAAGAAGGATCTCTTATCCTTGTTTAATGCATAGGCCAAGAAGAAGGATGCTGCTATATGATTTTAGAATTAAATTAATCCCACATAGTCTATGTGAACAGAAAAAGTCAATACAATACATACACTATATGGCCGAACGTTTGTGGACACCTGAGCATCACACCAATATGTGGGTCTTCCCCAAACTGTTGCCACAAGGTCGGAAGCACACAGTTGTCTAGAATGTCTTTGTATGTTGTAGCATTAAGATTTCCCTTCACTAGAACTAAGAGGCCCAAACCTGTTCCAGCATGACAATGCCCCTGTGCACAAAGCGAGCTCCATGAAGACATTGTTTGCCAAGGGTGGTTTGGAAGAACTTGAGTGTCCACTGAACACCTTTGGGATGAACTAGAACTCCAACTACACCCCAGATCTCCTCACCTGACATCAGTACCTGACTTCACTAATGCTCTTGTGGCTGAATGAACACAAATCCCCACAGCCACGCTAAAAAATCTGGTGGAAAAGCTTCCCAGAATAGTGGAGGTTATTATAACAGGAACGGGGGGCTAAATCTGGAATTCCATGTTCAAAAGCACATATGGGTGTAATGGTCAGGTGTTCACAATTTCTTTTTATCGGCCATATAATGTACATTCCAGTGTCCACTGAACAGTGCCATGTGACTTGATAACAGTAACTTTCCCACCGTTCTCTTTTTTATATTTGAAAAAAAAAACAAAAAAACGAGTAATCTAGAAACCTAGTAACTTTTTTTTACTTCATACTTTTTTATTGTAATTGTAATTGTGCACAGTTACATGCGGAGTGTCAGCCAAAAGGAGGCAGCAGAACTTTGCCTATTTAAAATCAAAGCAGAGAAAAAAAGTGGTCCATAGGGTCTTTTGACATATATAGAAGGTCTGGTATTATCAGGCTGTGAACATTAAAAATGCATGTATACCAGCTTCCTTATCATTCCTGTTACTTTTTTTTTTCTTCATATGTAAATTGGTTCTTAAAAAAACAAAAAAAAACAAAAAACACTTTAGCATGCCCACTGACTGATTGTAACATTTACTTTAAAAAGTATTCAACCCTTGGATTATTCACATTTTGCTGAGTTTTGTCAAAACAAGTGTATTCTTTGATATTAAATAGAAAAAAGATGTCTTATTAAACCCAGCAATCAGCTTTGACTATGGACAATGGATATACTGTCAGGAGCAGATCAAATTTAGAAAACGTGATTCAGGTGGAAAACATGCATGTTCAGCACTTATTTTAAGATTATTAGTAAGTCATTCACTGTACAAGAAAACACAAGTGTGATTCGTGTATTTTTTAATTGAATTAAGAGTAAGAATAAGAGTAAGCTTTTCCACAATATATTTATCAAATAGAATTTATTGTTTATGATGGTTATGATTTCAGTACATAAGTAGCATTTTAAATATATATTTAACCAATATGTTTTTAACAGCAAAAATGTAAACAAGTAGACAGTAAGTATACACTGGAATACACTTGACACTTACAGCTAGCACTGAGTACAAACACTGAGTAGTAATATAACAGATATGTAAGATATAATGCTACCACAAAGCATTTTATATCATAGGGTAACAGCATATGTTCAGAATAGGATAGGAAAAAACATTTCTCTGCAAAACAGTTCAGGCATCTTACCTCAATGCACCTTTTTAGAAATGTGTTTCCATTCTAGAGTTGGTAATATATAATGTATATAAAATATATACACAGATCAGCCATAACGTTAAAATCACTGGTGAAGTGAATAATATTTGATTAGTATTGATTATTGATTGAATAACATTGATTGTCTCCTTACAATGGCACCTGTCAAGGGGTGGGATATATGAGGCAGCAAGTGAACAGTCAGTTCTCGAAGTTAATGTGTTGGAAGCCGGAAAAATGGGCAAGCGTAAGGATCTGAGCGACTTTGACTAGGGTCAAATTGTGATGGCTAGATGACTGGGTTAGGGCATCTCCAAAACGGCAGGTTTTGTGGGGTGTTCCTGGTATGCAGTGGTTAGTACCTAACAAAAGTGGTCCAAGGAAGGACAACTAGAGAACTGATTCGTGTGGGGAGCGAAGGCTAGCCTGTCTGGTCCGATCCCACAGAAGAGCTAATGCAGCACAAACTAATGAAAAAGTTAATGCTGGCTATGATAGAAAGGTGTCAGAACACACAGTGCATTGCAGCTTGCTGTAAGATGGAGATGAGTAGCTGCAGACTGGTCAGTTGGCACATCAAAACTGGACAATGGAGCAGTGGAAGATGGTGGCCTGGTCTGATTAATCACATTTTCTTTTACATCATGTGGACGCCCGGGTGCATGTGCGTTGCTTACCTGGGGAAGAGATGGCTCCAAGATGCACTATGGGAAGAAGGCAAGCTGGCGGAGGCAGTGTGATGCTCTTGGCGATGTTCTGCTGGGAAACCTTGGGTCCTGGCTTTCATGTGGATGTTTCTTCGACATGTACCACCTACCTAAACATTGTTGCAGACCAAGTACACCCCTTCATGGCAACAGTATTCCCTAATGGCAGTGGCCTCTTTCAGCAGGATAATGCGCCCTACCACACTGCAAAAATTGTTCAGGAATGGTTTGAGGAACATGACAAAGAGTTCAAGGTTTTGACTTGACCTTCAGGTTCCCCAAATCTCAATCTGACTGAGCATCTGTGGGCTGTGCTGGACAAACGAGTCTGATCCATGGACACTCCACCTCGCAACTTACAGGCCTTAAAGGATCTGCTGCTAACATCTTGGTGCCAGATACCACAGCACACCTTCAGAGATCTTGTGGAGTCCATGCCTTGACAGGTCAGAGCTGTTTTGGTGGCACGAGGGGGACCTGCACAATATTAGGCAGGTGGTTTTAATTATGGCTGATTGCTGTATATTAGATAAAATAGATGACTATTATTAATTTTGTGTATGAAGACAAAAAGTATATTGCTAATTTTAATTGTCATTTAAATGTAGACAAATTTTTGCATTAATCACTCCATTTTCATTCATTAGATGTCATCTATGTCCTCATTAAATTAACAACAAAACCTAACAGCAAGGTTTGGTTGATTAGATAAATCTGGTCGCAGTGTGCAATTAACCTCTTTTGTTCTTGTAGCTTTGTTCTTGTTTTGTCCTTGTTGAGGCTTTTGTTGTTGTTCTCTTTATTTCAGCTTTAGCAGGATGCCCATGTGATTTATTAGTATTCATCCAGTCCTCATAGACACAACACATCCAGACCAAAACATGCTTTAAATACAGAAAGCGTAACAGGATGCAGAAACTGGGAACATGGTAAAAAAAATGTACATAATCAACCTGGCAAGACTTCACAATGCCGATGTGAAAACAAAGGGTATGGAAGCTAATGGTATCAACAGTTCACAGATTGGAAGCAGGTGTGTAATTAAGACTGATGGCTTCAAACATGGAACCTCTATGAACCTCATTGGCTACGTTTACATACACATCAATATTCAGATATTAATCGGAATTTTGCAATATTCTAATCAGTATTGAGTCATGTAAACACCTCAATCCAACTGCCTGATTCAAATTAAGACAATATTATGATTCCGTAAATTCTGATTCCCATCCTTGGAATATGCCTGTTTTAATCGGAAATTTGTTGCATGTAAACACCTTATTCAGAAAATCCACTGAAACGAGATACATGCTCGGTCCGCAAGGAATTGTGGGTGCTATCAGATGCTTAGCTGTAGTCTAGGTATTTAGGAATGGCAACTCAGGCATACTTACAACAACCATGTATACAGGAATGTTCCAATGCCTGTATGCATATAAACATCGTATTCGGAATATGGCTGTAACCTGAGTATAGACCTTAAATGGAGTTTGGTGTGCATGTAAACGTAGCCACTGGGATGTGCAAAAGAAAACAATTAATGTATTTTTCAGGTGTATCTCTATCTCTTATAGCACTGTCTCATAACCACATACTGGAAACTGGATTAAAAATACAGAAGTCTTTTGAAAGTTTGAGCACCCAAAAAAAACAAAAAAACAATTAACATTGTCTAGTCTCCAAAGTTAAGAATGTATCATCACTTAACATCATTTGTTAAGACACACTTGTTTTGTTATTGATTGTATCTAAAGTAGTGGACTGCATGGTGTTACAGAAAAAATACAGTGTATACTGTAACAACTATGAGAATTCACACATTTATTATATAGCTATACAACTGCATTCATACACTGAGGAGAACAGAGGGAGGTGATGAAACCAGCAGGAACCTTTTATGAAAGAGGCATATTTTTGGATTCAGTTAGAGCCTGGAGACGAATTTGTCATGTCCCATTCTTCCTTTTTTACCCCAGCCATGGACACCAAGATGGCTACACTCATAGGCTTGCTTTGGAAATGGAAAGACTAGAATGACTGGAAGTTTCCATGCATGAGCCATGTTTCTGTGTTTGTGCTGTACATCCTGATATAGAACACACAGATTTTTTTTTTTTTGCTTTAGCTTGAACAAATTTCCATATTTTCCATTACCCTACCTTTATGATTTTAAGAAACACTGCAAAAACTCTCTTTTTAACCTCATAAACTCCCAGGATCAGTGGTTCCAGACTCACCTTCTTGTAACTACATCTTTGCTATTTCTTTATCTATAGTTACTAAATAATGCAGCAGTAGTTACTGAATAATAGTGTTCAAATGAATTAATGATTGATAAGCTGGGATATTAAAAGGTTAACTTTAGAGCAAGTTCTATTCAAACCTTTTGTAGTGTAACCCAAAAATGGTGTCACTTTCAGAGTTTGCGGTATTTTTTATTTTTTTATTTTTTTTATTTTTATGACTCAGTTAACTAGTTTTGCAAGTAAAGCACATGCTTACATTCATCACTGGACCAAGGAGTTTTTTTTTCAGCTGGTTTCACCTGTAGTACAAAACGTATTGGAATTGAGTTTCCACTGAATTTGCAGAGTAGGCATCATCTATGGTAGGTAAATTTTAAATGGAAATCATGATACATTTCTAGAGATTCAATACTGGATATTCTGGCCTGAGGCTTGGCAACTATTTGCTATTACCCAGATAAGAACATTATGAGTTCAACACTAATTAGGGGTCTTAGTTTCTGAAATACAGTAACTATTGTGTAACTAATATTGACAAATCATGGAGTGTTTTTCACACAGACACAAGCATAATTTTCTGGTACAATGCTGATGTATTTGTAAATTGGTTTAGTGTAAGCAATTGTTCCTGGGCGTGCTATTTTCCGAAATGTTATTCCCTAGATTTACCAGTGTGGATAAAAGTAAAAGTAACTATAAAATAAAAAATAAAAGTAACTAAATCAAAATGATCAGTCTGTCTGTTCAACGGGGCTGCTTATTTATTTATTTAATTATTTGCAACCTATGCGAACAGTTAAAAAGAAGCTACAAAAGCTTTATCTTGCTTAGTATTTTCTTCTTTGTATGTTTGGAGGACTAATTTTGGGGTCGATGGAGTACAATAGACTCCGTTAATGGAAATGTTATGGCGTATATTAATCTCTGAAGGGGTTTGTTACAAGTGGTTATGGACCCTATCAAGCCTTTACAAACCTCTACAGACCCTATCAAACCTCTACAGACCCTATCAAACCTCTACAAACCT
>CM040455.1:8322954-8399114 GCA_022758105.1 Pangasianodon gigas | reverse complement strand
AGCTGCGCCCTCTTTGCCAGTATTTAAATACCAGCTTAAAAAACATCTTTTGTCAATAGCTTTTACCTAGCCATGTCAATTGTATTGCTATATTGTGTCTTGATGTTTTGTGGTTTCTTATTTGTTTTTTAGCTGTATTGTACAGCACTTTGGATCAACCGGTAGTTGTGTGAAAGTGCTTTATAAAGAAAGAAAGAAAAGTCACCTCCTCTCTGACAGACCACAGTCAGAGCATTTTGTGTGACAAACTCCTCCTTCACTGGTGCCGACTCGTCCAGCAGAGACAGGTTATGTTTGATCAGCCTGGCCTCCTCAGTTGGCTCCTGAAGGAGATCTCCCAGTGGCCCCTTAAAAAAACATGACTTTTTTTGTGCATGATGACCTGCAAGACAGAAAAAGCAGTATTTATTCAATGTTAGTATGTCTATTTTAAAATAAAACATTAGAATAACCAAATTCAATGTGTTTTCTGGAATGCAACTGTACAATTTGTTTTCTGACATTCAAAAAACATTACACATAAACACAGTCATGCAATCAATCAATCAATCAATCAATAAATAAATAAATACCCAAAAGTCACGGTCATTCATAGTTTAGCTTTTAAATCATCCAACTGTGTGTTAGAGAGCAAAGACTCCAACAGGGCTGAAACTAATGCGATTTTAGAATAGTGTAATAGATGTAAACTGATAAACACTACAATAAGTTAAAATATGGTCATGTTCATTCACAGTTCAGCTTGTAATTAACCAGCGACATGTTAAAGAGAACAAACAAACACTCTCTCACAGGAGGAGCATTGTATTTATCACAAAAAGCATTACACAAAAACTAAAATTATAGTCATGTTCATTCATACTTTAGCGTTTAAATCATCCAAACATGCGTTAGAGAGAAAAGCTGGTAGGGTAAAGTTTAGTAAAAGTCTCTCATGCTGGCGTGTTCGCAGAGAAACTAACCTGATTTCAGCATTAATGGAGATAAAACACATGCTGATGTGATATAAGTAACTTACCTTTGATCGCTGAGCTAAAAAGCGTTGAATAATAATTACGATAATGATGAACAACAGTAATTCGGCAATCTGCGATCTCTCTCTCCTACTCGGCCGGAAGTAAAATGGCGATTTCTAATTTCCCGGCGGCGCAAAAGCTCGGAACAGCGCCACAGAGCGTCAGTGGCCAAAAGTATATCGCATCCGTAGTGGTTTAGCACTACCATTGGAAATGAATGGGAATCGGTTTAGGGCCGTTTAGCGAAACAATCCCCGGCCTCCGATCCCGGAGGAGAACAGAGTAACTTCACTGAAAATAAAAAAGGAATATGTGGTCAGTCAGATATAAGAGAACATATTACATATAGTTTACATAAAAATATTTAGTTTCTTATCAAAATGTGATTTCATTGCTTATACTAAACTTAATTTAAACAAGTTTCTAATTGCTAGATTGAATTATGTAAATCAATTCACGTAGTGTAAATGTAAACCAATTACATTATGAAATCTGACGAGAATGTTGGCATTGATGTGATCTATAACTAAAAAATTAAATTCAGCTTCTCAGCTCAGGCGAGAGCATGGAGTTTGAGTTTATTCAGGGATTTTAAAACACACGATCAAATCATCTTCCATGTACGAAAACAGATTGTGTCAATGTAACTCAGTTCAATCACGTGGAACCGATGTACACATTTGAATTAAGCAAATTCACTGAGCTTTTTTATTTCTCAGCGTTGCAGATCATTCAACATGTCCATGTGTAAAAGACAGTCTGCAAGTTTAATATTATATATAATTCAGTGCTAAATTTAAAAAATACTAGCTTTCATGCATGCTCGGACCACTCTGAGGCTCATATTGGCCAAGCAAAAAGTGCATGAAATTTATTAATTTTAATTTAGCAAGAATAAACAAACGAGTAACGACTGAAGCAACATGCACCATAAATTAATATGGAATGGTTTTTCCTTTTTCATTTTTTTCAAATAATGACATCTTTGTGGTACAGGCAGCCTTTTACACATAAACATTGCAATGTTGTTACATTCAGTTTTAATAGCCTCCCACAGACGATAAGCAGGTGGTCAAGAAGCTGTGTTTGGTGTATTAACATGAAGTGGTCCTAACTTTCAATGATCTGCAGCACTTTTGTAGCAAAAAGAATCTTGGCTCCAGATTTTTTTTTTCTCTTGAAAAAAAAAAAAAGTGTTAGTCCATGTCTAATAAATGTTTGTACTGACAATGTCTAAATCTGAGCCTTGTCCCAAGTATTTCAATACCCAGTGTACACAGTGTAACTGTGCAAATGACAAATAAACAACTCTTGACTTGAGTCTTGACTCTTGAAAACCCTGTATTGCCATTTTTTGATTAAACTTCAAGATAAGTTCAAGTTAAATACTCCATAATTAGAATATATCAGTAAGAAATAGGCATAAGTGAACAGAAAGATGTTTGTGAGAGACTTTATTTATTTATTTATTTATTTATTTGCAAAGATCTAATTGGAAAAGGCTGACCTGGATCACTCTAATTAGGAACTTGTAGCACATAACATACAGTCTGTACAAGTCTGTCACTAGTGAAAATGTCTCTATTTTGCATTCTTTTCTAAGACCATACAGCAATTTTCATTACAAATTATATTACTGACAACAATTTGAGTGAAAAGCAGAGTGTCTTAGTATTTGGTACGTCCCCTTTTTGCTTTAATGACAGTGTGCACTCGAGCTGACACGGACTCCACAAGTTCATGCAAAACCTTATGATCCATTTTAGATCAAATCCATCAGAGTGTCATCTGAACACATGCTTCAATAGAAGAGATTAGACATGAAGAAAATCTGACTTTTTGTTCAAAGCAGATAACATGGTCAATATCTCACATTTGCTTAAAATTAAATAGGGCCCTTGAAATAGTGCAGAATCTTGAATTGTTAACATTCAACTTTCTTTGTTTTAAATATTTCTAAATTCTAAAACCTTCTGTTTATTTCCAATTTTAAATGAAAAAAAAAAAAATCAGTCTGGTTCCAGACTTTCGGACCCCACTGTATATTTGTCTTACAGTTAATATTAACACTTTTGTACGAGACAGTATTGTAATAATATATATATATATAGTGTTATATAGTGCATTTTAAAACACTAAAATTCAACGGTTACTTTACTGTGTGCCAGAAAGGAGTAGGCTTAAATGCAAATACAAGTTTTTGTTGAACAAACCAGCACAGACAAACTAAAGGCAGCCATCAGACTCGATAAACAGGCAAAAGGTTCTGCGATCTACAAACACGCTGAACTCGGCAAGGACAAAACTAGAAAGAGGCAGAAACAAAGTCAAACCCGGATATACAAAACATAGGAAAATAAGGCTCAGTAATGTGTGTGTCAAAAGCAGGAGTGAGACTTTGTTGGGAGTTCGGGTTGAGGTAGTGAGTGTAATTGCAAACAGGCATGCTTAAGTTGGACAAACTTGATATATTATGTTTTTTCCCCATAAGTATTTTACATTATAAATGTAGAGGTAGTCGAGCCATCTTTTCTTGGAGTTGGCATGGAATCTATGAATGCAATTTTCTCCCCTTCCACTTTTGGGGGTAACCAGACGTTAAAATACTGTAACTTTACTTCTCATTGAGATACATGCAAAGAGAAACATATTTCTTTTTGGGGAAAGTCTGTAGTTTTCATAACTATATAGTGGAAAATGTCAAAAATGGATGTGTAGGGTTTTCCCAGCCCACCACACATTTCATGAAACTGCATTTAAACTGCATTTGCATTTACAAAAATAGCTGCACGGATGTCAGATCAGATGATAGAATGAAATCTCATACATTATTCGTCAAACTGCTTAATCAAGTTCAAAGTGTGTAAAGACTGGCAACCTTGACTAGTCCAGCTCTGCGATTTCACCCTTGAGTGTGTGCGAAACAGCAATGCATCGCTTGCTCCCTCTCTCACCTCCATAATCATTGGCCTGATAACGTGATGCAATGACTTTCTTGTGACTCACCACCCAAAGAAAAGTTTCCACTTCTCACCTTATCAGCCACGAGTAAGGAGGAGGAGGAGGAATGGTACAGCTGGTAACTCTGCTAAGAATATATGCTGTTTTGTACATAACTGTAGTTTGAAAATATAAAGCTGTCTAAAGGTCTTTAAGTCACTTCAACAAAACCTCTAACACAGCAATCTAGAGGAAATGTCATACATGCTAAATCTTGCATATATCATACAGGTTTCCTTTTTTCCATGCCACTCCCTTTTATTTTTCTTCATGGAGAAGGATTTTAAAAAGCTACATCTGCATGAGAGCTTATTTGCGTGTGGAGGTGTGTGACCATGGCTTTGCTCTAAAAGGCAAAACGTGTGGGGTAGGCCATGCAGAAACAGAGAGAGAGAAAGAGAGAGAGAGAGAGAGAAAGAGAAAGAGGGAGGGATGGGGGAAGGAAGGGAGTGTCAGAGCTTTGGGACTCCATAGCATTTGGAACAATAGGAACACTCCTGAAATCATTAAATCCAGTGCTGCAGGAAAAAAAAAAAAAAATCAGCTTTGTTGTATATAACTTCAACACATTTACAGACGAGACATAATTATAGAACGCATTTACAATATGAAAATAAGCAACAAAGACAGGTACAACAAAAGGACTTTGTCTAAATACAAAAGATACAACAAAAGAGTATCATCTTTGCTGCCCTTGTGCTCACTCTGTGTGTGTGTATGTGTATGTGTGTGTGTTTTAAGGTGCTTCTATGGCAGTAAGGAAAACAGGAGAAGGGGCGAATAGCAGTTTCAGCCTGTTAATTAGAACCACACACCTTGGAAAAACACACCCATGTGCATCACACACTAAACAAAAGATGTCCATGTTTTCTATTATTGTACCCTATGCAGAAAGACAGTGATTAGACAGTGATTAGACAGTGATTAAAAATCAGTAAATCACTGCATGTATGTATTAGAATTATTGGCTACCCTGTAATAAGTGCATTGTGTAATTCTAAGTCATGTTAGTACATTAAGAAAATGACAAGGAATACCAAAATTCATGCATGGCAACAATATTGTGATCAAATTAAGCACATTAAAACTAAAGCTAAAAACAGTTGACACAAGGATTCCCCTCCAATTCCCATTTCCATCCCCCACTGACTGAGACTTTGGGAAGACATTATCACATTATTCCTTATCCTCCTCCTCCTCCTTATCCAGTGCCATGTGTGCAGTGTGCATCTCAGTGCCCCCCGAAAATCTCCCCTCGGCCTTATCTACCCTCAGGGATTATCACAGCCTTGTCATTTCTGTGTCTACCATTCCTCTGCTGCTCTGTCATTTGCATCCATTTACATGTAAATGCTAATGTGGTAGGCTAGCACTTTGTCAGGGATTGTGTTTGAGGGTTGTTAATCATAATGAAATCAAAGGATCATCTGATTTAAGCTGTGTATATAAACCAAGGAACATTTCAAAAGTCCTGTTTTGTCATCATGCATTCCATGATATATTACAACACATAGAGAATTTAACGCTTGTGTGATTCAATGCATATTATATATAGTAAATAGTTGATTATGTATTAACCTATACCTCTTATGTAGCAAATGTTAACATGGGGAAATTACTTGTCAAAAGCAAACTCATCACCAGCTTGTGCCCCTTATTGTCACCCAACATCCAGGTTTCTTATTATATAGCATGTCTAATATGATAGCCTGAGGGTAAAAATTGTCTGTCATTCCTGTATAATTGCCCTAAGAAATTATAAAATAGGTTGTTGTTATCCAGTGCATTAAAATTCTGTGAAGTCAGTGAACAAGGTCTGAAAAGGGTGAAAGAAAAAGCTCCAAGTAATTTCTCTGCTTGATCCATTTTACCTCCTGTTTGACTTGTTCAGAAAAATTCTTTCTTTCATATAAGAAACTATGGGCTTTGTAACATTAGATATAGATGTGCATTCTGGGCTTAAAATGAATACACTTTTGGACATCATCCTGATTTGGTTATCCTGTTTCACAGTTCTACACAAGGGAAAATTAATTTGAATTAGCAACTTACTCATTGTTCATGTTTTTTTTTATTATTTGCATTTTACTTCATAAAAATCATTGGCGATGTTGAGGTAAAACAACTTTCTATGATTTCTGGAAAGTGAAAACAGGTGCTCCAATACTGTTGCTTTGTCCAGCATCCTGGAGGGCCACAGTCTGGCACAGTTTGTTGATTTTCATGCAGTAACACACATATTAAACCCAGTAATTAACTGATAAGCTGAGTCAGGTGTGTTTAAACAAGGACATCAAATGGTGCTAGACCTTCTGCACAGACACTTGGTCTGGCTTGACCTATTGCATACTGACCTCTAGTGGTGTTTCTGGTGGTGTAGTCCCTTGGTCCACCTTGACCCTGACCAGGATAAAGAATGAATGGATAGTTCAATGACCCGAGTCTGGTGCAGAAATTGTTGATAACATGTTGATAGTCATTAGGCCAAGCCGTTACAACACACGAAAATGTGAAGAAGGATCTCTTATCCTTGTTTAATGCATAGGCCAAGAAGAAGGATCTCTTATCCTTGTTTAATGCATAGGCCAACCAGTATAATGAACATGATGCTGCTATATGATTTTAGAATTAAATTAATCCCACATAGTCTATGTGAACAGAAAAAGTCAATACAATACATACACTATATGGCCGAACGTTTGTGGACACCTGAGCATCACACCAATATGTGGGTTTTCCCCAAACTGTTGCCACAAGGTCGGAAGCACACAGTTGTCTAGAATGTCTTTGTATGTTGTAGCATTAAGATTTCCCTTCACTAGAACTAAGAGGCCCAAACCTGTTCCAGCATGACAATGCCCCTGTGCACAAAGCGAGCTCCATGAAGACATTGTTTGCCAAGGGTGGTTTGGAAGAACTTGAGTGTCCACTGAACACCTTTGGGATGAACTAGAACTCCAACTACACCCCAGATCTCCTCACCTGACATCAGTACCTGACTTCACTAATGCTCTTGTGGCTGAATGAACACAAATCCCCATAGCCACGCTAAAAAATCTGGTGGAAAAGCTTCCCAGAATAGTGGAGGTTATTATAACAGGAATGGGGGGCTAAATCTGGAATTCCATGTTCAAAAGCACATATGGGTGTAATGGTCAGGTGTTCACAATTTCTTTTTATCGGCCATATAATGTACATTCCAGTGTCCACTGAACAGTGCCATGTGACTTGATAACAGTAACTTTCCCACTGTTCTCTTTTTTATATTTGAAAAAAAAAAAAACGAGTAATCTAGAAACCTAGTAACTTTTTTTTACTTCATACTTTTTTATTGTAATTGTAATTGTGCACAGTTACATGCGGAGTGTCAGCCAAAAGGAGGCAGCAGAACTTTGCCTATTTAAAATCAAAGCAGAGAAAAAAAGTGGTCCATAGGGTCTTTTGACATATATAGAAGGTCTGGTATTATCAGGCTGTGAACATTAAAAATGCATGTATACCAGCTTCCTTATCATTCCTGTTACTTTTTTTTTTCTTCATATGTAAATTGGTAAAAAAACACTTTAGCATGCCCACTGACTGATTGTAACATTTACTTTAAAAAGTATTCAACCCTTGGATTATTCACATTTTGCTGAGTTTTGTCAAAACAAGTGTATTCTTTGATATTTATAGAAAAAAGATGTGTTATTAAACCCAGCAATCAGCTTTGACTATGGACAATGGATTTACTGTAAGTATTCAGGAGCAGATCAAATTTAGAAAACATGATTCAGGTGGAAAACATGCATGTTCAGCACTTATTTTAAGATTATTAGTAAGTCATTCACTGAACAAGAAAACACAAGTGTGATTCGTATACTTTTTAATTGATTTAAGGGTAAGAATAAGAGTAAGCTTTTCCACAATATATTTATCAAATAGAATTTATTGTTTATGATGGTTATGATTTCCGTACATAAGTAGCATTTTAAATATATATTTAACCAATATGTTTTTAACAGCAAAAATGTAAGCAAGTAACAGTAAACTGTAAGTATACACTGGAGTACACTTGACATTGAAAGGGTTAGGTGGACAAGAAAGCAAAAAGATTAAAACCTTACAGCTAGCACTGAGTACAAACACTGAGTAGTAATATAACAGATATGTAAGATATAATGCTACCACAAAGCATTTTATATCATAGGTTAACAGCATATGTTCAGAATAGGACAGGAATAGGAATGCATCATACTGTATTTTGCAATCAGAAAACATTTCTCTGCAAAACAGTTCAGGCATCTTACCTCAACGCACCTTTTTAGAAGTGTTTCCATTCTTGAGTTGGTAATATATAATGTATATAAAGTATATACACAGATCAGCCATAACATTAAAATCACTGATAGGTGAAGTGAATAATATTTGATTAATACTGATTATTGATTGAATAATATTGATGATCTCCTTACAATGGCACCTGTCAAGGGGTGGGATGTATGAGGCAGCAAGTGAACAGTCAGTTCTCGAAGTTAATGTGTTGGAAGCTGGAAAAATGGGCAAGCATAAGGATCTGAGTGACTTTGACTAGGGTCAAATTGTGATGGCTAGATGACTGGGTTAGGGCATCTCCAAAATGGCAGGTTTTGTGGGGTGTTTGTGGTATGCAGTGGTTAGTACCTAACAAAAGTGGTCCAAGGAAGGACAACTAGAGAACTGATTCGTGTGGGGAGCAAAGGCTAGCCTGTCTGGTCCGATCCCACAGAAGAGCTAATGCAGCACAAACTAATGAAAAAGTTAATGCTGGCTATGATAGAAAGGTGTCAGAACACACAGTGCATTGCAGCTTGCTGTATATGGA
Organism: Pangasianodon gigas; assembly: GCA_022758105.1. Taxonomy (NCBI): domain Eukaryota; kingdom Metazoa; phylum Chordata; class Actinopteri; order Siluriformes; family Pangasiidae; genus Pangasianodon; species Pangasianodon gigas. Next base: position 8,390,255 of record CM040455.1, on the reverse strand, counting down.
GATGAGTAGCTGCAGACTGGTCAGTTGGCACATCAGAACTGGACAATGGAGCAGTGGAAGAAGGTGGCCTGGTCTGATTAATCACATTTTCTTTTACAACATGTGGACGCCCGGGTGCATGTGCGTTGCTTACCTGGGGAAGAGATGGCTCCAAGATGCACTATGGGAAGAAGGCAAGCTGGCGGAGGCAGTGTGATGCTCTGGGCAATGTTCTGCTGAGAAACCTTGGGTCCTGGCATTCATGCGGATGTTATTTTGACCTACCTAAACATTGTTGCAGACCAAGTACACCCCTTCATGGCAACGGTATTCCCTAATGGCAGTGGCCTCTTTCAGCAGGATAATGCGCCCTGCCACACTGTAAAAATTGTTCAGGTATGGTTTGAGGAACATGACAAAGAGTTCAAGGTGTTGACTTGGCCTCCAAATTCCCCAGATCTCAATCTGACTGAGCATCTGTGGGCTGTGCCTCGTTGTCCTTGTTGTGGACGAACGAGTCTGATCCATGGACACTCCACCTCACAACTTACAAGACTTAAAGGATCTGCTGCTAACGTCTTGGTGCCAGATACCACAGCACACCTTCAGAGATCTTGTGGAGTTCATGCCTCGACGGGTCAGAGCTGTTTTGGTGGCACAAGGGGGACCTGCACAATATTAGGCAGGTGGTTTTAATGTTATGGCTGATTGCTGTATATTATATAAAATAGATGACTATTATTAATTTTGTGTATGCAGACAAAAAGTATATTGCTAATTTTAATTGTCATTTAAATGTAGACTAATTTTTGCATTAATCACTCCATTTTCATTCATTAGATGTCATCTATGTTCTCATTAAATTAACAACAAAACCTAACAGCAAGGTTTGGTTGATTATATAAATCTGGTCGCAGTGTGCAATTAACCTCTTTTGTTCTTGTTGCTTTGTTCTTGTTTTGTCCTTGTTGAGGCTTTTGTTGTTGTTCTCTTTATTTCAGCTTTAGCAGGATGCCCATGTGATTTATTAGTATTCATCCAGTCCTCATAGACACAACACGTCCAGACCAAAACATGCTTTAAATACAGAAAGCGTAACAGGATGCAGAAACTGGGAACATGGCAAAGAAATGTACATAATCAACCTGGCAAGACTTCACAATGCCTATGTGAAAACAAAGGGTATGGAAACTAATGGTATATAGCTGGCTATATTTACATGCACATCAGTATTCAGATATTAATTGGAATTTGGCAATATTCTAATTAATATTGAGTCATGTAAAGACCGCAATCTGATTGCCTGATTCAGATTAAGACAATATTATGATTCCGTAAATTCTGATTCCCATCCTTGGAATATGCCTGTTTTAATCGGAAATTTGTTGCATGTAAACACCTTATTCAGAAAATCCACTGAAAGGAGATACATGCTTGGTCTGCAAGGAATTGTGGGTGCTATCAGATGCTTAGCTGTAGTCTAGGTATTTAGGAATGGCAACTCAGGCATACTTACAACAACCATGTATACAGAAATATCCCGATGCCTGTAGGCATATAAACATCGTATTCGGAATATGGCTGTAACCCGAGTATAGACCTTAAATGGAGTTTGGTGTGCATGTAAACGTAGCCACTGAGGTGTGCAAAAGAAAACAATTAATGTATTTTTCAGGTGTATCTCTATCTCTTATAGCACTGTCTCATAACCACATACTGGAAACTGGATTAAAAATACAGAAGTCTTTTGAAAGTTTGAGCACCCACAAAAAAAAAAAACAATTAACATTGTCTAGTCTCCAAAGTTAAGAACGTATCATCACTTAACATCATTTGTTAAGACACACATGTTTTGTTATTGATTGTATCTAAAGTAGTGGACTGCATGGTGTTACAGAACAAAATACAGTATATACTGTAAGAACTATGAGAATTCACACATTTATTATATAACTATACAACTGCATTCATCTTCACTGAGGAGAACAGAGGGAGGTGATGAAACCAGCAGGAACCTTTTACGAAAGAGGCATATTTTTGGATTCAGTTAGAGCCTGGAGACGAATTTGTCATGTCCCATTCTTCCTTTTTTGCCCCAGCCATGGGCACCAAGATGGCTACACTCATAGGCTTGCTTTGGAATTGGAAAGACTAGAATGACTGGAAATTTCCATGCATGAGCCATGTTTCTGTGTTTGTGCTGTACATCCTGATATAGAACACAGATTTTTTTTTTTTTTTTTGCTTAGCTTGAACAAATTTCCACATTTTCCATTACACTACCTTTATGATTTTAAGAAACACTGCACAGCCTGTCTTTTTAACCTCATAAACTCCCATAAACCATTTGTTTAGCTATAGTTACTAAATAATGCAATAGTAGTTACTGAATAATATTGTTCAAATGAAGGACTGACTGATAAGCTGACTATTCAAACCTTTTGTAGTGTAAACCAAAAAAAAATCAAGTTTGTATAGTGTGTATGGTGTCACCTTCAGAGTTTGCAGTTTTTTTTTTTGTTGTTTTTTTTTTTATGACTCAGTTAACTAGTTTTGCAATTAAAGCACATGCCTACATTCGTCACTGGACCAAGGAGTTTTTTTCCTAGCTGGTTTCACCTGTAGCACAAAACTTATTGGAATTGAGTTTCCACTGAATTTGCAGAGTAGGCATCATCTATGGTAGGTAAATTTTAAATGGAAATCATGATACATTTCTAGAGAATCAATACTGGATATTCTGGCCTGAGGCTTGGCAACTATTTGCTATTACCCAGATAAAAACATTATGAGTTCAACACTAATTAGGGGCCTTAGTTTCTGAAGTACAGTAACTATTGTGTAACTAATATTGACAAATCATGGACTGTTTTTTACACAGACATATGCATAATTTTCTGGTACGATGCTGACATATTTGTAATTTGGTTTAGTCTAAGCAATTGTTCCTGGGCGTGCTATTTTCCGAAATGTTATTCCCTAGATTTACCAATGTGTATAAAAGTAAAAGTAACTATAAAATAAAAAATAAAAGTAACTAAATCAAAATGATCAGTCTGTCTGTTTATCAGGGCTGCTTATTTATTTATTTATTTATTTATTTATTTGCAACCCATGCGAACAGTTAAAAAGAAGCTACAAAAGCTTGGAATTTTCTTCTTTGTATGTTTGGAGGACTAATTTTGGGGTCGATGGAATACAATAGACTCTGTTATTGGAAATGTTATGGCGTATATTAATCTCTGAAGGGGTTTGTTACAAGTGGTTATTGTTTTAGGATGGCCAGGTGGTGGATTAGGTGATTAGGCTGCTGTTGGCGAGTCTCTATGGTCATTTTCCCAGTTAATGACACTTAAAATTTTCTAGTGCATTGTCCCTCATCCACTAAAAAAGCAGTCATCCATTATGGTTTTTCTACTTCCTTCTTACTGCTATATGTGTAATACTATCCTTCCCTTTTCAGCTGCTTTAGTGATATTTCCCCATTCTCTCACTTAGTTTAGTTTGGCTGCTGCATTGTTGCCTAAAGTAAGCTCAGACTAATGGAATTAGCTGTTTTGTTTCAGTAGAAACTGATTGCCCATCTCTTTTGCTGTTTCTGTCCCCTGTAATGTCACAGGAGTTTCTTAATGAACATGGGAGCACTGAACCACTGCTGTAGTTAAGGTCAGTGTCAATTATCTCTGGTGACATAATCATCACTGGCGTTCCATTCACAGCAGATGCAGGAGCAGTTACAGGAGGAGAAAAAAGAGCAAGAGTGCAATCATCACAGAGGCTGAGATGCACCATATATCCTGTCTACATTATAGTACTGAAGGTGAGAATTTGCCAAGCTTGTTTTACACTGCTCATTTACATCTGTAGCTACAGAGTGTACTGTATATTAGGGTTAAGAATGACAACTCAAATTGCTGGTTGGTTGAAAATCCAAGCAAAGCCAAACAGATAAGTCTGTGATAGAGGAATATCCCACTCCAGATATTTCTGTATAAGTACATGTTGTGTGATAAGTCTGCCTTTGTTGATCAACTATTAAAACACTGAGATGATGGATTCAAACCAAGATTGTATTTGTAGGATCGCAAAACCCCCATGTGAATTCTGTAGCCCGTGTCAGCCCTGGGGTAAAGAATATTGCTCTTTGCGACCAAACTGTGTTAAATCCATAAGGGGGATTATCTCTACTCAGAGAATTCCTCCTTTAATTCGCGCTGTGTTTCCAGACTTTTGGCATTCAGCACGTTTAATCCTATTTTCTCCACTACACTGACGTATTTTTCATGGCTTTGATTTTCTGGTTGGTCTGAGTGGACTGCATAAACTAAATGTGAGGGAAACAACATGGTCTTACTGCTCATAAAATGATTAATTCTGCAAGAAATCAACCATCTAATAAGCTCTGGTAAGATGCCTTTATTTATATGAAATAACCTTTATGCTTTAAGTTATTAGGGGGATTGTACCGCATTCGCAGTGAGAAATGAAAGGGTCCATGATGAATTAGACAGTCTGACTGGTGTAAGTGTTTCTAAAGACTTACAGTATAAGAACCAGAGAGAGCAGACATTTATTTTTGCGGTTATTGCAACTTTGTGCAGGCAAAATTGGACATATGATTCTTGTCAGCATAAATATAAATGTTTGGTTTTGTTGGGTGACAAGTATTCATTTTTCATGTGTGGGTGCTGTAGCGGAAGGGTTATAACCCTGATGTAAGGTCTATTTTACAAATGGTTGTCCTGTTTTGCATGATTTCCACCAGGACATACAATGACAATCAAAGAAACATAATTATTATATTTAGATTTTTTGCCCTATATTAATTTGCAAGTATGAAGTGCATATATGCAATTCAGTAAAAGCAGACTATCAGTTTTTATGCTGAATGCTGTGGTTATAGTTCTGGCTTTTGTCCTTTATAGCTTTTGTCTTCCATGTTTCACTGTTTGGGTGAAAAAAGTCTTCATAGTAAATGTGCAAATTTAAGTACATAAGTTGTTCTCATTCAGAAGAGTTTTTTTTTTTAAATGTCTGTATCTTAATTACAAGACTTGCATGTTTGGTAAGAGTTATGTGGCAGTTTGAGCTTTGATAAATAGATTAGCTTGTCTTGCAAAGCAGGCAAAATTAGCTACGAGGTACCAGGCAGAGAGTGGTTAAGCATTTAAGTGAAAACATTAAGCCCCAATGGTCCAGGCCAAATGCTGGGTGAGCCTTTAATTAGTACAATCACCTCTGACCTGCCTAGCAAAGAAGCAGCTCAAGATGACAAAGGCAAACATGGTTTTACTACACACACGTACGTACACACCCTGCTAATTCAAGCAAGAATGCCCATAATTCCACATGCTATTTTCATACTAGAACATATTTAGGAGAAAGGAAAACAGTCACTCCTTTGAAATGGTGTCAGGCAGATCTGTAGGATTTAATGTCATGATTAACAGTGTGAAAATAATTTCTGCATGGTACGTTGAGTTTTTTTTAGTCAAACCCAAGTCAGATGTTATTGTAATGAGGGATGTGGGTCTCTTCTTTCCTTTGTAAAGCTCAGGAAATTTATGATTGTGTTAAGCAGCTCTTTTCAGACAAATAAAAAAAGAAGCAAAATTCTTACAAAAATCACAACATACTGTCAAAAAAGTATTACCAGAGTGTGAATTATACAAATTATACACAGATATATACCATGATCCTTGACCCAGATGCCTGCAGCATCAGCAACTCCTTACCCAAGAAACTTACTAACTTGAGTTTACTGGTTTATTAAATGAACTCATAAAGCAGTTAACACAATTCTGACAGTTTCAATTTTAAAGACTAAACTAGATAGCAAATTTACAAAAAAGTTTTTTTTGTTTTTTTTTTTGTAATGAATAAATAATATCTATATGCAAACACATAGTTCAGTTTGGCTTCTTAGACCTTCTCTTTTTTCCTGAACCAGTCCTCAAATACTGTTATGTCTGTTGCCAGAGGCGAACCTGGATTATGTGGGGGCCCTTCTGAAAGATTTTTTTTTGTTATTATGTCTTCATATTACCCAGAGACATAATTATACAACGTACATTTAAAAGTAGTCAAAACACATCTAACAGAACATAATGTTTCTTTTTTACAGCTTCATGGTGTGTTTTACAAACAAGAAATCAAATCTCAGTAAAAAAAACAAAATGTCCATCTTCAACTAATATTAACTAATGTAAAGTATTGATTCACGGAGCAAGAGACACTGATACTTGCCAAGCGGTGCCGCCGGTGTTGTGCCCATCATTCCTAGTAACACCTATTGCATTTCAGCCCACATTAAGAACTGCTAACACAGCTAAAAACATGCTAACCCTAGCTAACTATTACCAGTAATTCATCTTTCAAATAATAAGGTGAAATAAAACTGAAATTGGACAAAAAGATGGTGGTTTGTTTTCTCTTTAATTATGCTTAATTCATATGTCATTATCTCCATCACTTACCACTGTCCTGCTTCCTCTTTTCCTCCTCTTCTTGTTTTCTCTTGCGCCTCTGGCTGCCAGATACATACATCCTCTTCATTTTCAGGAATTAAAGCTCGTGTGACTCGCGTGTGATCAGCCCTTGGGGGCCCTCTCAGAATGCAGGGCCCCAGGCAATTGCCTGCCTTGTCTGCCCTGTAGATACACCTCTGTCTGTTGCATTCAGGACTGATACCCAGTTGCACACTGAAAGGGGTTGCTGAGTGATGGAGTTTTTCTTAGGAATCAGCCTCTTGGTTGGCATGTGCTACTCAGCCATTGGCCTGCAGTTGATACCCTGCGGTCAGAACTCCAAAGTCTCTATTAATGCCTTCCAGACTTGGTACGTGAATTGGGGCCCGCTATCTGAAATGCTTTCAGGGATGCCAAACTGTCTGAAAATTAGTTGAAATACTTCAGCTATTTTGAAAGCTGTAGGCAGAGCAAGAAGTGGAGTTAGTTGTCAGGACTTGGCAAACCAATCTGTGGCTTCCAGGTTGGGTTCCTATTGCTGTGCTTATTCCTATTATGTTGGTTCCTATTATGTGTGACCAAGGATGTTGAGCTTGGATAAAGTTTACAGGCTGATAAGATTATATGGACTTTTGCTTTTGCACATGTGGAACATGATTTAATGCATTTGTGAACATCCAACATTATGGATTCCCACCAGTATTTGGTGCTAGGTAGTTGATGGGTCTTGGTGAGGCCTGGATGTCCTGGATGTTACTGACAAATGGACCCAAGTGATTAATTTGTCGCAAATGAAGGCACCAGTGAGATTAACCTGGTAAACCCAGGAATGCCACCTGGGTTGCTTGGGAGCATCTGGCAGAAGCTTTGGAAGGGACGAATTGAGCTACCACCTCTGAAAGTACTTCTTGCTTGTATCAAGTGAAATCAGGGACATTGAATCTCAATGGACCAAGTCCTGAATAATAGAGACAGCTATAAGAAGCTGTGTCCAGAAGGCTGTTGGTATCTGTCATGGAAGTAAACCTAGGATGGACTGGTGAACACCAGTGGTCAGAGACGCCATCAAGTTGAAGAAGGAGCCCTTCCAAGTAAAGCTCACAGATGGGTTTCCTGACTCACTTGAGAGGTATAGGAGAGTCAGTAGGGTTGCAGTTGCAGAAGTGAAAGCTCAGGCTTGGGGGGGGATATTGTTGGTTATGGAAGAAGCAGTTTGCCTTCAGGGGGCAATGCCAGAATTTTCTGTTTCTGTTATTATGAAAGTTCTAACATCAAGACTTTGAGGTAGATGAGCTTAGCCTGGACATGTTGAAGGCACTGGGCAAGGCTGGGATCATGTTGATAAGATGCTTCTTCAATGTTACCTGGAGATCTGGGCCCTTGCTTTTTGAACCAGAAAACTAGGGTGGTGGTTTTAATTTAATAAAAGAAGAAAAAAGGGTATGTTTCAAATGTAGGGAAATCATACTGTTCAGCCTCCTTGGAAAAATTTATTCCAGAGTTCTAGAGAGGAGACTCCATCAGATTGTTGATCCTAGCATTCATGAGGAACAATACAATTTCTGACAGGGGCATAAAACAGAATCCTGGGCCCTATGCAAAGACAGTGTGTTGGGCCCCTTTCCCACTTTTTTTTAAAATAATAGAGTACAACTAAACAAATAGCTCTCGCTGGTAATCACTGGCGAATTACTGACGTAATATTTAAACCAACAGTATTAAAAAAGATGTATATCATATAAATGTATAGTATAACATAAAAAATTATATATTATTTGCATCTATGTTAATGCAGCACTTTGAATCATATTTGTGTATGAATTGTGTATGTCTCTAGAACAGAGCATTTAATATGTTTAATCATTTTTCATTTGTATAATGTTTTCCAGTTTATTATCATGCCGTCTTAATGTTATGACCAATCATATTAATATTTTGATGAAAGATCCATGCAATCTGTCTGTATTTAAAAAGTACAAACAACGTTTACGTATTGTTTTCCATATTTGCTAACATTTTTTCTCTAAAGATTTGTCTCTTAGAGTGAGATTGGAAATTTGAAAGAAATTTGTGAGGAGTTGTTTCCCCTCACTTTGTTTCTTTTTCTTTTCCTCCCTCTCTTTTCTTTTCTGGTATCCCGATTTTTGTTTGGGCATTGTGCGCATCACGACTTGCAAAAATCACCACACTCAGATGACTGCTTCTCTCCGTTGAGTCCACTCTCCCTCACAGCCAATAAGCATTTGGAATCACTCCTAGACAACCAATCAATTAATGCAAATTGCGCGTATATTGTGCTCGTGAGAGGTGTGTACACAGACGTGTGTGCTGGAGCTTGTAATAATAATAATAATTTAATAATAATTTCAGGATCTTTGAGGGCCCCTCACATGCCAGGGCCCAATGTACTTGGTCACCCTTTTCCCCCCCACTTACGACGGCCCTGATTTCTGACCAGGCCATGGAAAATGGACCAGCTCTTTACTCTTGCCAGCTTTGTGAGGAGTCGGGAGAGGTGCTAATCTACATGCTCTACATGTGTTCTACACGCTAAGTCTATGTGTATTTTGTGGATTTGGAGAAGGCTTATAATTGCTTGCGTTGACATTTCTTGTGGGATGTACTGATGGAATACAGTGTATATCGATGTAGGGGTATCTGGATCGCTACTTTGTGTAAGAGGTTTGTGTGCTTATCTCAGGTTTCGTATTCACAGAAGGAATACAAATATATGGGTATAAGGCCGGGGAATAGCTAAACAACAGGCATACCAGGCCTAGTAATGTCACTGACACAATGCAAGTGTGAAATGTCACAAAGATGTGGTAAGAGTCTTGGCATTAAGGCAAAACCATTTAAGATGGTCCCGTATCGATACCCTAAAGATGTGCACCTACCAAAAAACAGTTTAAGCCCAAGACTTACCCTGGCTTCCGTGGATAATCTCACATGTATACTGTAGATTTCGAACTGCTGCTGTAATCATGAAGACTATCCTCTGGTTATCCTGTGCTCATCAGGACTCTTATTCACAAAAAATACAGAAATATAAGGCATGAAATATAAGGAATAGCTAAACATCAGGCATACAAGGCCTAGTAATGTCACTGATACAATGCAGGTGTGAAATGTCACAAAAATATGGTAAGAGTATCGGTTATTTAAGGAAGTGTTTGTAATTGTGAACAGGTGTGCTGAATTAGATGTCTGGACTTTGTGAACAGGGATATGCTGCTTGTGAGTTGTGTATGATTACGTGATGTGGTTTGGCATTTACAGGCTACTTAGAAAGCATGAGAGATGTAGTTTTTTAAGTTTCAGAAGCAGGTGCTGACAGATAGAACAGTGTATATGTAATGAGTGACTCCAGCTTAAGTCAGTATCAACAGTTAATAAGTAGTGTGAGGATTGTACGAGGTGTTGAAAGTGTCACATATTATAGCATTTTCTATTAAAACTATTCCATAGGTATGATCACTGGCTTCACTTACTTTGGTGTAGGATGTCAGTGTCTTAATTAAAGGAGTCAGATCCGCTCAAGACCCATGTAATGTGCACAGTATTTTTCTATCTATAATGAGACGTGATCAGTTTTATTAGCATAGTTATAGAGCTACAAAGCATTTCTTTTTTTAACCTCATGCATTTATTGCTAGTGTCATATCAGGACATAAATTAGGAACACATGCCTACAAGTGAAAAACTTTATAGCCTAGTATCAAATACATTATCATATAATCTAGTCTTCCTTTTGCAAATCTGTGAGCCATGTTGTAAATAAATTAATAAATAAATCCAAACAAAATAGCCATAAAATTGCCTCACTGCTAACCAGCTGACTTTTAAATGTCATCAGATTGGAGCTCCACATGCAGATGGGACTCACGGTTGCCTGTTCAGCTTGTTGGTGGTCGATTTGCCCTTTAAATTGCACTGCTTCAGGCCCAAACAACTCCTGCTTTGTGTGCCAGCTTTGGAAGACACAAGCTCAGTGCTTGGTGTTCTAGCAAATCCCAGAACCTGGAAACAGGCCCTCTGTTCTCTTTAAATAAATAAATAAATAAATAAAAGATATGAGAGGACTTTCTGAGAACTGGGGGAACATAGTTTAGTTTGAAGGCATATTTGACAGGCTAGGAAAATGTTTGGTTTCTTCCTGAATTCCTTGGATTAAATTAAATTAGCCTTTACATGATGTATGTCTGGTTCTTTTGGTGAATTAAACCAAGTTTCACCCAATTAGAGTGCAGTTAAGTCCCAAAATATCTTCAATTTATAACCATGAAATTATAGAGGATTTTTTTTTCTGTTGGCTGAAGTCAGTTCTTATTTTATCAAAGTAATTTTTAGTTTGAACTTTGACCTTATTTTTGGCCAGTATACATTTGTGTACTGTATCTTACATTCATGATTAATTCATTGTCTGCTTGGAGAGAGTGACTAATTGCCTGGTCTTTCTCTCCTGGTCCTAGATAGAAATCATTCATTCTGTTTTTGGTGTTTGTGGCTTCTGTGACACTGTGACAAATCCGTCTCTGTCTCGACATCCCCATTTGGGTGCAACAAATATTTTCTGGCTGGGCATCAAATATGTTCTGGCTGTCACAGCAGCCTTTACTGGTGATAGCTCAGCTAGCCCAGCTGAACACATAAACACTACAACTGTTTATCACTTAAGCAACTGCAATTGGTTCATCTCCCTGCAAGTCAGTTCATGTTAGCCCTTCTGGCGAGTCAGCGCTACATTGTTCTTAATGCCTCATTGCCATAGGCTGAGAAGCACATTGCATGAATCTTTGTTTAAAAAGAACCTCTGTTTATTCCCATCTTGCTTGTGTGACCTTCTGTGCAGACATTTTCAAAATTTTCACCAGTTACAGAGGGGAAGAGGATGCTAAATTGCCTTGAATACTAATTAACATAGTTTGGAGAGGAAAATGAGAATTTGTTTAATTTTATCTCCCAAAAATGAATCCCAGCAGATATGTAGAGGCGTCTAATAAAAACTATCCTATTAAAACTATCCCATGAAATGAGCTGTGACTAAAATGTGCAGAGTCAGTTGGTGGTAATTGCATGACCAGTTACAGGACTTATTATTCTGATATTTATGTCTCAATAGCACAGAGCTGAGCACGACAAACAGAATATTTTCTGATCAGTTCTTATATAATTTTCATTGCCATGAAAGTGTACAATGTCCAATAATTGTTCTTTTTTATGCAAGTAGCTTAGTCAAGTTTTAATAAACACATGAAGCAGACATTGTGTCATAAGACAAACATAGAGCACATTGACAATATCCAAAAATCTAAAGTCTAAAGTTCATACACAGGACTAAGACCAAACCATCAAGAAAAAAAGGTTCAACAAAAGCCTTAATCGAGACTAAATATTTAAAGTTCTGAATGTACGTTTTTAACTTTTTAGGTTTTTAGACCCTAAATCCCACCCAAGGAATAAACCAGTAGACCAATTAAGCTAAAAAGTTAGGGAATATTTTACAAAACATCTCAACTAGGTATCTATATAATCACTTTCCGTGAATGAACTCCATCTGTTATTTCAATATATATTTTCTCACAACATACAGTATACTACCATGTCTGTTAATTTGTGTATTGCTTATTGTAAAATACCTGAAAACATGTATTTCATAAATAAAGCAGTAATGTGGAGCAGATAGAAGTGGTTACCTGCACAATGCAGGATTTTTGAGACTTTTTTTTTCCTCAAAAATTGCAATTTTACAATTTACAATGATCTCTTAGTAGTATTAAAATCATTCACTTCTTTCCCATGCTATATTGTTGCTAAACTTCATACAAAAGAAGTCATAGGAAAAACTATGTTTAAAAAATGCAATGTAATAAGCAATAATTTTTCTTTAAAACTATGATTTAAACCCTCAACCTCTCATGGACATGATACGTTTTTTTTCCTAGTGGGTAGGTGGTACAAGTCTGGCATTACACTGACTTCATCAGCAATGGCGCTTTAACTGCAGGGTTTTTTTTTTTTCTTTTTTTTTGAGAACATAGCTCCTATTTAGAATGCGCTCTCCATAGCCCAAAGACTTCAGGCCAAAGGAAGATGCCACAAACTTACAAAATAGGAAAAAGAGATAAGGAGGAACAAGGGGAGCATTCTTTTTTTTTTTTTTTAGCCAAGGTCCTTTTAGGCTGGAGGGAACTGTCTGTAGCATGCATCACCTCTCAGTTTGCGTTCATAAAGTCCATCCGCACACTCTTCTCACGTCACGCCATCCTGCTGCCCCAGTACAAATTATTAGAGAACCAAAGAGCATCAGACATTTCAGACAAGTCATTTCTGTATATTCCAAATCCTCACCCCACACACATTTCAGCAAAAATGCCTTGTTTCATACACATACACTATACACTACACGTTAACAGCTAAATCTATTTACACAAACCAACTCACGGAAATTTACACACTATTTTTTTCAAAAGATTCTTCTTAAAATGTAAATTAGGCTCAAAAAAGATTTAACTCAGTATTAAGTTTTAGAAACATACTATGAAGTCCAGTGAGTTCAATTTGGTTGATAAAACATGCTTTTTTTTTTTTTTTAGCCTTTCTATTTATGCTAACTGCAATCACTCCATTACAGACTTAAAGTGAATGAATTATACATTTTGTTGCATTTACATATATGTTTATAGCATATACTTACGTACATAATGTAATGTTATGTAATTAGCAAAATGTTTAATCAGCACTTTAAACATATTTTACACTTTAAACATATTTTTAGGCTCAAAATCCAGTTTAGTTCAGTCTGTCTTTAAGGACTAAATGATGTTAGTCATCACTAAGTGTGTTAATGACTGTACACTGTGTGAGATGCATTTAAATAAACATTTGCTAAGTTTGCTAAACTTTCTATGAAGGTTAGACTGTAAACTTCGAAAAGTATTTTTCCAGCAATATTCTAAAACATCTGCTGTAACATCAGTTTGCTCACAGTAACGCAACGTTGTAGAAATTGAATATTTACAAATGTTATGTAAACATGTGACTTGGTAAGACAACTTGGTATTAATGGAAAGAAAAGTCAGAATCATAATGTTCTGAAATCTTTCTGCTAACCTAAAATAGTTCAAATAGCTGTATTATATCTGTACATATATCTCTTCCGTTTAAGCCTATTGTGTCTACTGTACAGTGTTAGATATTCTCTCATATTATTATTAGTAAATTTTATATAGGTATGTGTGTTCTGGAAGCTTCATACCCAGTCAAATTCCTTGTGTGTGTGTGTGAGCACACTTGGCAATAAAACCTCTTTCTGATTCTGATTCTGAATAGTTAGCTGGGGTAATCCAGCTAAAAATGGCCTAATTGGAACAACACAAAATCTTCTTCAAGTTATCATGAAAATGAGAAATCAGGTCATCACCAGCTTACAATGCATGCAATCATGCAATTAAACTGAAAAGTAGGAAGTGTTTAAGTAGCATTATAAGACGCTAAGACTGGTAAATCAGGACTTTAGTGCAGACCTCAGTCCCACACGTGTTGGATGCGAACATGCCTCTTGCTCGGGGCTCTAACAGCAAGGATGTCTGAATCGCTTCTCTGTTAGACCAAGGAACAACAGGTTAGCTTTGTTAACACAACCAAATGATATTTGTAATATTTGGAAGGGAGGGGTCGGGGGAGAGTGACAAAATATCTTTTAAAGAATGCTCAAAGAGCGTTTTTTTTTTCAGTATCCTCTCTTAATTTTCAGTATCCTCTCTTAATATAACAGTAAGAGTTGAAATCATGCATCGATTCTGAAATTTTCAAGTAGAGGCAGGAGAAAAAACCTGGGGCAATTCTTAGACATGGGTGTGAATTTAGAGTTGATGCACATTCCTCACTTAATTACATTTTTATTGGTCTGCATCAAGATTTATGTTTAGACATGTTTCCACATGCAAACACACACAATCGAGCTTGTAGTCACACACAATCTCATGCACATAAACACAAAAAAACACAACATTCCACTCGAGTACTGTTACTGTTAACAACTGAAAAAAAAACTACTTAACTGTCTATCTTGAGTAAATGTAATAAAACCATTTTGTTGAAAATTCTCACATAAAGCTACTTTGGCATTACATTTATGGTAAATGCACGTCTACGTTAACTGTCTTGTTATTCTGATAAATATGGAGCTAAAATCTCTGACTTCATTTTGCTTAAATTATGCACTGCTTTGCTGGTTTTAATGCAGTGATGCTGGATATATCATAAAGTAAAGGATAAAATAATTCAAAATTTTGGTGTTCCTTCAATAAAATATATTAGTAAATAAATAGTTCAGTACAGCAAGACAGCTATACAACAATTTTAAAAATGGTTTAGCTTTCAGTTGACATGAGGTATAATTAACGACTGAAATACATCTGGGTACATTCTCTCTCTCTCTCTCTCTCTCTCTCTCTCTCTCTGTGTGTGTGTGTGTGTGTGCCTGAGATATGGTCATCAACATTTAGAATTTACTCTGCCTTTTTTTCTGGAGCAACAGTAGCAGTAATTGTTTCATGGATGTTTAGAACAAATAATGTTTTATGCAGGCAGAGTGGAACTAAAGATGAAACAGTAGTTAGCCCTAAGCCAGTTTCAGTTTAGAGACGAGCAAATCAGTTAAAAAGAGTCTTTGTGAAATGGGAATGGTGACGTCAAATGAGGTCTATAAAAGCATAAAGTCATCATTTTGGGGGACAACTCAGTAAAAGGCAAACAAATTTTCTTCCTCTCTCTTTTATATTTTCATTGTTGTATCTTTGAGTGCACTGAATGCAGCCGGCCCAGAAGCCTGAATGCTCCTGAGTTCCTTTATTTGGTCACTATAACCTGGCTGAGCTCACGAGCTGACTATTTATTGAGGTCTCTGTGTTTATTTTTTTGCACGTGACAATATGTTGGACATGCTTGAGTACAGTCATTACCAGGTGAGATACAACTTTAGTGCTTGATTTTATATTTTAGTCAATTTGGAATGGGAGAGTTTGATCCAGGACCTTGTTGTTTAGACTAAGATCTTATCCTTCACTTTCTGTAATAAGACTGAAAAATATATGTTATTCAGATGAAAGATATCTAGATTTTCTGTGGCATGCATCTTCTACATGATGGACATTTGGACTTTTGTCTTTCCTGCAGGTGCAGACTCATTTGGAGAGCCCTAATAAGTACCACCTCCAGCAGAGTCCAAGGCAGCAGGTGAAGCACTATCTGCCCAGCACGCTTGGGGCTAAGCTCAGCCCTCCGTTAAACAGCCAGAATCCGGAGCACGGCATGCCCCCCGGCCCCGGAGCCAGCGCCCCCAACAGCCCTATGGCCCTGCTCACCCTCACCAACAACTGCGAGAAAGAGGTATCTCACCATCCTTTTTTAGACTTGTACTAAAAGTGAATCTAGTTTTGTCATAAAATTCACACACATTAATCATATTTATACTGCAGAGATTATGTTTAGTTCACTTTGACCTGACATGCTAAACTAAAGAGTTTAAAAGTTACTGGTCTGTGTAAATATGAAGCAAAAAAAATGTGATTTTTAGTTCCTGTCACATGATCTACATTTGTTTTGTTCTTATTTTGTTTCGCTTTTATTGTTAATAATTGTAATGAAGATTATAAATAAATTTTCATGATATTAAATGAAAAGGGATGGTCTGAGATTTGGAGATTCATCTCCATGAAAATGCTATAACTGCATATTCAGTCATGGTTTATGGTTTACAAAGTGTTATTGATATATTATCTTCTTTGCTTATATGTTCTGCTGCTGCTCTAGATGGACGACGTAATTGAAGACATTATCAGTTTGGAGTCGAGCTATAATGATGATATCCTTGGATTAATGGACGCAGGACTTCAAATACCAAATACAGTAAACGAAGACAGAAATATGATACTGATCTTTCATTTGTTTAAATAATTTCTGTGTTTGAGTATAAAATAATTTTAACGTTTGACTCCTTTTTAGATCCCAGTTTCTGCAAATCTCCTGGACATCTATAGTAATCATACACTTCCTCCAGCTGGAGTCACCATTGGGAATTCCTGCCCTTCTAGTTTACCCAACGTGAAAAGGGAATTCTCAGGTATATCAGCTTCCATTATGTCTGTAATAATTCTGCCTAGAGTACCCATTAAAGCCATTTAAGCATAGTTCCTCATAAATCCCTTACATGTCAGAATTAAACTCATAAACCTCCCACAAACAATATCATATTGAATGGGAACTAAAAAGGTTTTTTTCTTAAATTAAACTATCCACATTGTGTGCAATTTTAAGTGCACAGCTGCAACGATAAATAAAATCTATATTGTACCAAATTACCCCAGCTCCTGACATGATGCACGTGGACCAACCTGGACCATGTGGCAAGTTTGACTCTTATCAGAGGCCCGAAGGCCTTCCAGTAGGTATGTTTCCCTCTGCTTGGCAAACACATATATGAGTCTTAGATTAGAGTTAACCGTATGATGTGTTTTTGCACATATTCCTGTACTGCATCGAACGAAAGAAAACACATTTTAATCGGGATAGTGCATGTTAAAGGCATTTTCACTTTGTGCATTTACTGTAATAAATTAAAATGTGATTGATGAAAAATTGCACACAATTTGGATGCCTGATTACAAAAACATACAGGTATAGCTGAAAACAAATCAGACAGCAGAATAAGTGTTCCAAATTGTAACTTATACAGTATATTATATATTCTTTTTTTAATTATAAAGAAATTTCAGGATTTTTTGTGGGGTTTTTTTTTTTTTTTTTTTGGTGTTTATTTATGTTAACTGGACTTGAAATGTTTTTAATTAAAAAATTGTTTTCCCCCAGAAGCAGAAGTCAGAGCTTTGGCAAAAGAGAGGCAAAAGAAGGACAACCACAACCTAAGTAAGAATAATTCTTATATCATTCAAACACAATTTGCTTAGTGAACTGTTGCTAAACAAACTTTCTTTGCCAAGGTCAATATGCTCCCTGTCTAACAAACATGCTGCTTTTTTTCCTAGTTGAACGGAGACGGCGCTTTAACATAAATGACAGAATTAAAGAACTTGGGACGTTAATTCCCAAATCTAATGATCCGTAAGTCAACCAGCTAGCTATAATTGCTGACATTAAGAATCACATTAAGGCTGCTTAAAAGTAAACCAAAATGATTTCTCTTTGTAAATATAATTAAAAGAAAAAACACTTAAGCTGATTTTTCATTTTTAGTCGATACAAGAATGGGTTATGCATTTACTTATGGGTTTACTGTGGGTTTTATAGAGACATGAGGTGGAATAAAGGAACTATTCTGAAGGCCTCAGTGGACTACATCAGGAAACTACAGAGAGAGCAGCAGAGAGCAAAAGAGCTGGAGAGCAGGCAGAAGAGACTGGAGCACACCAACAGACACCTCCTGCTTCGCATTCAGGTACACAATATGAATTATTCATTTCCAAAAATGAGGTTTTATACTGGTATGCATACTAAAGCTGTGAAGCAATAACTCTGTAGGAGCTTGGGACGGTATGAAAAGTGTTTTACACTTTAGTGATGGATTAAGTAGAAATTATAACATGTATAGAAATACATTATATGTAGTAGAAATATATAATATATACACTGTTTATACCCTTGCACAGCTCATTTTCTGATTTGTATTGGGTGTAAAATGAGAATTCAGGTTTAGAGTAATGAATATGGTACATGTGTTTATGGTGCAGGAGCTGGAGATGCAGGCTCGTGCTCATGGCCTGGCTGTAGGAGGCTCCTCAACGCTCTGCTCCACTGAGTTGGTGGCTTGCACCATCAAGGAAGAACCCGTCAGCTACACAAGCTGCTCATCTGAGCTGTACACTCGTCCACACCTCCCCAGCCCGGATCATTCTCGGCCCACCACTCTGGACCTCAACAATGGCACCATTAGCTACAGTGACAGCACCACCGAGGAAGCAGACGCAGGGCTTTATGCAAGCCGCAAAGAACCCACAACCAAGCTAGACGACATGTTTCTGGAGAACACACTGTCACCAGTGGGCACCAGTAACCTGCTGCTCTCCTCAGGTTCTCCCACACACTCCAATGACAGCAGCAGACGAAGCAGCACGAGCACAGAGGAGCAGGACAAGGGCTGTTAGCACTGCTAATGAACTTTTAATAACTCTTTATGACTGTTTTTGTTTAGGATTGTTTTAGTTGTTGGGTTGATTACAGTAGTAGTGTATTCTAAGATGTTTCTGTGCACTCCTAAAGATATGCAAGGATTTGGAACACCACTGGGATTTTTGGGATCTTTTAAAATGTGATTTGTTTCTAGTACATTAATTCTGTTACATCTAGTGTAACAGATTTGATTCCATTTTACCCATGATTTTTGATATATATTATTTATAAAAAAAAAAAAAAGATGGACACTACAAAAAAAAAAAAAAAGACAAGAGAAACATTAGTTATGCCATGATGCCTCATCCTAGTTTATACTTGCATTATACTGTATATTATTAGCATATCTGTAATCTGTCATTTAATCAGAAGTAAAATGAGATAATTCTGAAGTTCATGCTTTTAGTGTCATTATAACTGCCAAAGTTTAAAGTTCTCACATAATTTCTTCAGTGTACACCCTAATAATAATAATAATAATAATAATAATAATAATAATAATAATAATAATACCCCTTTACTCAGATTTGGTGTTAAATTTGAATTATGTACTGTATTTATAGTAAATTAAGATTCTTAGTACCAAATTTTTACAAAAATTAGTAACTCCTAAAGGATATAGATGATAACTATAGACTAACAATAATAAATAGGTTAAGAGTTAATAGGGTTTTCTTCAATCTGTAGTGTATCATTTAGTAATCTACCAGAATATATACGTAATTTCTTTTTTTCAATTAGTCATCAGAAAACAACATAAAAAAGTACATTATAAACTGAAAATGGACAGAAATAATGGTTATTCAAATTTAGTTATCCAAATAGTTATACAATATTTACTATATTGTATTCTCTATGTGCTTTTTCTAATATATTTTATTAGAAAAGTGGAAAGTCCACCTTCTGATTACTCCCTATGGTATATTTGTTTACATGTATATAAGTATAAGTAAATATATAAGTTTGGAATTTGAAGTATTTGTTCATTATTAATGTATTCAGTATTAACTTGTTATATGATTTTATATACTGTAACTACAGAATATTTGTTTTCTCAATTTCATGGAGGTACACACTTAGAAAAAAAGGGGTTCTTTGAATATGTAAAAGTTCTTAGCTTCTTAAAATGGGTTTAGTTTGGAACCGTTCCTGATACGGAAACACTCTGTTGTAGGTTTCTACTTAGAACCTTTAAGGGTTCCCTCACAAGCACAACCAGAGAACCCTTAAGGGTTCTCTTTGACCCTTTTCTAAGAGTGTTATATAGATATATAGTAGGTTATATAGATATGAATCATTAGTTCACAACTGAGAGACCTTGAATGAAGTGCCTTTAATTGAAGAAATATTTCCTTTTTTAATATTTCCTTTATATATTGAAAAAGATTGGTGTCAAAATAAAAACATCACTTATACATGCACACACAGTGCAAATTTCTCCTTGCATTATTTGGAATGCTATGTTAATTTAAAAGATATTCACAAGTTCACACAATAACACAAGATTATATTTAAAATATTGCTTAATACAAACATGCACAATTTATTTATCATTATAGACATTATAAAACAAATTCTTTTTCAGCTTCTTGTTTTTTCAGCCAGTGTAGCAGAAATCTTATTGAGAAGCTCCTGTTCACTTGAGTAGTTTAACAGAATTTACACTGCAAAATCACTTTCTGTTAACGTTACAAAATTCACTGCATCAGACTAGATATTGAAGAACTGCATAATAATTCTTTGGATCCATGCCCTGTGCAAACAGCAAAAAACAAATTAAATGAAGTGTCTTCATGTTCATGAGGTGCTTTTTCATTTCAAAAAGTGAGAAAAAAAGAAAAAATAATTTTCCTCAGTACAGTAAACATGCTGTTAACAGTACATTTTAAAGTTCTTTTTACATAGACCTTTGTATAAAGAACACTGTAACATCATGCTTTTCATATTTTTAAAATCACTGGTAGTCTTGATGTTATAGCTGTTGAATATTATTCATTAAGCTGATAATTCAGTGATAGATGAAAATTAGGTTTTTGCTCCTAAAGCCCTCCGTTGTTATTTCTAATGCAACTAAATATATATTATATATATTTTTGCACCATTCATCATCCTTCATCATCCTGACTGTATGAGCTACTCTGACATACACTCATTAAAAATGTAGGATGAAACTATTGTAAAAATTCAGGCTGTAGAACTTCTGTCATGGCATGCAAATTCAGGAAAAAAAAAAAAACATCCATGATATTGGTACAAATAAGTCTGGATCTAGTCTAGTACACATATAGTATATTAACAATAAAAACAGTTACAGCTCTCGTCTGTCTTGCAAGGAGGAAAATGTTAAAATGTTACAACTGTCAGTCAAACCACAAAACCAAATTCACCTGCACTTTATTTCTGTGCACAAAAGATGTGTTTACTGCATGGAAGACTGTTCATTCATGATTGTCATGTTCACATTAATACACTGATTTTTATACTGTTTTTACTCCAGGAATGCCACCCTTTCTCAAACAGTCCCCAATGATCTCAATGTTTTGGTCAAAATAGAATTTTCCCTAAGATATAAAGCAATTTTATTAATCAAAATAGGTCACTACATTCAATTATTAGAGTCAACACATTTATATATGAGACTGTTGTACTTGATTTCAGTTAATACACGTGATTGGTGCAACAACAGTTGCATTATGTCCAAAAGTATTTTTACTTATCAAAGGACAGACAGAAAACTCTGTTTAACTGAATCTGAAGCTCAGTCCCAATCCGTAAAGCCACAGAGGGGATTTGGGCCACATTACATATTTTAGATTAGATTAGATTAGATTAGATTAGATTAGATTAGATTCAACTTTATTGTCATTGTGCAGAGTACGAGTACAGAGCCAATGAAATGCAGTAGAGGTGGGTTGCATCCATCTACATGTTAGAGCTTCATTTCAGGAATTAACTTTATTACAGACGATACAGATGATAACTATAGGCTAATAATAGTAAACAGTTTGGTGGTTTTTCTTCAAACAGGAATCTGCAGCATAATCACCCAGTATATGATAATATATTTCTTTCAATTAGAGTCATCAGAAGGCACATATATGAGGGTGAGTGGAATGAAAGCCCTAAAGGTGTGACATAAATTAGAAAAACAGCACATTCAATTCAATTCAATACAATACAATTCAATTCAAAGTAAAAAAAATATATACTTTTGGCCCATTGTTCTCAATAGCCCCTTCTACTGCTACTCTTAGCCCCTTCTAAACCTGATACACCTTCGTTACACAATTCTTCTTCTTCTTCTTCTTCTTAGTATTATGACAGCTATTCTGATAGCAAAACCACTTTCTGATAGTTTTACAAAAGTCATAGCATCAGACTAGATATTTGAAGAGATGTATTATAATACTTTTGGACCCATAACCTGTGCACACATTTTTCTGTCTATAAATAATCAGACAATACAAAAAGAGAAATAAAACCCAACCCAGATTAAATAAACTGTTCCTTCATGTTTAAGAGGTGTTTCTTTTAATTTAAAAAAATGAGGTGGTTAGAATCAGGTTTCCTCAGAGAACATTAAACATGCTGTTACTTGTACAAAGTAATGTTCTTTGTACAGAGTTTTTTGTACAAAAGGATACAGGAACATCTTGATCCTTCTTCTTTTTTTATATACACCATTATGAAATTCATATCTAGCCCAATATTTTGAGAAAGAGTTACCCTGTGATTTGCGTAGTGGTATATGGTTAAGATGTTAGAATACTGGCCAGAAGGTTGTGAGTTCAAATCCCAGCACTGCCGCACTGCCACTGTTGGGCCCTTGAGCAAGGCCCTTAACCCTCACCTGCTCAGTTGTATAAATGAGATAAATGTACCTTGCTCTGGATAAGGGTGTCTCCCAAATGCTGTAAATATAAGCTTAGCTTTCTGACATAGCCTACTGCTAGACAGACAGCTAACAAGAATTATCCTCCAGTAAAGACACGATAAGATAATATAGATGAATAATCTCCGAAGAGAATGCATAACAGGAACTGAAACATTACGGAGCTTTAACTGTAGCTGTCTATGGTATGTTCACTACTGACCAAACTCACAGAGTACTCTACTTACATTAAAAAATAAAATACCAATATTGGCCACTAGCTGGCACCAGAGAGACTTAACACATGCCAGCGAATGAGCATGTGTTAATCGAAAAAGGCAATACAATTTTTTTTTAAATTGTTGTTCAATTCAAACTGTTTTTGTTGTCTGTTCAGTTTTGTGAAGTTAGCTTAGTTAATAGTTAAACACAGCGAAAAGTAACAGCTAGAAAATTTTTGATTTGTGATGGTGGATGTGGCAGTGAAACAAACCTGCTGACTTTTCCCACTGATCTGACACACACTTCCATGGTATGCATTGGCTTGTGATAGTTGGAAGGTGGGAGGACACTGATACTTGTATCTTGAGAGTGTGTATACGCTCTTGAGAGCTTGTGTCAAGTTTGTGTCAAGTACTTTCCTAACACTTACAGAGTGATACACAGTGATGTGTGCTACCTGAAGTAACACTGTAAGTTATGTTAAAGCAGTTATTTAAGGTATAATGTGTATAATGTTAACAATTACTGGTAGAAGTAGCTTACTAAAATTCCACCCTTAAAAAATCAATTATTCATCTATAAAAATACTGTGGAAAATTCTTTACTCAATATAGAGTACTTTGTGAAAGCAAAAGTGCAAGAAAGAATCACAAATGAGAGATAAATCAGTGCTTCAAATTAAATGTGAACTAGCTTGCGTGTTAAAATCTAGCAGTCTTGACACTTTGGCTAGAACAATCCCAAATGTAGCTATTGACCTAGATATGTTTAGGGACAGATACCAGGTCATATGTTGTTTTTATATTTAAGGGAGAATTCTTCAGTGACCAGAGCTTATGTTCTTCTTGTTATCCCCTTTCCTTTACTCTTTTGTTTTGTTCCATCCCTCCTTTTTGGTGTAAGCATGTACAGTATGCTTAATTTAGAAATGTATATACAATTACATTGAGAGACCCTGCTTGAAGCTGCATTGGAAAAATGTAACCTCATGACTTTAAAAACTATGTTTGATCACTTTTATTCATTTAGCAGACGCTTTTATCTAAAGCGACTTACAAATGAGAGGATACAAGCAAAGAGATACATCAAGCAGAGAACAGTACAAGTAGTGCTAGCATATAAGATTTTTAATTGAGTGCTAGAGGAGCAAATTGCACAGAGTAGAGGTGTAAGAGCATGTGTAAGTGCAGTTTTTTTTTTGGAGTTAGGGCTTAGTTAAGTGTTCATGGACGAGATGGGTCTTTAGCTGTTTTTTTGAAGATAGTGATGGATTCTGCTGTCTGGATTGAGCTTGGAAGTTCATTCCACCACTGAGGGACAGTCAGTTTGAAGGTTCTGGAAAGGGACTTCATGCCTCGCTGAGTAGGCACTACCAGGCATCGGTTGTTAACTGATCGCAGGTTGCAGGAGGGAACAGAAACCTCAAGGAGAGGGTTGAGGTAGAGGGTGCTGTTCCAGACAAGGTCTTATACGTGAGCATCAAGGCCTTGAATTAAATGTGGGTGGCTACAGGAAGCCAGTGGAGGGAGACGAAGAGGGGTGTGACGTGGGTCCTTTTGGGCTTTTGAAAACAAGGCGTGCTGCTGCATACTGAATCATCTGAAGGGGTTTGATGGAGCTGGCTGGGAGGCTCGGGAGCAGTGCGTTACAGTAGACCAGTTTTGAGATAACAAGAGCCTGGACTAGTAGCAGTGTGGCATGATGACCGAGTATGCTAATCAGGTAGTGTATAGAAAGCAGAGCTATTTCTTTTGAAAAGTAGTGATTAAAAATCAAAAGTATTAAAGCACAGATACTTGTAACATGGACAGTACACAGTAAATATGTGTGTTTTATTTTACTTCCAAGTCATTCCAGCAGATGGAGCTCTCATATCAGTCTACAAGTTTGATTGACTATTTCATTTAAATATTGTTCTTTCCACAGTCCTGGAACAATGAAGTGCCATTTGATGCACTAGATTTAAAAACTTAAAAAAAAAAAAAAAAAAAAAAAAATTATGTTCTTAATTTTTTACCTTATAATTTTTTGTAGAATGGAATGGAATCTAAATGCCTCCTGTATTAAATAATAATAGAATTTTCCTCTTTGCATTACACAAAATAAAAGTTATGGAATAATACATATACCAGTAAATTTGATATAGAAAAAAAATAGCTTTAATAAATTAAACAGATTTTAATTATTTGTGATTATTACATTGTAAATTTGTTTGATTTTTTAAAAAAAAATATTATTACAAACAGTGCATATTGTGTATCTGCAAACAATATGTTTGCGTTAGCGTTGCAGATAATATTCACACATTGTTGTAGACATGAAAGAGACAACAATATTAGTGTCTAAGTGGAATCTGGTGCACGTTGTGTACAATAGCACAGATGATTTCCTCTAGTGAGGACACTATTCTTGAGGACGGAGACCAAACCATGAACATTTACCTCACGTTACCTCACCCCACTCTTCCATTCACATGAGTCTTTACAACTTGCTTGAAATAAATGAACCTCCATGTAGAAACACTTACTTTTAATTATGTACTATGTTAGTCATTGCACACAGACTTTAAGTATAAATTGGTGGTGGTATGTCTTACAAATTCTAAAAACTCCTATATAGTAATAACAACAACTTTTCCATATAGGATTAATGGATTAATGCCTTTGTGGGAAACTTCAGGTAAGAAATATATTCGATTATTACTATAACGGTATTACACCAAGTTTTGCTGGTATCATTCTTTCAATTTCAATTACTTCCATACATCAGCAACAACAGTCGTATGAATAATAAATGGACCAGTGCCTTTAGAAGGACTAAAAAAGTTTGGAAAGTCATGTTGTCTGTCATGAGATAATCCAGAGAGAGGTGAATTATACAAAACCAAATGGTATTTCATTGACTTTAAAAAGAAAACTGCTTCTTTTTGTGACATTTTGCTATGTTCTCTCTCTGGCTTAGGGTGTTTTCTTTGTACAATGCTTGGCTCTGATTAGTAATGGTGTCTGTAATGTGACACATTGCTGGAAGCGGAAGCGGTGTACTTTCATTTAAATCATTAAGCAACCTGATGTGTCACTCTGAAGAAAGGATACATGAGGATAATCAACACCAGATCCAAGAATTCAATGAATTTCTGCACATGATCTGTACAATTGATTTGAGGTGAACTTTTGTGTTTGGGTTTGACAATAGTCTTCACCTGCCAGTGAAATGATAGTCCACTAACTTAGAATGACCTCAGTAAGGCAACAAAATATACAGTATATTGTTGTACACATCCACTGCACACAAGCATACAGTTAATATGACTTTATTATTTACCTATAAATCTGTTCAATTGTGTATTGCTTATATGATCACTAACCTAAATCCATGGAACCTTTTATGATTTGTAAACCCCATCCATCTTATTGGTTGTTCTAGGACCATTTTGGATCATATTCAATGGGTAGGTCCTGCTAAAGTGTTATAAGGCTGTAAACTGCAGTCTGTGAAACACTCTTAGCAAATATGGATGATTATGGCTAGTTTCAGACGTTGTTTATTAATGTTTTTTATTATAAAGATGGATGCTATTTTAATTTTGTATTAAAAAACCCTCTAGTTTGTTACACTGTGTAGCAATACCGTGCTGTGCAACAATAGCACTCAATCAACAGCACAGTCAAGTAGCCAGTAAACTTGTGTACCATATGTACACAAGTCCCAACTGTGGGACAATCTGTAGAACAGGAGCATGCTGTTACACAGAGAGCCATTGCAAGAGAGAGAGCAAGAGAGCGAGAGAGCGAGCGAGCAAGCGAGAGTGAGAGAGAGAGAGGACAAAAGTGATCAATTACTCACATTACATGCAGTCCTTCAGGAATTTGCTTTATTGGCCTGGACATCTGTTATAATATTGTCATAATGTGTAATCAGATGGGGCCTGTTGTAGCCAAGTCAGGAAAGAAAATGCAGCTATGAAAGTTCAATTAAAATACACAGGGACAGCAGTTCTGTCCATCTGGCAAACCGAACACTTTTGTTTTTTTCTGCCCCTTTTTGTTTTCTCTCCTCCTGTTAAGTCTCTTGAGAATGAATGGATGTGACCTGGTTGCAGGTTTATACACTTCTTTCACTGAAAATGAAACAGGTGACACCTGTGTAGTTGGGCTCCTGGGCCAAATATATCATCTGGCCTAACAGTGCAGGAGAAGATTACAACATACCTCAAAGACACCTGACAATCAGGTGTTCATTCTCACTAGCAAGTTCAAAAGTGGCCCTTGTTTAGCAGGAATGTGCAGCAGTAAAATCATCATAATCTGCAAAGCTGTGCATCACAGATCACAGAAGGAGACTTGATATGGAGCTTGTTTTCTTACACTCACAAAGAGGAGTAAATTGCTGGATGGATGTTAAAAAAGGCTTAAGATGTGTCTCACTCGCTCACACACACAGACACATTAATTTCCTCTGTTCACACACAGCTAGGCCTCCTGCTCTCTAAGAACAACATCAGTGTGGATTTATTTCAGGCATTAAACAATACCATTATGAAGTCTAGCGGCTTCTATCAGTGAGGATTAGTGCATGCTGGCTTTTCCTGAGCGCTGATAAGAGGAGTTTGGAAATTTTACACCGTCTGTAAGTCTGATGTCCTCTCCAGGCCATGTGATATTGCCCGTTGGCCAGACTGCACGTGTTTCTCGCTTAAAGCATACGGGGTCCAGAGAGCATTATTCCGTCTCCACAGGACTAGTGCACAGCTGCGCCATATTTATCATCCCGCTCCCAATCCCGGCAAATTGGCAGTGAGATCGCTGGGTGATGAGGTTAACTACTAAAGTTGTATGTAACTTGGAGCCTCCCACACTATGATTAATCGGGCGATGGAGAATGAGGGCCCTCTTGACGGCATCACACGCGGCGTAGAGCATCTGCGACGGTCAAGGCAAAACAAATGGTGTGTTGCCTTTGTTCCCGAAGATGGTGCATAACCGAACATCCAGAGTAATTAATTTTACATCGCCTCATCTGCAGGGTCCCGAAAGCTAATGAAAGTGTTTTCGAGTCGCACTGGAGTTCAGGGCCCACGTACTGAGTTATGAGGGGAATGAAGTAATTGGCCGCCTGAAATGAATCACACATCCAAGGCCTGAGTCGATTTATAATGTGTTTCACGTTGAATAAAATACAAAGAGAGAAGACCTTCAGGAGAGAATACAGGGCATGATATGATGTGAATTTTTCCAATTTTGAGACTGGTGTATTGAAACCAAACCCTTGTCTTAGTAACTGGACAGCCAGTTTTATTTCCAGTAAGAGCTCATCCTCAAGAACAGCTGGTGTACAGCACACATCTGCAGCTGGAGTGACGAAGTTCATACAAAGAATTGACCAAATCAACTGTATCTCCCTGTGACATGGAGAAAACTGTCCAAACAAATTATGTTGCCATACAGAGGATGGTGTGGTTAGATAGGAATATAATCATTTCAACATTCTCTAAATTCAAGCAAGTTGATATACTGTACTTGTATTTGTACTTGTAATGAATGCACAGAAATTTACTGTTTGTTTATTATTTAAGTCAGTGCCAACATTTCTTGTACATAACACAAGATTGTTGGATATATATATATATATATATATATATATATATATATATATGGTAAATCCTTAATTGTTTTAACAAGGCCAAAAAAAAATGCATTATTTTCCACAGAGGGATGCAATTGAGAATGAAGCACTAATTTATGTGCGAAACTGCAATCCTGCTTAATTGGATGGTGTCTAGAGGGATGAATCAAGCAAACAGTTTCTTTAATTGTTATATTCAATTAGGGATTCAAATTAGTCTCCTTGGCAGAAGTGTCAGCACAACAATGGCAGTGTTGTTTGTATCTATTTGTTGCCGTTGCTGTTCTGAGGAAAGCGAAGAAAAGAGCGAAAGGAAATATGCACATGCCAGTGGATCCCCAAGCCCTTGTAATTCCCATAGCAAATCCATTACATGCTCTCTCTCTCTCTCTCTCTCTCTCTCTCTCTCCTCATTTTTATTTATCACGAGCCTGTTTGCTAATTTTATTTTGCGAGGAAGCAATCGTGCCCTTCCCCCTGTGTGGGCTCTCTCAATGGGCCTCTGATTCCTGTGAAGTGACAGTGGGTAAATATGCATAAAAAACGTTGGGGAGGGGGGACACAATTAGCACGAACGAGGTTGACTGCCTCCTGATTTCATTGGCAACTTTGGCCGCTGCGGTGATAAGCCGCATTATCTAGAAAATTGGCCGAGGGAAAACAGCAAGCCCTCTGATTGCCAGCAATGGTTTGCAGATAAAGTGGTGCTGAACAGAAATATAATTGAAGTTGAAATATGTTAACCAAAGGTGTCACATACAGTGGGGAAGTAGTCATTTACCTCCATTCAGCATCAAGGGGAAGAGGCATGTATGTTGTCCAGCAGCAATGACTTTTCAGACAATTTTTCAGCATCTTCAATTATAGTTATAACAAAGAAATATGATTGTTGCACTCTTGGTTAAAAAAAAGAGCTTTCTCAAGGCTTCTTTGGACATTTATATATTTATGTTCTTAGCTTACTAAAGGTATTCTACTTGAAACCCCTATTTGATAGGGAAACCTTTAAGGATTTTCCCAAATGGACAAACCAAACAGTGTAGGGTCTTTCTTTTATTTCTATGAAGAGGGAAATCTAATATATTCAGTACGGGGTTTAAACCCCAATCTTTCTGCTTAAATTCCCAATTCTTTGGACTGGATATCTCAACATACACAAACCCCATTACTGGACGTCATTGCCATATCAATGGAAATTTTCCACTCTAGTGGGGTTCAAAATTGCAGGCAAGGATAGACAGCATTACAGGACTTGTACCCTTGATTGATATCAAATAGAATTTTCAAAAGAATCAAATAACCACAGAGGGCACAGAAACTAGGCATCGCAGTTGTCAGTCCTTTTTCCAGCATTGATGATATGTTGGGATGGATGTTTGGAAACATAACTAGGGCACCTGAAGTCAAGTCACTTAGAGGGGCAGTGATGCCTCCTTTGTCAAGTCTTAACTATAGTACCAAATGATTAAATGACACTTCAAACATGCCTGATGTGCTATTCCTGAAGCACTCGAACGGTAATTGGTCTTACTTTTGCGTCCATGTGGCTGATGCCAGAGACTCTGAGACAGTACTGTCACTCAATGCCTCTGATGTCAGATGCATGTGCTTGTTTTTCTTCACTCCCTTCTCTCTCGCACTTTCAAGGGAGCAGTTGACACCGCTCTTATCCATTCTGAGAGTCTGGAGCCTCTGGTGCAGTGCTGGCTGTCAGGCATTCCAGCCGGACGGCTGGCTTAAGTGACAGACCTGCAAGCGACGGTGGTCTATTTGGCATCTGAAGCCTTCCGAAGACATGACAGGGCATAACTTAGTCATAGAGGATGGGCAAAGTCTGAAGAGAAACCCTAGCGTTCACTGCATAAGATCAGAAAAAAAAAAAAAAAAAAAAAGCTTAGCCTTGGCATTCTCCACAGATGGTAACACATTCTCTTTGTATCCATAAAGCTTTAGGGGATGTACAAAGTGCTGTCTTCTCCTAATCTGGATTTACTGAAACTGGATAGTAGGTGGCAGTAGATAAATAGGCTTTAAAACAACAGCATTATAATGCTACAGCCATGAAATTATATATCATGTGCATTTATCATTCATTCTGTTCACTCTGAAAATCGATTGGTTGGCTATGGTGCACTTTTAGAAATTCATCATTGGGTCTTTGTAAGTGAAAGAGGCAGTGAAGCACTGTGTACGCTTTTGGTTAACACATTAAAATTGGACAGATTAAAAGAAAAATACATTACTATACATGCTCATGCGCCTCCTAAAGACAGTACTAGCATGCCACATATAACAAAAGACATGCTCCCATTCCATCTCTTTCGAAATCTCTCTCATGTCCTCTCTGTGTCCTCCATACACCTTGGCTCATTGCTTTTCTTTGTTACTGTCCCCCTATGGCTCTCTGAAATCCTCTCTTAGTGCTTGCTACTCTGTTTATATAGAGCAAAAAACAGTAATTGGAAGGAAAATGCTGTCAGAGAGCTTGACCCTGGTCACTGCCATTATTCTAAAGGAAGGGACAATTAGTGTCATTAGTAATGCAATAGGCTGGTGGGCATGTGTGATATTTCAGGTCAAATATTTACATAATGAGAATTGGAAATTACGAGGGTAGTGATGAAGAGGTCTATTATTTTGTTATAGGCAGATTCAAAATTCATGAAGAAACACCCAGACAGCTGTCTATCAAATCTAATGGTTGTAGGAAAATGAACCATTTTTTGATGCTCTAAGAAAAGGTCAATGATTAAAAAAAAACACTACTGTCCTTATTATTAACAAGATATTATTATCAAAGGGGAAATCATATCAGTGAATGATAAAGGTGTTAAATTAACAGTGCTAGTTGGATTTTTAAAAGCCTGCGGCATGGAAGCTGGGGATGTTGAACAGAGATGTTGAACTCTTTATCCACCAAGGGGCAGTATGCAGCTAGTTTTCCTCTTTGCTGAGTCTGAACTTGTATATACGTAGTGTGCTTATATCAAGCACGTTATTTTCCATCTTTTGTGTACGAGTAATATGCTCTTTGTCTATGTGGGGGGAATAAATATACTGTATCAAGAAGACTACACTTAATATATGTAAAAAATTCCAGAGCTCCATTTGTTCCGCTTCATATGAGTTCCTGCCCTTTTTTTTTTTCAAACGGTTTCTGCACTTGTTTAAGCTAAAATAACAATGACACATATAAACAGTGTGTTTGTTCTCTGAGATGACAGCCCCCAGCTAAACTGAACATTCAAGAAGGTGAATAAACATCAGTGTGACATTTACCAGTGCACAAACCTAGTGTTGCTTGACAGAAACTTGGCAGACATATTAACTGCTGTTTTTCTGTTGTGTGTTTTTTTTTTCTCACAAAGCTGATTTCAAGCCATTTCTTTCTCCAACATGTAGCCTCAACGTGCCAAACCAGGACTTGAGGAGAAAAGTGTTACTCTTTAAACTTCTGGCTTACTGAGGTATAAGTGATCTTAAATGCATTATTAATGACTCTTTGTGCTGCAATTACTGATAGAAGCAACGGCCTTACTCACTGACATGTTGTGCTAAACGGGTCTTCAGCTTGTTCTCTCCCTCTCTCTCTCTCTCTCTCTCACACACACACATACTTCACATCAGCTTTGATTAATGTGGAGGCTTGTCCTATTAGACAGCTACAGTGCACCAGAGTGCAGCTCGGTTAGTGCGAACAGTTTGGGTAAGGTGTCCTTTTGGACCTATTTGGACACTTTTTCACACTAAAATGTAGTGTGAATATTTCTAATATTTATATATACACCACAAAACTTGGAACCTATTATTTATACTGTTAATTAAATGCCAGAAGCAAGTGAGGCAAACATGGTGTCTGCTTTTTAAAAGAGGACATCTAACAGGATATCTCTCTCTCGCACACACAGGGGCATCCAAACAGCCAGGAACAAGGAACAAGCAATTGACATTTGAGGGACCTTGACTCAAACTTGGAATAGCAGCAGGGTCTAATAATATGCATGTTTAAATGAGCAATTATTGATAAACCCAGGTTGGTATGCCCGTGGGAGGATTCAGTGGCCGTCTCTGTTCCAATTCAATTATTAAATCTTCATCAAGTCCATTTATTTCAATTCCATTCCCAGTGACAGAAATAACAGCTTGGACTCCATTTTATCACAAATGAACTGAGTACTAGAAGGTTTCTGTAACACCCTATAGTGTTTATGTAACATTTACACATATATCACATACATTTCATTTTTGTTTGTGATAGCCTGCATGGATGATATGAGTAAGTTTCTGAAGCATAAGTTTTGTTTATTCCCTGTTTGTAATCTCATGGCTTATTGATGAGCGAAATCGTATGCGGTTTGCACAGATCAGGCTCACCTGCTGACAGGCAGCACTTCGAACCCTGGCACCGTGTGTAGAAATGGCACATTTACCATAAATAATAAAAAGGATGACATTTTGTCAACTTGTGCGGGATTTCAGCATAATATTCAAATAGAGCCAGTAAACTGGGTGCTTAGGTGTGCATTATTGATTCACATCCCTTCCGCAGCGTGGCTGGTGTCTGTATTTTCTGTGATTATGAATCTGTTTGGCATTACACTTCATGAATTACAGATATATAACTTTATTAGAAAATGCGGATTAGTGATATACACCAGACCTAATGCTTTTTTTTTCTGCTGACCAGCTGTTCATGCCACAATAAAGTTGCTTTGTTCAATGTTTTTAAAAGCCAAATATGTTTATACATTTCTCATAAGTTGCATTAAGTATTTTTATTCCATTATTAATCAATGTATAAATGTGTCTCTTTACAAATGCTGTGTTTGTCATTCTTTCTTTTGAAAAATATATCCTTCTTTTACGTTTAAGTGAACAATATTACTGAGGAACTCTGATTTTTATTAGAAAACGTCCTGCATATTTTGAACACTTTGTATATTTTGATCACACATGTATTAGTTTGCTGTAGAAATAGTTCAGATATTACATAACTCATGTTGATTAATGAGGTAGTCTGATTGCCTAACAGTCTGTTGGTATACTTGTTTTTAACTCAGACACATTTGTTCCTTGGGGAATTATTCTGTTGGGAACGGGAAGCATGTTTTGTGCCATTTTGATGAATTAAAAAAGTTGTCTCACATGGCACAAAAGTGTTTTGTTTCTTCAAAACAGAGACTGTTAAGGGTCTAGGGAATATACAAAGTCACCATACAACAAGGCAGATTTATAAAATAGGTTTAGCAGACAATGTGCTTAGTGGATATATCCAATGTATAGTGATAAAGCCCCAATGTGGCATCACTTATCAGCAGAAGTAGGCTAACTGATTATGCAGAACCTCTAGGATTAGGCTTCCTTTTCTTATTACTACCACACTCCAGAAATGCTATACAGAAAAAAAAAATACTTGTGATAACACCCTGGCCATGTATGCATATATAAATTCGCAGATACAGTGGCTTGCTCTTAAAGGAGCTTGTGCTTGAATAGCCCTACTTTTATTAAAACCCCAGAAGTAACATGTTTACATCTCCAATGTTATACAGAAAACTCAACCTTGTGTATATCTCATCCTTATCCTTTACTAAAATCTCTAAAACTTTGTGAGACAAACCTTAGACCTATACTACCAGTCAAAGTTTGGACACGCTAGACTGAATATATATTTTCACTGTCTTAAAGACATGTTATAGTTGAATTTTTTTCTAGGATAAATGTAAATAGTAAAGTTAATGCCTGTTTAAAATTCAGTTTCTGAATTAAAATTCAATTCAGTGTTTAAAATGCAATTTCTGAATTTCCGTTTTGAAGTAGTTTTTGCTTAAAACAGGTAGTTTTGATTAAAATTACATTGTTTTCAAAAACATAGTTTTCTTATAGAAATGAGGAGAAGCACTGAGCATGAGGAGAAGCTTTGGGAACTTTACAAAAAGCCTCCTAGGTGAAGCTCCTTCATGAAGCAGGTTGAGAAGATATCAAGTGTGTGTGAAGCTCCATCAGGAATATTGGTAAGATAATAACCAGTTTAGATATGTTGAACACTTTTCTCGGTCACTCCATAATCCCATATGTATTATTTCATCAATATATTTGTTATTATTCTAAAATAATAGATCATAAAAGTGAAGAAAACCCTTCTATGAGCAGTTGTGTCCAACCTTTTTACTGGTAATGTATAACACATACTGTCTATATAAGTTTATTTGAAATTCCATACATTAGTAACAGCTTCTTACAACTTTGAATGGTTGACAGACCTTTGTCTCTTAATTCATGCCTGTCTGAAGGAAGCCTCTTTAACATTCTGCAGTTATTCCACAAGCTACTCATTTGTCCAGAGAGACCATTTCAAATGCAGATTCATCTGGAGATGAAACATTTCGATTTGGGCTATAGTATGGAAGGTGAATGGGCTACTCAGCACACTAATCAGATTAGAACATTCCCTTATGTCAGGCTAAAATTATATATTAATACAAATTGTGTGTCAGTTTGCCAACAAAAAAAAGGAACATGCTATAACGTCGACTAAGCAAAGTGGCAAAACCTGGATTATTCAAATTTGGCAGAAATAGAATATGATCAAGGTGATGTCTGACTCTGATTCTTACAGCAACCTGAAAACCTTCAGTATATGCTTGTATTTATATCTTTCACTGTAACTTGGTTTACATGTAATCAATAACAATGATACACCATGTTCTGTGCCACCATAAACATAGATATCTGTGAGGTCTCACTGTGATAAAGATACTGAACTGTATAGATGTAGGTGCTTCTGAGGAACATCATAAAAATCATGGCAGATGGTCTGTTTTTAGACAGCATGGCCTTTATTCTGCAAACACGTTTCATATATCACACATAAAAGACTTGCACCTTTCCTAAAGCAGGAGCTATAAAGAAATAGTAATAGCAGTTTTGGATAGAGTTGTCTTATCTTTTCAGTTGGGTAGGATTGATAAAGCATATAGCTTGTTCTTTTTTTCCACACTAAAATGATATACCATCTTGGTCCATTTTTCACATGCAATATAGAAACTTTAAATGAAACAAATATTACATGAAAATAGAAGTTAGATTATCCTATTAATGGCTTGTTCAATCTTTTTTTTTTTACCACTTTTTACTGGTGTTACTGATTATCACTATAATATTGGACAGACTTTCAAAAACAGAAGCTGCTTTGAAGACCAACAGCAGAGTTAGAGCTAAATAGATGAGATTTACCGGGGTGGAGAGGTGGCTATGAGGAGTTATAGCAGCCTCATCAGCAGAGGCCATGGAGTGTGGGATCGATACTCTACTAATGCAACGTTTTCATTATTCCTCCTGACCCAGGGACAGACACTAAAAGCAACCAGGCTAATCCGATGGCTCCGGGACCCTTAAGGCGATGTCTCAGTCACTTTCCACACTAGATGCCTCAAACTCTCAGGACCTTTACTACCAAGCATTAAGAGGGACACATTAACACATAGCCTTTGTATAGCGCATCCGGCATTTTTATGTGCCTAACAAGAACACAATAAATTGCTCCTCATTACGCAGTAATTAACTCCACCCCCTCCCCCCCAGTCAAGGCCCATCCATTCCCTCCTCCTGCTGCGTGCCTCTTTAATTTCCTCACCTCCACAGGGGGTAGGGGCACAGAGATAGGGTACCATGCTCCATCATTTCCTACCATATGTGCCTTCTGCAGATCCAGTCCACAAGGCTTCTAATAGGACAACACCTGGAAGAGGACGGGTGTCTTGTGACCAAAGAGGATAAAGTTGAACTTTCAACCCTGATTTGATCTCTTTAAAGGGTTGTTGAACTAGTGATGGGTTAAATCCTTGATAATCCCTAAAGACCTTCAAAAGTCTCTTGAGGTTTTTAAAGAATTTGCGGTGTTAATTGTTAAAATGAGGTTATTAATTGGACACAGAGGAAAAACACCTGTCACAAGACAGAGATGGCTTGGTGATTGAAAGGTATCTCTAATGCAAGCCCACATGGCAGCTACAAAGCACCCGGTAGGGAACATATATTAAGTTTGGATAGCCCAAAGGCACATATCCTAACTTACTAAAAGAAGGGGGTTATCACATTGATTGGGAATGTAGCTGACACACACGCACACACATCCTCTCAGATGGCCCATATACTACAAAAGATAATCTTGGGGAATGCTGAAAATTAATATTGTTCTGGCTTTAATGCAGTGGAGTAATTCTCTGGTTTTAGTGCTATATGATCAGGTATCTGGTTTATTGGAAATTCTCTGTAGCACCGTAGGATCATCTCATCATTATAATCTGAAATATACTAAATACTGTACTTGGTAGCACTATACAATAGCACACACAATACCAGTAAAGGCTTATTTCGTGAATTTGTTTATTAATACAACATATACATTTTGTGCTTTAAATATGGTAGCATTTGACAACACAAATCATCATTGTGTTCTTGGTTACTTTTATTTACTAAAAATTGGCCGAATATGACCCTTCATAAAAGGAACATTAAAACAAATAGCATTTATCTCATCAAATAACTCTATGGTGCACTTCAGAATATTATAAAACCACAACACCAGTTCAACTACTACTTACGCCACTACTATGAGTGCATCAACAGCATCAGCCAAAATCACTGTGTAAGTGTAGCACATATTAACCACAAAAAGCTCATTAGAACCACATGATCAAATTATGTCAAAACACAGAGTGACATAAAGCATCGGGGCTGTATTTCCACATAGAACATGGGTTTGGTAATATTTGGTGAGACACCAATGCTTTAAATGGACAAAAAAAATGCTATAAATGGACAGTGTTAATATTTCATTGAGTCTTGCCCCACAGGAGGGCTGTGCATAGCGGGATTAAAAAAAAAACTAGTGTTGTGCACTTCAGAGGAAAGTCTTGTCTTGTCTCTCATTAATGAGGTGAACAGAGAGCTGGCTAACAATAAAAAAGCCTAATTATGGTTAAGAAAAAAAAGAAAGAAACATACAAACATTGCAGCACGATGAAGAGAGACTGCTTGTCAATGGTAAAATAAAACAAATGATTCTGTATCTACTTCTTTTAATACTACTATACATTAATGACATCATTCTACATTTAATTCCTCTTCGCAAACTGTAATGTACTACAACAAGTCCCAAAGAAGCAGTTAGAGATTGCACATTGCTCTGTACATAGACATAATGAAATAAATTTGAGCAGATGATAGGAAAATTCACACCGTATGCAAAACCATTAGAAAATCTAAACAGCCCATGCGAGTCCCAAAGCTATCAGGAAATTTGACAAGGTTCCAAAATGTTTAAGACATACAGATGTTTTTGGTTTAACCAAGCATCTGTTTGCACAAGCATGACTTGTGTAGAAAAACCACAGTGGGACACAATAAGTTCTTTTATGGCACCATAATAAGCTGGGTTTTATAATTACTTAAGCAAAAAGCAAATTGGACATGACCTGAGGACTCTTCTGAAACAGTCCAAGCCTGTTGTGTTGAACATGCATCAGTGAGGCTATGCAGCATTCATATTAAATTATTTACGAAGAGAGCGTTGAAATAACTACAATACAGATTATTTCTCTTTGGAGTTAAAATGGAATTTAGGAACAATTTCATGCGATACATTGGTTTTACACACCAGGCAATGACCTGGATTCTGTAAGAGAAAGATTCATTTTCTTTGATAAATGCTTTTACACATTGGAAAAGAGGTTCAGCTGAGGATAAGAGCAGGGGAACAATAAACTTGGCCAGTTATCTTTTTCCTGCCGGGACATGTTGACAGAGTACCAAGTTCTGGAATAGTCAAAATGCAGTGAGGTATCAGAGCAACATTCTTTCATTCATCTGAATGTCATAATCCTCTAACATTACTGGCAAATTTCAATAAGTAAACATAGACTAACTGACCCTAATTCAATTCTACAGTGATATTCAGAACAGGCTGTACAAGAAGACTCCTGTGAACCTGAAGAGTTGTGTTTTTATTTGTTGGAGAGATTCAAAATTGCTGACTTCAATGTTGTGAACCTGAAGAGTTTCATGACAGGGTTGGTAGGATCCTTAGGAAGCTCCCACTGTTTCACAGAACTGATAATGGTACCCTGATGAGTGGTGAAACTTTTTGAAAAGTATACCACAATAACAGGTTACCTTGAATTATTAGTACGACACAAAAATTACCTGTACATACACTATATGCAAATACACTACATGGCCAAAAGTATGTGGACACCTGACCATCACACCATATGTGGTTCCTCTCCAAACTGTTGCCACAAAGTTGGAAGCACACAATTGTCTAGGATGTCTTTGTATACTGTAGCATTACAATTTCCCTTCTCTAGAATTAAGGGACCCAAATATGTTCCAGCATGACAATGTACCTTTGCACAAACTAAGCTCCATGAAGACATGGTTTGCCAAGGTTGGTGTGGAAGAACTTGAGTGGTCTGCACAGAGGCCTGACCTCAACCCCACTGAACACCTTCAGGATGAATTGGAACAACACCAGGCCTTTTTGCCTGACCTCACTAATGCTCTTGTGGCTGAATAGGAAATTCCTACAGCTGTGTTTCAAAACCTAGTGGAAAGCCTTTCCAAAGGAGTAGATGTTGTTACAGCAGCAAGGGGGGGGGGGGGGGGGGGGGGGGGGGGGGGGGGGGGGGGGGGGGGGGGGGGGCAACTTTGGAATGGGATGTTCAATAAGCACATGTGGGTATGACAGTCAGGTGTCCACATACATTTGACCATATATTGTATCTCTGCTAATATCTCTTTCAGGCGGCAGAAGAGAAGGATGAATAAATAGCACACACAGATTCATACATTCTGTTCCCACTGCTTTCCCATTACATGACAAGAGCCCAACTCTGACAGAAACGATCTACTAAGTTGTCACTGTGTATTCGAGTGAGTAGTCTTCCTGAACAGAGAACAAAGGTTGATGGGCTCTAGAAAGACAAGTGTCCTACAGAAAAAAACATCTCATGCTGTTTGTGTTAACAACCATACTCCACTTCAAACAGGCTGCATGCTCAAGGATAACATCATGACCATTTCCACCTCGTCATGTCACTCACCATTTTTGATAAAACTGCCATGAGCATGCACAACTGCTTGTGTCAGCATATCTCCTCCCTTCTCCAGAATCCAGTCACCTCCACGTACTTTGTGTTTCTTCAAAGATTGATGTGCAAACTTGTGCAATGGTGTGGTTCACCGTGCCAAAACTTACCATTACTTTAATTACAACTCCACAGACGTACTGCATTCAAAGTTGCTGTTTATGTAATCAACTGACACTCACATTATGTGACATAAGCAGTAATACTGACAATGCTGCATTACCCATTGGCTTCATAACCCATAGCCCTGTAGTCTTCAATTCTACTGCCCAGTTTGTTGGCTTTGCCAGCATGTTAGCGGTAACAAATCTCTGAAATCTCCATGGCTAACTCCAGGCAATCGCTGGTTTCTTGGCAGGCATCAAATAGGCCACAGTCAATGTTGCAGTGACAGTTCCAATCGCTGCTTTGGACTGGTTCTAATGGAGCAAACAAATAGCTGCAGACTGGGCAGGTTTGATTAGCGGCACGGTTACAGGTGTCAGGCAGCATGAGGCATAGATCGTAGAATTGGCAGAAGAGGCAGCTGAGTATGATCCCCGCACAGGCATCTGAACAGCAGAGAAGAAGTAATCAAAGGAGTATCAGGCAATAAGCAAGGAAGTCATTCCTTATTCATAGCTATCACAGAGCGGAAAGCATAAGCTGTCTCAAGGCATCTTAATGGAGTGTACTAACGGTTGTCTTGCAGTTTATCAGTTTAGTCAGCAAGAATTTTTAAGAGCCAGCTCATATATACTAATTGCATACAATGTGATCATAAACAGGTGGTTTGAGCACTGATGCAGCTGTTTGAAGGAAAATGTTCATATAGGAGATACCATAAGCAAAGTATTTGGCCTATAAGAAAAGCTAGCCTATGTGTGACTTGGATTGTCTTGGTATTTTTAATTGTGTTTTAAATTAATACCATATGACACCCTTCCATATGACACCCATCTATCTATCTGATCCATCAATGTATATCTATTTGTAAATATTCAAGATTATTACAGGCAGTGAAGCTATGATGAGCCATAGCAGCCTTCATAAACATTAACGTCATTAAATTGTATAACTAA
The DNA here is from genome assembly GCA_022758105.1 of Pangasianodon gigas. Lineage (NCBI taxonomy): Eukaryota > Metazoa > Chordata > Actinopteri > Siluriformes > Pangasiidae > Pangasianodon > Pangasianodon gigas. The sequence continues at coordinate 8,349,691 of CM040455.1, read as the reverse complement.
AGAAATTATTTAATGATTTGTGACAAGAAAACCAAGTACATCATCACACGTAATAAAACCTAAAAGTTTAAAAGAAGCATCTTGGCTTCTAGAGAGACATTCAAAGTCCCTTAATGGTATATGTCCGCACCTCTTGTTTATAACATTTAAAAGCACCTTTTTTCCTGTAGCATTTCCTAACACATGCATAATTTAATGAAACACATTTTCCTTCCTAAGAGAGAGGGAACTCTGGGAGTCATTTGAAGGCCTAATCAATTACCATCCATCTTTATTGGTGATCTTTTCTTTCTTTTAAGTCAAAAGTTCACCTCTACTCTCTTTTTCACACCCGAAGGTCAGATTAAATGAATATATTCAAATTATAATTATTTGAAGTGCAATTAACTTTGGATTAACATGGGTACATTTGCATTACTAAAAACATTTATTATAGGTCATCAGTTTTGACTACTCCAAACACTCATTAACCATCATCCCCATTAATACTGATACCACGATCTGCGGAAACTTGATGCTCAGTGACCTTGAACTTGATCACTTGAAATTGCAGTTGTGTTGAATATATCAATTAGAAACATAACATGTAACAAGAAAGTCTTATATATAGACTTTAAGACATAAGCATAGTTACTCTAGTTAAGCAAAAGTTAAGCTTAGTTACTCTAGCTAATTATAAAACAAGTACAACCCCTTTATAACTGCCCAATAATATGATGTTGGTTTATACTCTGTATATGCTTAATTATTATTCAGATTTTACATTAGCTGTAAAAATATGCCACTTTTGCACCCATATTAATAACAGCAAAGGCATTCGATTCACCTTCAGCATCCTGAGTGTCAGATAAGGAGTTTGTGGAAGAGGAGACAGCGCTACACCTATCCACAGATGAGAGGGCATAAGAGGATCCAGTAGAGGCTGCATCCGCTTTGGTTTCTCCAGGATCAAGCTCAGGTATGGGACTGAGTCTCTGCAGGGTCCTGCATGGAGCTGTGTTAGTCACCTTCTTACCTGGTAAATCTGAGGAAACATTGTGTCATGAGTATAAAACAAACAAGATTTTTTTTTTAAATAAGCTAGATACTAAACATTATAATGTGTATCAGACTTTACTGTTCCCTTTCTAAAACAATAAAAACATGGGGTAGAAATGGAAGCCAAGCTAAAGTGGCATAATCCAATAGATTTTCTGTTAAAAAACAAAACTGAGATCTTTGCCTATTAGTGGAAAAAAAAACATTTTTCTCTCATAATAGTTGTCAAGTCAGTCACAGACTGTTCTCCACCACCCCACAGAGGGCAACCTCCCCTGAGGTCTAGAGACTCTTCCTCATCTATTCTTTAGTATAGTATATAAAACACATGGACACCTAGAAATACGGTCAAGCCTTACTGAGAGTTTACATCTGTGTAAGTTCTGAGGCTTTTGTTCTTGAATGCTATTTCTGTGTATGACCTTGTCTAGTTTCTCGATCTCTCGCTTTTTGGAGAGTTCAACCCTTGCCCAGTTTGGATATTGATATTCTGTGTACCAGTCTCCGCCTGTAACGTTGCCACCGAAACTGAATTACCCTTTAGATACTGTTGTACAGCGCCTTACCTGTGTATGACCTGGAACTGGGTTTTTTTTTGTTTTTTTTTTAATACGCTTTTTGGAATCTGGATTGTGTCTATTAATAAGCTCTTGCACATGGATCCTCACTATTTCCCTCAGTCTCCTTTGTTTCAATAGTCCCGTAAACACCATGCTAAAGAAGTGTGCTGAAGTACATCCATGGATAGACAGACAGTGGTAGAAGTTCACTTCAATAAAAAGTACTTGAGTATAAAAAAGACTTGAGTTACAGTATTGAGATACTAGTGCCAATCTGTACTTAAGTAAGTAATGTCATAAGTAGTGTGAATTTACCAGTGAATTTACATGTAGCAGACATTGGAATTAATTTGAAGTCAACTTAATGCTCAACTAATAATTGTGTCTTAAGTAAATGTTGTGTGGTTTGCCTTGCAGTTGACTCAAACTATAAATACACCCAATTTATGAAGAGAAAGGAAAGTAATAGTGTTTCAGTGTTAGATATGTGTAGTAGACTCAAAGTAGGATGCATATCTTTTAAAGAAAGTGAAGCTAAAGTTCTGAAATGCATCATATATAATGTAAATTCAAGAAAAATTACAGAAAAAAAAGTTTTTGGCCTCAGACAAGTTTTTACACCCTGCATTTGTCCTCAAGCTTAGATGCTCATAAGCTTAGCTAAATCCATGGCTGAAATATGCTCCCACTCAGCTGCTGGCCTCAGGTCCAAACCTTCAATAATGAATCTGCTTTCCACAGACAGAATGGAATGCAAACTATTAATGAATTATGGCCCTGACTGAGCATGCCTGTTTATTTTCCACCCACCTATCCCAAATGAAATATTCAATGGACTTTTTCTCTCTTTTATTTAACATTTAATGTGTTATTATAGATTAATATTGCAGATGTATTTTTCCATAAAGATATCTGCATCGTGAGCTCATGAGAAAAGTAAAAGTAAGAAAGACAAATGGAAATGTTTGGGGGTGCATTACGTGACTTTATTCCCACCTACATTAAATAATTCAGAAATTTAGGTAAAATGTAGGTTGTGTCTAATCATCTGGGCATCATCAGTTGTCTCAGTATAACCAATTGCTATCAATGCAAGAGTTTATGGTGAGTTATCAGAAAGGTTTATGAACCTTAGAGCATCGTGTTACCAAGACTTTTGTTGTGTTAATAAAATGATACAAATAACAATAAAATAATAAAAGACAAACGATGAAATTTAGGACGGTAGAATAATATCTGAATACATCATTCATGTTGTGTCATCAGCCTGATATAAATACTGTAAGTAGGACCTCAAATGAGCAAGAGATACTAGATTTCATACAAGTGAATTTATGGGGAAAATCTATGACCTCTCTCTCTCTCTCTCTCTCTCTCTCTGTCCCTCACCATAACATCATTCATACCTTATTTTTAAATAGGTGTTGCCTTGTGGGAATTCGTACAAAGTGCTACTATGAGACCACATCACAACCTATTCCAAAGAGGCCTCACAAAGCGTGACGATAAGAAAGGCAATTGTGTAGTTAACTTCGATTCAGTTGTGTAGTTAAACTGTCCCTTAAGGGACACTTAGACTAAAGAATGACTTGCGATAATCTATCGATTCTAATCTTGAATCTAGGACTCTAGCAGCAGATTGTATAGCTTAATAAAAAATTTAAAAAAGCTTTACAGCTTACCATCTTGAACCACGGTGCTTTTCTCCTCAGCTCTATCCAAGTCACATTCTATCACCTCATCACGTATGATCGTTTTTCCAGCCATCTACATAGATGATACAGGACAGAAATACCAACAAATTAAAGCAAAAGGTTGAAACATGACATGAAACAATGCCAGACATCTGCCTTGACTAAGTTGCACAATTATAATCAAAGCACAGAGTACAAATAACTGCCAAAAACACAAAGCAAATCTGTACATGCATGCTTTGGAAATATTGGGTGAAGGGGTACAATGTAAAAACATTAATAATAAGTAACAGTAATAATAAATTCTGGGAAGGTTTTGTGGAATATGACATTTTAAACCACATTCAAAAAAAAAAAAATCCTATTGGGAATTTCAATTTATCCTGTAGGATCTTATTTGATTTTTAGAATCTTATTGGAACTCTACTTGTATTTTATTGGAAATAATGTCTTGTTAGTGGAAAGTTATTGGAAGTTACAGAGGGTGCTTTGGGAGTTTTAAAATCCTAAAAGATTTTCTTTAAAATTAGAGTATTTTCTAATTTTTTTTAAAAGTTACAGTATTTTATCCTATTACTAATATATTAGGACAATATGCATTTGTTGATTTGTCATTAATGTTTCATCAATCCATTATCAGTGATTTAGCAATTGGTGCACTAATGCTGTGTTCAAAATAACATACTATATATGGCAGAAATGTTAAGAGTAGTTTGGTGGTATGCTATTTTGAACATAGCATAAATAATTACATAGGTAGGTTTTGGTGGCTCTTTCTTATTAGTTTTCCGATCAACACCCAAAACTTCAGCACTACCCTCTCTGGTGCTTCCTCCCCCACCCACCAATGTTGTTGTTATAGCAAAGTGCTTTTTGTTTAGTAACAAAAAAAATTACAGTGGAAAAGTGCACCTTTAGGATTCTTAAAAATATCACACTGAATTCCCATATAGACCGAATAAGAGCCTAAATGGATCCCATTAAACAATCCTGTGGTTCCCATTAAATCCCATTAAAATCCCATTAAACAGGATATTTATGTCTTGTCCTATAACACAATTCCTCTAGGAATCTTATAGGAGGAATCTTATATATATGATGGAAATTCTAATTAGAGTCCTGTACAGGTTTCTTATTGGAATCCTTTAGGATTTTTTGACACTGCTATTATAGCAGTGTATATCATACCAGTAATATTATACAAGTAATATTATAGCAGTGTATATTATACCAGTAATATTATACCAGTAATATTATAGCAGTGTATATCATACCAGTAATATTATACTGTACCACTGTATATTATAGCAGTGTATATTATACTGTACCAGTTGATACACTGCCCGGCCAAAAAAAAAGTCGCTGTTTAGATTTTAATAGGCAAATACATAAGAGCCTATGAATGGATCATTATTAGAGTGATTATAATGTTTCTAGCATGTTATATGTTTGGCAACAGTTCTTTTAATCTTAAAAGATGAAGTGTGTAGCTTTTTAGTTCTTTAATAACCATGTAGAAAGACGTATCATTGCCATATTCCAGGATGACACTGCCAAGATTCATCAGGGTTAAAATTGTGAAAAAATGGTTCAGAGAGCATAAAGAATCATTTTCACACATGAATTGGCACCTCTGAGTCCTGACCTTAACCTCAGTGAAAGTCTTTGGGATGTGCTGGAGGAGACTTTACAGAGTGCTCACCTCTTTCATTGTCAGTACAAGATCTTGACCAAAAATTTATGCACCTCTTGATGGAAATAACATCACAACATTTATTTCCATCAAGCGGTGCATCAGTTTTTGGTCAAGATCTTGATACGTCTTTCTACATGGTTATTAAAGAACTAAAAAGCTACACACTTCATCTTTTAAGATTAAAAGAACTGTTGCCAAACATATAACATGCTAGAAACATTATAATCACTCTAATAATGATCCATTCACAGACTCTTATGTATTTGCCTATTAAAATCTAAACAGTGACTTTTTTTTTGGCCGGGCAGTGTATTATACCACTAATATTATACCAGTATATATTATACCACTAATATTATACTGTTCCCATGTATATCATACCAGTAATATTATACCAGAGTATATTACACTGTACCAGTGTGTATTATACAAGGAATATTACACCAGTGTATATTATACCAGTAGTATTATACCAGTGTATATCATACCAGTAATATTATACCAGTGTATATTATACTGTACCAGTGTATATTATACAAGGAATATTATACCAGTGTATATCATACTGGTAATATTATACCAGTGTATATCATACCAGTAATATTATACCAGTGTATATTATACTGTACCAGTGTATATTATACAAGGAATATTATACCAATGTATATCATACTGGTAATATTATACCAGTGTATATCATACCAGTAATATATATACTGTACCACTGTGTGTAATACAAGGAATATTACACCAGTGTATATTATACCAGTGTATATCATACCAGTAATATTATACCAGTGTATATCATACCAGTAATATTATACTGTACCAGAGTATATTATACCAGTAATATTATACCAGTGTGTATTATACTGTACCAGTGTATATTATACAAGGAATATTATACCAGTGTATATTATACCAGTAATATTATACCAGTGTATATTATACCAGTAATATTATACCAGTGTATATTATACAAGGAATATTATACCAGTGTGTATTATAACAGTGTGTATTATACCAGTGTATTTGCAGAGTCGAAACTAGAAATACTGTAAAAGGAACCGACAGAAAGTGCTGTAAATGTCCCTGAATTTACGACAAATTCTTCAGAACTTACCATTAAGCTACAGGGAAGATGAAGAAGAAGTCGTCACACTCGGGATAAGCGCTTTCACACACTTCATACTGAGCTCATGGTGCGCGCGAGCACATCTCCTCCAGCCCTCCACCCTTACCCAAACCGCGATATTACAGTATTAGTGGATAAATACATACAGTTATAGGTTTATAAAGCTGCAGAACGGATAAAGTAATGGAGAACACACACAAGAAACTATTCAACTGGTTTCTAAACCAATTGGGCGCCCTGATCAAATGACTGACGAGCGATTCACGAATTGATTCATTCTGTTTGAACGACTCCTTCAGAGGAATCAGACGATTCGATACACGAGAGCGAGTGAATCAAAAGCTTTATAGAAATCTTGATAAAACACTACAGGAGAAGAGGAGTAAATTAAACAAACAACAAAAACAAAACACAAAAATATCACAACCAAACTTGTCATTGATTGCTGTTTTTATTATTATTACTATTATTACTACTACTACTACTACTACTACTACTATTATTATTATTATTATTATTATTATTATTATTATTATTTTGTACTGGATCTTTGAGGCATCATCTAATTAAATATCTATAAATGTGCCTACTTAATAAAACCCAAAAATCTATTCTTTCAATGTTGTTCAAATGAAAATATTTATTTCACTGTGAATATGCTCCCAACTTTTACAGAAAACTTTGTCGGAATATAATTTCTTTATTGTTTAATACAAAAAAATCATTTAGTACTATGAAAAATAGTGTATGCCCTTTTTAGTATAAAATCTAATGTTACTCTAACAATAATCTACATTTTATGAAATTTCTGTGTAATATCCTTATATGTAATTAGAGGTAGGAATGAACATGTAAAAATTCATAAATGCATCTGGAAATAGAAATATTTAGTTCTGAATATAGAATATAGAAAAAAAATGATTTTGAGGGGGAAAAAATACAGTTTTAAAGATACAGTATGTTTCCACTTTAGTTTATAAGTGGGGTTTATAAGGTTTTTGGTATGGAAAAGAACATTGATGTACTATATCATAATGACATATACACATAAGACATATATAGCAGGTAACAAGCTTTACAGGGATATGTGATATGGTGTGATTCATGAAAGTCAAATAAACATGTTTCTATTGAGTTCAGACAATTTCGATGCAATTTATCAAAACAAAAAAAAAAAAAAAAAAAAAAAAAGATTGACTTGACCCAGCCTACAGTGTTTGACCGCCCGCAGGGTGTAGACGGATAAACAAACTCCTTTAATCCCATTTTATCATTGTGTCCAGTTTATCTCAGATGAAGCGGGTTGTATGACTGTGAGTTCTGGGGGAATTACACAAAACCTTCACTTGTTTAAAAGTAAACTTTTATGGTTTTTTAATTAGTCTGATATATACTGAGCAATCTACTTGATGTTAAGCACTACTTAAAGTATTAAGTATTATTAAGTAGCAAACTGGCTATTATGTAAAGCTTTCAGTAGGTTTTATGGTGCTAGGACAATTTAAATATAAATAAAAAGAAACTTTAAATAAGAAGAAGTCACTATATTGGACAATACAGATCCTTAATGGAAAACCTTTTAACTTATTCCCAGAAATCCTCTAGGCTTACTCTAAAGGGCTATAGATCTAAGATTTTCCTCAGCTATTAATGGCAAATGTAAAAGTATGCATTATATGGGTTGGATACTTATAGGTCCAAATGGGAGGAATCTCAGAAAGTGGTAAGGCAAGTATAGGTAACAATCCTGTGGGATTTTCCCAGTCAGACAAGCAGGTAATAGCAAATAAATATTCAAAATAGACAAGAATGTGTCACTGAGAGAGCACTTGGGCCCCTAAGCTGGAAAAGTAGCTCAGGAATGATAGTTCAATTCAGTTTAATTCAATTCAACTTTATTGTCATTATAGTTATACAAGGGTGTACAGTATAATGAAATGTAATTTAGCTAACCTCAGGTGCAATCTTATAACATGTTAGTGCAAAAAACATAGGACATAAGACATTAAGCAAGTAGTATACACAAATAACACAGTAACAGTTTTAACAGGTCTTAACAGTTCAAAACACAGTTTTAGGGCAGTGTGCAGGTCTCTGGAATCTGATTGTCATTCACAGTGTTCAGGTATGTAAAGATGATGACATCAATTTCAGCCATGAAGAGTGTAATGCTAGCAATGACCAAAATGTTATATGCCTAACGTGGTTTTCATACGGTTCCAATGTTTCTTCTTAAATATATAAAATTGATTGCATTACAGCAATTAGTAATGTTAATGGTGATGCTATTAATGTCATGTTGGTAAACTGTCTTACTACTTAGCAGGTTAAATCTGTAATTTAAACAGCATGTATACATACCATGTATACTTTTTATGTAAACTCCTACCTTTATTAGTGAAGTACACTAAAGATGCTTAAATCAGCAGGTGATGAAGATGATTTTGCGCCTCAAAATAAAAGCTTAATAAATAAGAAATATCCTAAAAGTAATTAAAATGAGATTATTTACATATAGAGAGTAGAAAGTTAGTTTATTGTGCAGTTGATTTAAATGATAAATTACGCACACTGTCTATGAACTCAACAATGTAATAAGGTGTTAGATAGGTTTAATGGAGTCATATTTACCTGTTCACTAAAGTACTGCACTCATATGAACAGTAATTACATGTAAGGAATATAAAAACCTCACGAGCAATGATAGATTAATACTACACTGTATTCAAATTGGTCTCAGCCAATTGTAATTGGTTACAAGCCTGCCAATGTCCTCTAATTAGCCTGTGCATTAGTGTTGCATTTTAAAGGATGCCCCACTGTGTTTGCATATGCTTAGAGAACAAGCGGCTGCTTAATTGAAAAATTAAGATGTGTGTGCGTGCGTGTGTGTGTGTGTTTTTGGAGCAGGCTTCAGATACCTTGTTCAGTGGGAAGTGCTTGGTAAATATGAATGTTAGAGGCATCATAAGAGCATTATGGGGTTTTATTCAATAGAAGATCTATTGGATTATGGCTGTTAGGTCAAACCAGGTTTGCTTAGAATTGCATTAGTGGGAAGGTTTTGAGAGCATTTGAGAGCAAGTGTTAGGCCTAAGCTATGAAGAAACATAAAGCTCCATGCAGTCTGTATAAGCAAAGCTTACTGCAAATAATGTTGCTTTACGTACAGTACTGTGCAAAAGTCTTAGGCACCTTATTTTTTTTTTTAGTACAAACTTTGTTATAGATTTTTATTTTATGACTTCTACATTATTGATTCAGTACAAAAACATTTTAGATTTCCAAACATTAGTTTTCTAGCACAAAATTAAATGTTACAGAAAAATGTTTGTATGTCAGTAAGGAAAGCAGCATATTACGTAAGAGACACTTTTCAGACAAAAAAACATAATGAAGGCTGCTGGGTTTTGCTGCAAAAATAAGAAGCAAGTGTGACAGTCAAAGTCTCCAGAAGAACTGTGGCTGGATCTGCAAGATGCTCAGTAAAACTTACCAGCTAATTTCCTTATAAAACTGCACAAATTGTACCTGAGACTACTACTTTTTTTTTTTTAAAGCGAAGGATCATTACACCAAATATTGACTTTGTTTCATTTATTACTGTTTACTGCTCTTTATAGTATTTTTTTAATGTAGAAACATTTAATTTCATTATTTTTGAAGGCATCTTTGCTCTACAGCATTTCTTTGCATGTGCCTAAGACTTTTGTGCTGTACTGTATTTGCCCATAAACAATACTTTGTACAGAATGAATAGGTTGCGTCAACCTCCTTAATTTGTTTATGCTTGTTTTTGCTGATGTTTTGCCGAAAATAATGTTCCTGCTTCTGTGAGTTATATATTATCTATAATATTCTCTGTAATTAGTTTTGACACCTTTTTCCAACTATTGTACATTTCAGTTTGTTCCCTGTTCTAATATATCTCATTCAAAAGAAGTTATGCCTGGAAAATCTGTTGTAAGCTAGTTGGCTCAACTTTATACTTTTTTTTAATTAACCAAGCATGGAAAGTATTTCAGATTTTCTTGTAGCCTTCATAATGTCAATATGATATATTTACAACACAAGCGTGTGTCTGGGGAGTGATGGTTTACCAATGTACACAGATCATGTGAACAAATGATACACTGGTGAGGCTTTAAGTTAAAGGACAATTTACTAAATTAACTTAAATATCCAGAACTAATCTCTTTTACTCAAACACTTTTTTCATGACACAAAAATTGAATGTCACACCTCCTGTTGCACTGCTCTAACCACATCAGCACAGACACTCTGATTACTGACTATGACAAGCACAAATAACCACAAACAGGACAAAATTAACTCACCCAACCAAATAGCAAATAGCTGTGAATACCAGAAAATTACATTTGGCTCACATAAAAATAAAGCCCTTAATATTCTTCTACTTGCTACTGAACTAAAGATGTTACAGTTATTGATAATTTTTTAACAAAATATTTAGGCATTTTGATTGCTGACAATCTGCATTTTCTATAGAGTCACATCGGGTCTTCAAGTATGACAAAAACATAAGGCCTTGATTAGTTGCAAAAAAAAAAAAAATTGGAAATTGGAAATTGCCAACAATGAAATTGTAACACCTTTTTCTTCAAACCCTTTTTCTTTCATTTCCTATACATATGAAACTTATTTGAACTTACTTATAAAATTTACTTATTAACTTGCTTATAAAACTTTTCTATTTGCATGTCTTTTATTTGCTCTTCTGTTCTCTTTTACCCATGAAAGGTAGGGAAAGATGAATAGTGTGACTGTCACATTCAGGGAGGTGGATGGAAGTGAAAGGTTTTATTAAAGAAAACACAAACAAAACCAAGAGTGAGGGCAAGAACAACGTGGTAAACTACATATCCGAGACTAATCAAAAGCAGAACATAGTAATTACAGGTCACAAGACAGGTGAGAGTAATCAGTGAGGTGGGTGACAAGGACATGCTGCTGGGACACGGAATCCTTATGGGCCATTTTGTGCCCAAAACCAACCCTAACCCTGGGACTGGACATGAGGAGCCTCACTGGCTTCAGACTTAGGTGTGGCTTGCAAGGACACCTCATCAGCCTTGGGTTTGGATTGAGAGGCTGCCCTCTCAGCCTCTGGCTTGAGCGACCGTCCCATTGACATCGGGGTTGAGCATGATACGGGAGGCCGCCTGTTCAGCCTTGTGCTTGGCTTGGGAGGCCTCCTCATCAGCCTTTAGCTTGAACATGGCTTTGGAGGCCTCTTTGGCCTCTGGCTTGAGTTTGGCTGGAGACGAAGGGGGAATGAAGGCTCCAGCCAAGCTCAAAACATCCCTTCAGTGGAGCAGCCAGTGTTTGGCTGACTGGGCTCAGCTGACATGCCAGCTGTAGTCTCCCCCCAAAAAAATTTCTAGGGGAGGCCTAGCAGTGAGCTGGTTGAGCATGGCATTATTCCAAGAATAGGTGGAAACTACACACGACCGAGATGAAACACAACAAAAGCCTGACAATGAAATCAAACTTAAATAGAGTTACTTATTGGTGAAATATAAGACAGGTGAGAGTAATCAGTGAGGCAAGTGAGAAGGTCATCTGACTTGCATGGGTGATGGGATATAAAGCCCTTATCAACCATTATGTGGGCAAAACCAGTGCTGATATGACAATGACCAGAGAGGAAGGCAAGTCGTGCAGCTGTCAGATCATTAGCTTGAGCAATCATACAGCCAGTTCATCAAAACTAAATAAATAAATACATACATAAATATACTTGAACAATCATACAGTCAGTTCATCAAAACTGAATAATACATAGACAAATTAAATGCATGCTTGTTGTATGTTTTTACAGCCTCTATTGTAAAAAAAAAAAGATCTGAGCCTATTGTCTGTATATGTAAATTCACTTATAAATAAATGAAAGAAAGAATATAACATTACAACAATATACATACATACGTGCATACGTACACACACACATACTGTACATACATAAGTACAGTGTATATAAAAGTCTACACATGTTTCATGCTTCAGAGAATGTAGCAGAGTCTTACAACAGACCTTCACCTTAAGACATGAAATGAGATGAAATGTGCTTCCATGGCACTTCCTTGATATCACATTTCAAATCTAGATTAATATTAATTATACTGCAATTGGATTCTTCTGCCTCTAAATGATTTATGGTTTAACCCATTTCTTTAGCCTGGAGTAATGAAATAATATGTTATGTGTAATGACAAAATGGACTAATTCATTTGTATAAAACAGATAAAAAAAAACATTCATCAGCAGTTGAGTTACAGCAATGCTCTTCCCTTAGACAATATGTATAAAGCCATATATATATATATATATATATATATATATTTTATATGAAATTTGGTTTTAGAGATATACTTTTTGTATGGGGTACCAGTCGAAACACTAGTGAATAAAGATGTAGCATTAACAGGTACGCTATGCCCATTTCTTAGAATAAACAAGTAACAAATCAGAAGAAAAAGGGAACTGAATGAACTGATGACTTTGGATCTGTTTGGTTTGATGTCCCTCTTCATGGCTTGAGAGCTTGTTATGGTGAAGGAGTTTGTGTACTTTGGTGAATCTCAGGGCTATGTCACTGGTAGCATTAAGCTTTGAGTAGGGCCACCCTCTGTGAATGGATCAGAGGGAAAAGGTCAGAAAAGAATGATCCTAAAGATCCCATGAAAGAAAAAAAATGTGTATCCTGCCCAGATTAATGTTACCAGGAACCACCCCTGGAGCCAGCCCTAGTGGTGGTGACCTGCACCTATCGCAACAACCTGCTATTGGCTAGCAACCTGCAAGAATGTCTGTAATGGACAGACTTAGACGGACAAGACTTTTGCAATGGAAACTGACATTGGGAATGTGGAAAGTATTTTGCTGGCAGGGAAAGGGTCTGAGTTAGTGTGTGAGATGGAAAGGTAGCTTTCCAAACTAACCAAACTTTTCAATCGGGGTGCTCTCTCTCTCTCTCTCTCTCTCTTAATCTTGAGATACACCTCAGGCAGTTGTGGGCATACTCATCTGTCCTGGACTGAGGGCCTATCAGAGTTTTCCTGGTAAATGTGAGGGTTGCCTCTATGAGGTTTACATTCTCAGGAAGAAAACTCACTGTTGTCTGTACCCAATACACCAAATAGCAGTTTGGAATATTCAGCCTTTAAGTAAAATAAGCTTCTGTGCAAGCAATCAATTTAAATCAAGTCAAGTGGGTTTTTACTGTCATTCCTATATATAGCTGGTAAACACTGGAATGAAATGTCGTTTCTCTGGGACCATGGTGCAACACATAACAGTACGCAAGACTACATACAGTGCAAACGAACAACAGTGTGAGACAAGCGCAGGACAAAAAATACACAGGACAATAAATGCACAGAACATGGGCTGTAAACTGTAGACTATTGAGTAGTGCAGCAGCAATAAGTATAGCAGCAATATTGGCAGCATAACGTGTCTGATGCAGCTTTGTAAAGTTCAGGTGTGCAATGTTTTTGAGTCATACTAGGTTAGGTGTTTGACTAGCCCAGGTGAGTGCTGGGAGGCAGCAGGGTGTTGAGTAATCTGACCGTTGCAGGGAAGAAACTGTTGCGGCGTCTGCTGGTGCTGGCACGCATGCTCCTGTATCTTCTGCCAGATGGCAGGAGTGTGAAGAGTCCATGGGATTGGTGAGTGGGTTGTCCACAATGCTGGTGGCTTTGCAGATGCAACACTTGTTGTAAGAAACATTGATGGTGCGTAGAGAGATCCCGATGATCTTTTCAGCTATTTTCACAATCTGCTGTAGGGTCTTGCAGTCAGAGACTGTGCAGTTCCCATACCACACGGTGAGACAGCTGGTCTAGATTGTCCCTCTGTAGAAGGTGGTGAGGTTATGAGGGGGGACTTTGGCTGTCTATAGCCTCCACAGGAAGTGGAGGTGCTGCTGGTCCTTCTTGGCTACACAGGTGGTGTTGAGAGCCTAAGAGATGTCCTCTGTCATGTGCACACCAAGAAACCTGGAGCTTTTGGCTCTCTCCACAGTTGTTCCATTGATGTGTAGTGATGAGTGGTCTACTTGGGTCCTCCTGAAGTCGATAATCATCTCTTTAGTCTTATCAACATGGACTGTCAATGACGAACACATTGTTCTAACACAAAGTTACTCATAAATGTACTTGGCACCACAGAACCTTAGGTGAAAGGCCAATGATCAAATTTGTGATTGTATTATCATTCCCATATGTTTTAGACTGGGTAAAGAGCTGTGAAATGATCACCAATTGCTGGTGAGTTGGATTCGTCACACAGGGTGTTTGCTAGATTTACATGGTAAACCCATGTTTCATGTTGTTTTGGACAATGGCAATAACTTCAGTGAGAGACAAATTTAACACCTGCTTCCGAAAGAATGTCTCCCTTGTAGTGAGTGAAATTGGTAACACTGAGAATGAATGAACCTTATTCCAGTACTCAATCAAAGAGGCAGCTACAAGAAGCTGTGGCTGTCAGTGCCTGTAATGGCAGTAACCCTAGGGTGCACTGGTAGACACCACTGTTGAGGGACTGGCAAAATGGTGGACCAGAAGGCGTTTCTTTTGGGAAAAGTCTATGCCAGGTCCTGAGGAGGAGACTTCATCTGATAGTTGAACCATGAGGGTTCTGCCCAGGCCATGGAAGAATGTGCCAGCTCTTTATTCTTGCATAGTTTTGCGAAGGGTCATGGGAATATGCTAACCCAGTCTACATGTGTTTTGCGAATTTGGAGAAGGCCTATGATTGCGTGTCTCATCGTTGTTGTGGAAGGAGTACGGGGTAGGATTGATAGTTTGAAGTGGATTGATACTGCGCTGATCTGCATCTCCTTGAGTGCAGTTGTGTCCACCTTCTTTTCGGGTGGGTGTCAGACTCCATCAAGGGTGTGTCTCGTTTCCACTCCTGTTTGCAGTTTTCATAGAAAAGATATTAATAGACAGCCAAGTCTCTTTCCACCATCCGAAGTGGATGTCTGAAATGCTGGGTTTACTTTCCTTGTTGGGGCAAGGAGCTCTGCAATTTGGGAAATCTTTAAATTGAAAGGAGCTAGTTTAGGTGGTTCTGGCATCTTATAAGGATGCTCCTTGTTCGACTACTGCTAGAGCCCTATCAGGCACATCCTACAGGGCAGTCCCAGGTTCCACTGGAAATGTTATATCTCACAGTTGCCTTGGGATCATCTGGGGATCTCCAGGGATAGCTGAAATCATTGGCCAGGGATAGAGATGTCTGTATGGGCTGACCTCCTCAATCTGTTGCTACTGTGACCCCCAGCAGGAAAAGTGGAAAGAAAATGAATTAATTAAATGAACAGTATGATGTCTCATGTAAAAGGGATGCATAATGGTATTTTGAAGTGTCCAAAGTATTGTGGAGCAAGTTTGTGCTTGCTGAATGGCAATAGGGGGTTAAAGCCCTAGCTCCACCAAGCTGCCACTGTTGGATCCTTGAGCAAGGCCCTTAACCATACTGCTCCAGGGATGCCGTATCATGGCTGACACTGTGCTCTGACCCCAGCTTCCTAAAAAGCTAGGATATGCGATGAAAAGAATTTCACTGTAATGCAATGTATATGTGACAAATAAAGGCTGCTTCTTCTAGGTCAGCAGTGGTTCATGACCATAGATTTTGGTGAAGCAGGATGACATAGCTTTAATAATGACATGGCCTCAAACAAAATTAAGTTGAGAGCTAATCACACGACTAATGCTGTAGGCTACTATCTAGTAATTTTTTTTAGAGTAACCCTGTAATAGGCAGTAGAGAATTGATAACATACAGTCTTCCAGCATACTAGCAGTCTAGCAGCTCATTTTGAGCAGTTTTAGGTGTACCTTTGTATTTGTAAAATGTATTTCTCATGCACAGAAATTATCCACTCCATAATCCCCTTTTTCCTCTCCCAATCCTTGCAGTATATCTCATATATATTATAAAGCCATTATCTGTATCTACTTAGTGCTCAAAATATTCATATTCGTATTTTGTAAAAATGACTTACTTTTAACTTTTTACCGGCAGTATGCCAATTAA
The DNA here is from genome assembly GCA_022758105.1 of Pangasianodon gigas. Lineage (NCBI taxonomy): Eukaryota > Metazoa > Chordata > Actinopteri > Siluriformes > Pangasiidae > Pangasianodon > Pangasianodon gigas. The sequence continues at coordinate 8,333,497 of CM040455.1, read as the reverse complement.
TATTTTATGACCTATTCACTGGCATTGCTGTCCTTTTTTAATGCACGTTTTATAGTTTGTCTTATTCCATTTTGCTGGCACTCTGAGATTTGACTCAAACTCAAAGCCTCTGTATAAATAAAATGTAAAATAATTTTTAAAAACAACAATGACAACAACAATAATAGTTATTATTATTATTATTATTATTATTATTATTATTATTACTGTTGTTGTTCTTGTTCTTCTTGTTGTTCTTGTTGTTGTTCAGGTTTGGCGTGATCTGTTTTTATGTGAACTGAGTTGGTATCCCATGGTATCAAGGGCAAAAAGGCACTGGCTCTAAATACAGCCACAGCTGCACACTGAATTAACTTCTAATTATGTCAATTGGCCAATTAGAAGCTTCTAAAATTCATTATATCAATTTCTGGAATCTTCCAGACTGTTTAAAGAGACAGTCAACTTGGTGTATGTAAAATTTAGACCCACTGGAATTTTGATATATTGGATTAAAGCTGAAACAAATCTATCTCTATTGGATTGTTTAAAAATACCTCTGATGTGAACAAAGTAGATGCCTACTAATTGCCCAAAAGAAAAGTATGGTAACATGAAATGTGTGAAGGTATGAGGTGTATGTAACTTTTGGCCTCAACTGTAGCTTTTCTGGGCTGTTTAGTTGTCTCTGCTACGTTTACTATGTACATATGAGACCAATATTTCTATATCTCTACAGAAACTTTAGATGCAAAAAAAAAAAAAAAAAAAGATTCCGTCACTTTGAAAATGAAAATAGATATCAACATTTCCAATTAAGACTACAGAGAAATTACCTCAAAATGTATAAAAATCATGGAAATATTAAAAAAGAGGGAATTTGATATAACGGGAGCTTAACAGTATATGAATAATGTCTCTAGGGGTTTCTTTATATAGCGAAGGAAGAGTAGGTTTCCTAAGGCAATCTCCCCACCTGGGACTTGCTGAGATAATCCAAGGGGGGCTCAAAAAACCCTGGAAGTTATTCAAACCCGTAAAATGACTAAATAGATTTTTTTTCTATTAACTCTGATTTTCTTTTGCTCATTTCTCACCCCATATTGGTTTCAGGCAGTCCATTTGACTATATTCTTTATTTAATTAGCTGTCAATGTCAAGATGATTATCCTTGATGAATATTTCTGAATTCTTGATCTTCCTGACAATGGCAATATTGTTTTGGCAGGAAAAAAGAGAAGTAGCAGAATGTCTGGTCCTCATGGTGATTTTTATATTTGATGTCTTTATATATGACAGACTTTTCTTTATTGCCATGTTCTTTTTTTATTATTCATAGCTTTTTTCAGAATTGACGATTAAACTTAAGTGCTGCTTTCATTTATTGATTCTCGTTTTTTTTTTATTTATCTTAAAGTGTCAAAAACCCAAGCAAGTAACACTTTCAGCATGAACAAGTCATCCTGCCACAGAATAATAAGTTAAATATCTTAAATGGAACATTCGTTTCTTAGACACAAAAAAAGATGTTTAAAGTGACTAAGTGCAGGTGACCTTAAATGAGAAAAAGGCTTTTAGCATTAGTGCAATTATGATATGACATCAGATATTCTCAGTAAAGTATGGGCTTGTTGTTTTTGTGTAAGACAGATTATGATTGGGTTTAAGCTAAAGCACATTCACAAGTCACGCCTTAAGTAGTCCTGGTGAAAGAAACACTCCCTGGTGGTGTCAGGTGGATAATAAAGGCCTTTGATTCATATATACTTAATGAGTCAAGGGTAACACAATGCTAGTCCAATATTTCTGTGTATTTGCCCTTGTTGCTAAGGATTTCTTTTGTCCTAGATTTCTAAGAGTCTGATCTCTTTCTAAGGATCAGTGCAGCAGACTCATCTACATGCCAGCACTGTACTTTATATACCATCTTTCTCATTACCATTATTAATAAGGCCTTTGATACTTCTCATTGCAAGGTTAATTGGGACTTCTTTCTTTTTCTTTTTCTTTTGAATGAAGGCTCCTCATTCAGGATCACAGTAATAGTACCTCAGTACAGCGACCTCACCAGTGCAAGGTAAAGTGCAAGAAAGTCTATCTTTTTACTTTTATTAACTAGTTTTGCAGACAATAAATAGATATACAGAAGAATAACTTAATTTGCTCTCCTCGTGACTACTGATATACTTGACTTCTTCAACAAAAAAAATGGAATTACTCGATTTCTGCTCATCAACAGTTATAGTATAATCTAAATAGGCCATATTAAGGCCAAGTGATGAATGAACCTTTTTTTCTGTACTAAATGCAGTTATTTCCACTAAATACTAGCTTCCTGGGATCTGATTATTAAGCAATTTCCTCCGAACTTCAGATCGCCTGCTGAACAATTATTTTAAGGATGTTCCAAGGCCCTGCGGACACCGAAGGTCTTAAACTGATTATGCAGGAAGATAATTGCTATGTAGATTTCAAAAAGGCTGAAAATGAGTTCGAAAAAATTCAAAAGTTCTTAACTACTGGTCTGTGCCAACAAATACATTTGCTGACGTTGCCACCAAAGACTAGTAATAACTATTCCTTCCTTTATTATCTGAGCTAATGGCATTTCTAGATCTTTCAATTATAGAGAATAAGATGAACAAATTAACTAATATTTCTTCTGATGCAATTTTTCCTTATTCAGCAAATGTGTTCCTTAGATGGTCATGGGGGTAAATCCAATAAATCCTGTATTTCTTGCATTTTTTTCGTGAATTTAGACTGTTTGGTTTGACTTCTAGATTTAGCATATACTTCGTTTTCTAGTGCTTAAATGTTTTCCTATCACTTATGCACAAGATGGTTTCTTTAATAAAATCATGGCCATTGCTCTGATGGTTTTGTAAATAAGTAAATTAATGACACTTTGTGCTGCTGGAAAGGGGATTTGTTATCCTCAATTTCCACTGAACGACCAAATGTACTTTTCATGGAAAATAAGTCATTACCTCAGAAGCTGAGCTTTTCCCATTGTATAATTTTCTCATAAATGGAAAGAGTTTAAGTGTGGAAAGGTAGTATTGCACAATGAATAAGCCGCACTAATAGTTACATCACTTCCCAGAACAAAAGATGAAAGGAGGCCCGGAGAGAGTGGAAGAGGAGGGAAGGGTCACAGAGTTAGCATCGTCGTCATCTTAAACCCTTTTCTCCCTCACGGGTCATGGACAATGCCATCATACAAGCCTGTACCGGAGTGAAAATAGACACAAGAGAAATGGGCTGCTCTGCCACAACCCTTGTCAAGGCCCAGACTTGCGGGATAAGAAAAAATAATAGTTATAAAATTGATAGTGGTCATAATCTCATAAAGTATGTGTCAAAAAATTATCTGCCTTTCGATTAACACATAACATGGATGTCAAATCCGTAATAAAACCCTGATCAATAAAACAATAACCATGTTGTTAAAAGCAGGCACTGAAAGGTGTTTCAGGGGTGAGCAACCCTTTTAATATAATCGGATTTCATCTTTCACTATGTCACGTAAATCACCACAATGTTTGTGTATACAATTATAATAAGATAATAAATTGTGGCAATAGATGGGTTACAGACGCTCTCTTTGACCCCATCTGTCAAGCATTGTCGCAGACCCAGAAAATGCACGTCTAACAATCTGTTGATTACACTCTGTCAAGAGGCGAAATAGAGGCTAAGCTGGCAGAATAACTCTTCCACAATACATTATTTTAACCCATTGCAATGTTTAAATCGATAAAGCTCCAGCAGTAATGACCACAATTAATGGAACTGTTTAAATCTTTATCTGAAAAAGCGATCATATCTATTTGTGGCTTAATGAAGGGTTTGTTACTTCATTGCCCAGCCCTGCACTTCACATTTTCTGTTATTAATTGGCTTTTTGTCTTTGAAAACATCCCAGCTCATTGATTTTGAAGTCTATTGAGTGCTAGGCGCTGCAGAAATCTGTACATTGCCAGCATCCAAAAAGATTTTTGCTTTTTGATCCATATTAATAGTTTTGTTTGCCTTATTGCTTTTTGTTTGCCTTATTACTGAAATTCTTACACTATAGCAATAGGGTAAAGTTTTTTTAGTGGTGTGCAAACAACCTGCAATTATGGGGCAACTGACTCTGGGGCTGCTTAGCATGTGTGATTATATGTATGTCACTGTAACGAATCCCTGTCATTCTTTGTAGTCATAAACTATTCAATAGCTCAATAACACACTGATGTAGTTACACATTTATTTGACCATACAGACCATATTATGGGCTCCAGTCATTAAAATCAAGATATTTGTACATATATTAAATAACACATTTCTAGAGTGTCTAACAAAAAACGAGTCAGAATAATTTTGTTTTCTTATGCCTCCTGTCTGCTCAGGGACCCTGGATTCATCCCCACCTTTCACATTTACAGCACCCTCAGTGGACAACAGAAAAAGGCACTGAAACATGACCCTTTGACCCTGATTAAAAAATCCACATTCTGTGACATTGGGGCACCATTAGAGAGCTGAGTCTATATCATGACATCAAGCAAACAACTACTGCACAGACGACACAAAAGAGCAATGGTAAGGGTGAAAGAGGCACAAATGCAATGGAGAACCAGTTTAGCTGTAGTTTTAGTTTATTTTGCAAGGATGAGATAAGAGGTTGTTCAGTGACTCCCCTGTCCATGATATATTTGGGCCAATGACTGACAGTGAGATGTCTCAGAACAGAAGATGGAGTTATTTTTGGTGACTGCTTTGTTCAAAAACCACAACCACTTTTTTCTCTCAAATGACATTGGCTTTGGAACATCTTTTCATTTTGAATTATTCTGCCAGCATAATTAGTCTGGAAGACCACAATTCAGAAAACTGATATTTTTCCGGAACCCTTTGTAGGAACAGATGAAAAAAAAATATTAAAAACTGCAGGGGAGCTAAATGCTAAAAAAACTGTATGTAATACCAACTGTGACCACAAGGGGCACATGAAAGAAATGGCACTGAGAGGTTTGTTCAATAGCTAATATTAACACAGACGATTTAACAACAAAATGTCTAAATGCACTGGCTAGCTGCATTTTATTTTTACATGTCTCACACAAACACATGCATTCTTTGTATAGGGTTTACTAATTAGTGATTAATAAGGTACTGCAATACTTAACATACAGTATATACAGGCTTTAAGGTCTGTACCTACTCTGTTTGGTTGCATTTGGCCAGATTTAGCAGGTGGTGACAGATTTTGGAGGTGATGATGTAGACCCAGAACTATTATCAATCTCTATCTATATAAAGTCCATATAAAGTCAGGTCCATAAGTATTCGGACAGTGACACAATTTTTGTACTTTTGTCTCTATATACTACCACAATGGATCAAGATGTGATTGAAGTGTAGACTTTCAGCTTTAATTCAAGGGGTTTAACAAAATTATTGCATTAACTGTTTAGGAATTACAGCCAATTTTTACATAGTCCCTCCATTTTCACAGGCTCAAAAGTAATTGCACAATTGACTTATAATTTATTGATTTAAAGCACTGAAATTGCATTTGGTAGCTGTTAATGGGAACTCTCAATATGTGGTCCAAAGAAGTGTCGATGCAAGTGAAGGAGGCCATCATTATGCTGAAAAAAACAAAACAGACCCATCAGAGACATAGCAGAGACTTTAGGAGTGGCCAAATCAACAATTTGGTACATTCTTAAAAAGAATGAATGCACTGATGAGCTCAGCAACACCAAAAGGCCTGGAAGACCACGGAAGACAAGAAAAGTGGATGATCACAGAATTCTTTCCTTGTTGAAGAAAAACCCCTTCACAACATCTAGCCAACTCAAGAACACTCTGGAGGATGTGGGCGTATCATTGTCAAAGTCTACAAACAAGTGAGGCCTTCATGACTGCGTCATGATACAGACAATTTACCTCAAGATGCAAACCACTGGTAACACTCAAGAATAGAAAGGCCAGATTAGGCTTTGCTAAAAAACCTCTAAAAAAAAAGCCTGGCCAGTCCTGATGCAAGATTAACTTTTACCAGAATCATGGGAAGAGAACAGTATGGAAAAGGAAAGGAAGGGCTAATGATCCAAAGCGGACTACATACTGTCAATCATATGGAGGCAGTGTTATGGCATGGGCGTGTATGGCTGCCAATGGAACTGGGTCACTGGCATTTTGTTGATGATGTGACTGCTGATAGAATTAGCAGGATGAATTCTGAAGTGTATAGAGCTATACTTTCTGCTCAGATTCAGTCAAATGCTACAAAACTGATAGACAGAGCTTCACATTACAGATGGATAATGACTCAAAACGTACCGTGAAAGCAACCCAAGAGCTTGTAAATGAAATATTCTTAAATGGCCAAGTCAGTCACCTGACCTCAACACAAATGAGCATGCTTTTCACAACGAAACTGAAGGCAGAAAGACCCACAAACAAGCAGCAACTGAAGACAACTGCAGTAAAGGCCTGGCAAAGCATGTCAAGGGAGGAAACTCAACATCTGGTGATGTCCTTGGGTTCCAGACTTCAGGCAGCCATTGACTGCAAAGGATTTTCATCCAAGTATTAAAAATAATCCTGATATTTATGATTATGTTAGTTTGTCCAACTACTTTTAAGCCTGTGAAAATGGAGAGACTCTGTAAAAAATGGCTGTAATTCCTAAACAGTTAATGCAATATTTTTGTTAAGCTGAAAGTATACACTTCAATCACAATTGCTTCATTTCAAATCCATGGTGGTGGTGTACAGAGGCAAAATTACGAAAATTGTGTCACTGTCCAAATACTTATGGACCTGACTGTATATAATATGCTGCGGGATTACTAAGCAGCAATTAAAAATACACTGTAATACTTTTACTATGTATAATATTTAAGTTCTGTACCAATTCTGGTCATATTTATACTGCCTTTGGATGAATATAGTGCTGCTATTCCTATTAATCTAATGGCATTAATAAAGCATCACACTTCATAGTTGATATGTTCAGCTCTATGATTTTGAGTATAGAGAGCAATTATTCTCCCACATTTGTAAATGTGTTTATGCTCTTGACATTGAAACATCTCTCAGCTTGATACTGTTTCTGGTTCCATGTAATCCCACACCATCAAAGCAACACTTGTTTGGTAAGGGACACAAAGCATAACATGCAGCTACATTTAGGCATTTCATTATTGTTAAAACCTGTGTGATAACTGAGTAGCCATTGAGCTAAGCTCATCCTACGGTTCATTTTTCAAGAATCAGCTGGTTGAACCCAGTGACTGTACACATGAATGGACAACATGGTGCCACTGATTCTCATTATGCGGTTTTGAAACCTAAAGTTGGTAAGATTGAAAGTTGCCAAGTTTGCGCAGTAGGTCAAAATTGGAGCCAGAGTATGTGCAGTAGACTCTGCTGGTTGCACAGTGGGTCCACCTTTCGCCCACCCATATTGGTCATGCACACTCTCCTTGTTCATATTGGGAGGACATAGGCTGTTAGATATTACCTGAAGTGCAACCTACGATGGTGCATCAAATGGTACCTCAAGTGGAAAGTGACAGAGTTAGTAATTAATATGTAAAAATGCAAAATTGTAGTCATATATAATTTTCCATCCATCCATTTTCTGTACTGCTTATCCTACACAGAGTTGTGGGGAGCCTGGAGCCTATCCCAGGGGTCGTAGGGCACAAGGCAGGGGACACCCTGGATGGGATGCCAATCATTTGGAAGGCACAGTTGCAAACACACTCACATTACAGACAATTTAGAGATGCCAATCAGCCTACAACACATGTCTTTGGACAGGGGGAGGAAACCCCTGAAGCAAACTCCATGCAAACAGGGCGGAGGTGCAAGCCTCCAACCCTGGAGGTGCAAGGCAAACATGCTAACCACTATGCCACCATGCCCCCAGTATATAAGTTTGCATAAGTATATTGATTTTACCATAGTCAGGAAAAGATTTTATAGCTTTGAGTCATAAGTGACTGAGCTACTGTTTGCTAGCCACCTGAAATTATCCATCATTTTGACCAAAGTAATAAGTATAATTAGCTAATGTAAGGTAAACAGCAGTATTAAGTATAATTAGATAGTGAAAGGTAAACAGCAGTCAACGTTTACACTAAACACAACCTATTTTTTTCATATGCTCCGCTCATTCTGTCGATGTGGTCTATGTTTAAAAATGAGTGACTGGGTAACCTTACTAAGGTCATACAGCAACATCTCAACTGTTAGGAAATTGAGCTAGCGTTAGCGGCCTTGGTTTATGCCATCGCTTTGTTCTTTCACGTTGGTTTGCTAGTTATAATATCAGTACAACAAGCTAGCTTAGACATCAATATGAGCACCATACTAGAAAACTCCAAAGAAGTACCTGCATAATCAAACTCCTATAAAAACACAGTTATCTTACAGAAAAATTATTGGAGGAGATATCAAGGACAACTGAACTTGTAAAAATGACAGAACACTATTCCAGAAAATAATTTGTGGAGAAAAGTAAGCAGCCCGTTTTACATTTACTTACACAGAAATGGGCGGGGTTAAAAATTGTACTGCAGCCAGCCATTAGAGGGCCTCAGAAACATTTTGGCTTCACTTTTTCACCCAGGCTAAGATGTCCACCCATATACAGTCACTGGTTAAAACTGGTATAACATGCTAAATGTTAGTGCTTAGAAAGAGAGAAAAAAAAGAGTAAAAAAAAAACGGTTGCCCTTTGTGATCAAAGTTGCCTTTGTTATCTAATTAGCTTTTGATATTTTTCCTGATATCCTGAAAATCTGTGGGGAAGATTTGTGTACCATTGATAATGTACAGACCCAGGCTCTGACAGATAGGTTCTGCAGGAGCTCACACAGGAGCTTAGTTGTGTTTATTGGGCATTGTTAAAGTTCAACAGAGAAATTGAATGTGTGTGTGTTCAGGTCCTCACAGATCCAGATGGCCCTGGAAGCTGTAGATCTCATCATGAATATTACTTTAGCACTAAACTTAACCCCAAGATAAGCCTAAACCAAACATAGACACCGAAATAAATGGTTAAATATGAAATAAATCACTTCAGTGACTTTTGGGGAAATTTATTAATTGTACAAAAATATAAATATAAGGACACACACACACACAGTCTTCACTGAGCGGGTCCACCAGTTTAACCATGTTTTCACAGGCTTCACCAGTAGCTATTGAACCTAGCTACTTGATTACGCAATGTAATAGTCAACCTAGTGCTATCTAGCCTGCTAGAAAAATTGCATATTGGTCTTAATTACACAATCTGTTGGTTAGCCTAATGTTAGCTAGCATGTTAGCTGCTACTAATGTTGAATACCTATTGCTAGATAGATCAAATTAGCTAATAAACCCAAGTGGCTGCTTCTACACAAACATGTGCATGTTCATTCAACCTAAAGTGAAAAAAACAGTGGAACTACAGCCTCAGACCACAGCCTCAAAACTAGAAATAGAAAATTATACAACCTATCACATAAATTACAGATTGCTCCACCACTTTTGCAGACTAAATTGCAAACCCTCTTGTATAGTTTCACTCACTAAAAGATGGATTAAGTCTCTCTCAGACAGTACCATGACATCTTTTGGATACTAAAGGTTTGCATAAGTCATCAAATATGGGAAAAAACTGTAAAGAAAGCATGAGGCAGGAATGACTGCCTCATGCTTTCTTTACAGTTTTTTCCCATATTTGATGACTTATGCAAACATACTATTTAAACATAACACTGATTTAAAACTAATCAGTGTGTTATTTTTATACCCTTTTATTAATTAAAATTTCCAGTGTGCTGTCTACTCTACAATGTTAATGTTTTAGTCATTTTTACAGTGTATTTTAAAATAATTAAAATGCAGAGGTGATGCTTTTACCTGATGCATTAATGTATAAATTGACCCAAGTTTATGATAAATCCTAAAAGGTTATTTCTACATTCAAGATTCAAGATTCAAGATTCAAGAACTTTATTAATCCCAGGGGGAAATTGCTTTGCCATGTTACAATTGCTCTCAAGAAAGAAAGAAAGAAAGAAAAAAGAAAATAAAATAAATATATACCTATACAGTATATATATACAAAAATGAAAAAAGTGAATCAATAAATTAAAAATGAATAAGTAAAAATACAAATAATGATGTAGAACTGTACCAGTGAAGATGATAGTTTAGATCAGGTGTGAAGTTAATTGAAGTGCAATGGAATGACAAATGTTGAGTATGATAAGTCCAGTGTGGTAACGGTACTTAAGTACAGTAGTTATATACTATGTATTGCACACTAATCTTAGTATTAATAATAGGCAGTAATAATAAATTTGCATTGCACATGAAAGTCCCTTATTGCACATGAATTGAACATGTATTGCATATGCATTACACATGAAAGTCCCAGCACTTATAGAGAGGAGTTGTACAGCTTGATGGCCACAGGGATAAAGGATCTTCTGAAGCGCTCAGTGGAACACTTGGCAGTGATCAGTCTCTGGCTGAAAGTGCTCCTCTGGTCGACCAGCACACT